>WAAB01015099.1:213395-282807 GCA_013389865.1 Piaya cayana | reverse complement strand
AATCCTACAGAGGTGCTCTGTGCCATATCACTAGAAGGCAATCTGCACATTCATCTTCTTTAATTTCTCTGTCTTTTAAGTGCACACTTTCCACTAGGTTCAAAAGAACAGACATTTCTGGAGCATGACCGAGAACAAAATTTGGCATGAAGAAGTGTATTCTGAGCTATCTATCAACAAGACTTTTTGCATCTCCACTCCCCATAAAATTCTCTCTCAAGCTTGACACTCCCAGGCTTATTAATCCACCAGCATCATGACCCAAAATTGATTTATGACCCTGAACAAGGGTCAGACCACAGCCTGAGTCTCCATAATAGCATCAGCCTCTGGAAAATGCCTTCTCACTTACAGCTTGGACAGCGAGTGTAGAGTACTAGGGAACAGCCCAAAGGACAAAATACTTGCTGTGACATTTAAATTTCACAGTATTGTTCTCCATCATTATCTAAGAATGGCTTCTGTCTCTGTCATAAGTGACCTCAAAGCTAAAATCTTCAGGTAAAGTTTTCTAACCCACATCCCCCAGTGCCCTGGGCTACCCCTTATCCCTAACATCTCTGGGGAGTTCATGTAATTTCCCTAGTTGCTATGGCTGACAGCATTTCAACAATGAGTATGCTTGAGGATATGGGCATTGCAAAAGCCTCAGTTTACAAACTAGTATCTTCAAGCGGTTGGACTGAATGAAAAGCTGAACATGGGACTTCTGCTCTGCTCTGTCAATGCTCTGCATTCAAGAAGTACTTACAGAAAAAACTGTAAATATTAGAATTTGCCATAACAAAATAAAGTAAGTTGCATCTCCACCTCTAAACAGCATCTCCTAAACCAAAAGTTATATTACATTATGATCCTGGAAGAGTCTGTGAGGAAAATAATGTTACTACTGCTTCTCTCCTCTGAGAAGAAGAGAAATATGCCTGTTCTCTTATTTATGAGTGTTTCTTCCAACTTCTAGACTTTTTTTCTTGGCAGTCACCTCATCTCACTCTTTTTCGTTTTCAGAATTAAGGAGGAAATGGAAAGGAAAGTTTCTGCAGTGAGTGCTTTTAGTATCAAGCTAGTCAACAATGAATGTCTTTCATTAAAATGTCCTACAATTTGTGGTCATACTTTCGTGCTGCATACAAACATCATACCGGCTTTGCTGTATTCACATGCTGGTTCCTTTGCACCACTGAGGTGATATGAAGCAATCATAAGCGTACGTCCATCTGTGCCAAGTTTATAAACGCTCTTTCCCACTGGAGTCTCTCAAAGCAGGATGAACAAATACGAGAACTACACTAAAATAGCCAGCAGCAGGTGCAACTGCAGAAGGCTGTAGGAACAGCAAGAGGGATATAATCAACTGAGCTCAAATCAGAAAGCGAGCTACAGGAGGTGACGCTTTGCAGACTTCTGCCCCAACACACTCTCACCCCACAGTACCAAGAAAAGAGAAATGGCTTGTAGAAATGTGCAAAACAGAATCATAATATGGATTTATACAGCTGGAATGCAACCTGCATGGAACAAATTGAGAACTGTGGGCTGGAGCGTGTGCCAGGATCCAGAGTACTCTGCAGTGATCCTGCTCTCACAAGTTAAAACTTGTTCTGCTGCATCTTCTCTCCATCACCTTCTATCTACAAGATGTGCTCACGGTGCTCATACATTTGTTCATTTGCACAGACACACTTGCTTTCTAGCTTGCTCCTAGGAAGGACCAGGAGAAAGAATATACATAGTGGCGTGCGCTCACAGCTCTCTTACCTGTATGATTGCAAGATCAAGAGATCCACCAATTTCTCTTTAGATGCATAACGTTCTGTCCACACATGCACATACTCTTCAGTCCTTTTAGATACAAAGCAAAGTTTGAATACTTGACTTGGGTGGAGCTGCAGATAGCTCACCTCTGGCAAAGAGAGGCTCTCAGAGCTAGGGATGAAATCCCCACCTCCCTTGATCGAAGCCAACCCAGGGCACTGCAAGGAGCCTCTCCTTCCCTGCCCAGCCTCACACCCACTCATGCCCCGTACATGCAGTCCCGCAGGATGCAGGCAAAGGAAAGTGTGGGTCTGCTACCACGAACCCAGCCAGAAACACTTAGGGCTGTCCCACTGTATAATTTAATATCCTTAATTCATTCCTTGTTGAAGGAAAAGAAAAAATCAACACCACTATAAAACACAGCTAAAAAGCATTTTCAACACATCAAATAACATTGCTGTGAAAATCCAAGGAAAAGGCACTGGCAGAGGCAAGGAAGTTTCTGAAGCTACGTGAGGCAGACTCGTCCTGACACCTCTATCCGCCTTGACAAACATACTGTACCCTAACTCTCAAACACAAGCCTGCCATATAAGGTGCTGATATCTCTGCAAAGGCAAGACAAGCTTTAATGCTGCAACTGAAAGGATGAGAGAGCATTGCCTAAATCTGGCAGGCTCCTAAAGAGAGAGTGAGCTTTTTATCATAAATGTTTCTTAAGTTATTTGGGAAAAGAAGTGCAAATCAGAAGAGAAGTTGCAGATAGAACAGCCCCTAAATTAATGTTTTTCCTTCTAATCTGCTCTCCATGGTTTCTGACTCTGCTGTCGGTTGTAGTTTGCTCATGCTGTATAAAATACAGGAAAAAAAAATATGTAGAGAAATCACAAGGCAATGATTATTACTGAATTGCTGCCTTTCTGCACAAGTTAGCTGTTCCAGGGATTGCCAAACGACCCCCAGACAAACACGCTTTCAACTCATTAAACAACTATAATACAGTTTACATATAAATGAATTTATCGTGACTGAATCACATTTTTCATTAAAATCTGTAAGTGAAACATTGTACAAGATTTTGGTGGCTTCAGGTGATATATATATTTATAATCCAAAATAAAAATATTAGGAACATATATATTTGGATTCATGCAGCCAGAGAAACAGTGCAGGAGTTGCTTTGCCTGCAGAACTACTACTGAAGCAAACTTAGCTAGAAACCATCACCCAGGCTCAAACTACTCCCATCCCATTGCAAATGCGCTACAACTTCCCATTCTTGAACTTTTTTTCTCTAAACAACAGTTTGAAAGCAAGAAACCTCTTTGCATGAGTGCAGAAGGACCGCAAATGGCCCCAGCTACAGCGGGAAGGAGCAGCACAGCCCTTACCTCTCCCTCGGCAGGCGGATGACAACCAGAGCGATGCTGGAGTCTGGGGGAAAGATGCAGCCGTGGCTCTCGGAGCAGCACGAGGCCTGGCCTGTGCTCATGAGCTGCCCTTGTCAGATTTTCCAACAGCAGAATTGCAGCCAAGTCCCTGCCCATGCCTGAAGAATTTCCTGAACAGCATTCCCGTTCTTTTTCTAACTGCTTTGAAACCACACTGTCTGTACTTCAATAAGGCTTTGTCAGGCCAAGTTACAGCTACTGGGCAGGCTCCAGATGGCAATTGAAAACACATGTGTTTTGCATCAGAAGCCCCCTTCTCCACACACACATTTGGATACACACACCCCCATCTACGCTCAGCCCTGAAGCCTGCACGTCCTGCCTTTGCAGCTATAAAGCTAGCCATTTTGGTTAAAAAGAATAAAAGATTACAGTCATGGGATTTTCTTTGGGAAGAGGAAAAAGTGGGTAGGAGGGACCCCGTTCCCGTAGATAACACCTCACCCTGCCTCGTACGTTTTGCTAGTATCGCAGGTGATGGGTGCCCAGGTTAACAGACAGCTCTGCCAAACCCCAGCAAGCAGGGGATTCAAATATCAGTTCACCACTACTCTCCTCATACCTTTGCCCCTCTCTCTCTTCTAAAAACTGCAAGAAAAGAATTATATTTTTAGCATCTCCAGACTCAGTTCAGCACATCAGACCTGTATCCTAATCTTGACACACACTCATGTATCTGCTTATATTAAAAATAATATGACTATTTTAAGTACTTTCATCTCTCTCTGCTTTCCAGCTGTCCCAACCCTTAAAAATATTTTAAGCACCTTGCATCTCCTTTTAAAGAGTATTAACATTGCTCTGGCATTGGGTTAAGGAAAAGAAATAGAATATATAATATTGTACCTTTAGTCAGA
The DNA here is from genome assembly GCA_013389865.1 of Piaya cayana. Taxonomy (NCBI): domain Eukaryota; kingdom Metazoa; phylum Chordata; class Aves; order Cuculiformes; family Coccyzidae; genus Piaya; species Piaya cayana. Next base: position 278,741 of record WAAB01015099.1, on the reverse strand, counting down.
ATGGGTCCCAGCTCTTAATATCTGTAACCATTTCCAGACGGCACCATGGGTCAAGGCAGCAAACGTGGGCTCTGTGGCTTGAGATGCCCTGCACCAAGCATGCACCCGTGAAGCAGAGCCAGAGTAGAAGTAGAAACGCACATGGATGTCCCCCTTATTTCACCACGGCTAAGTCCCACCAAAGATGAAACACAGCAGCAGAGTTGTCAAGGTAACAATATAGAAAAGAGACAGTTTAAAGAGAGAGAGTTATATTTTTCCCTCTTACTGTTCCTTTTCAAACTGTGCACTCCACTTTTACTGGCTTTTTCTGTTCTCTGATTTACAGAGGTGCGGTGTCCACATGAAGTGTTTACAAAAGACAAGTGCAGCTGGGAACTGGAAATAATGCAGAGTCTTGTGCGTGGTCTGACCCAGAGCTCACTGAAAGCAGTAGGAAGCCTGGTGCCTTCCATGGGCTGTGGGTTAGGTCCATAGTGAGGACTATTTTATCTTCAGGAAGGTGAGATCTGCCTTTCATGCACCAGCAATGAGATCTTACAAAACCCGAAAGGATTGCATGTACAGGCAGCACACAGCACTATATACATCCAACTTATTTTGAAGGCGGCTGTGGTAACACCACAACTGCCTTTCACCTGCACCCTGCCCTGCTACCAAAAATGCCCTTCTCTTAACTCCTCCAGAGGAATGTGTTGATCAGCAATATTGCCCAGTCACCTTGGCAATGTGCACAGGCTCGGTTCTGGAAACCTGGACCAGCACCCCAACTGCACGGACTTCAGAATAAGATGCTATTTTGCAGAAGTCAATATGAAACCACCAAACCTTTCTGCCTCAGTTTGCAAGACTATGAGCCAAGTGAAAGGTATGCCCACAAGCTACATGCATACAACTGCTGGTGATAGCATTTCAGATTTATTTGCACAGCTTGTGAGGAGTCAGTTAGTGCCAGAACAGAAACCACAAACTTTTGGATCGAAAATCAGGAGAGCTATCAATGCAGCTTAAAGAAAGTCTCCTAAACTGGCTACAATGGCAATGATAATGCTAAGGGTTTAAGGGATGGGTGGATGAGGTGCTGAGGGACATGGTTTAGTGTTTGGTGGGAATGGTTGGACTCGATGATCCGATGGGTCTCTTCCAACCTGGTGATTCTATGATTCTATTATTGTATTTAGATTGGCAATCAGTAATGGCTAAAACCAACGGCGCCTAAAACTTTTGGTGTCTCCAAGTATAAACAACCTGAAACAAAAAAATTATGAACTGTGCATTAAAGTAATTAGATATTCAGTTGTACAAGATAATCGGGCATCCACAGAGCTGTTTACAAGACGATAGCAGTCCTTCTCTTCTGTCTTGAATTTCCCAATGGTCTTTATTCAGCAAACTAGTTACGCATGGTGACAGGCAGTAACTTCAGTGGATCGACACGTGTTTTGAGTTAAGAACATACTTCAATGCCTTGTGGTTCAGGACTTCTTACAGCAGCCTGGCTCTAGCAGTACCCATAGCCAAGCCATTTACCATGTGGCAGTACTGCATTTTGAAATTACTCAGTTCTGTACACAAATACATTAAATCGGAGGTTTTCAAATTTTTCACAGTGTATGGACCCGTAAATATTTGGCAAAGGTGGTGTAAATCCCTGAAATAATTTCACAGAAAGAGATTTCTACACACTCTGCAAAAAATTCTCTTCTTCTATCATTTTTCAGAGCTCCCTTGGGAGCAGTCTACAGGCCTCTCACATGTTTGTGCATCACAGGCTGGAAACTACAGCTGGAGATAACTTAATCTCTTATTAAAAATGTAAATGATCTTCTATTTGTATGCCATACTTTCTATCTTAAGATTATTTATGCAAGCTAGCAGCATGCTGGCAGGTAGAGACATGGGCAGGTGACAGCATTAATATTGCATTTTTTTCCATTGGCATAATTAGTAGGCCAAGTCTATAAATATTTACATTAAATCTGTCAGGCATCACACTAACCTTACTGATAACTTAAGGGTGTCTTACTGTAAACTGCATTAATGCCTAACTATTTTGTCATCAAGCAACACATAAAATGTTCCTTCAAGCTAAGCCACTTTGACTAGGTTGTTTTTATCTCTTTCTTATTTAGGTATGAGGTTTAAAGATGCTGCAAGCATCAGAACTGTGGCTCAGGGACTGTTCTATTTTTCTGTTATTGAGCTATCATTTGTATTAGTGCCAGTGCTACCAAAAATATATGAACCTTGCAACCGTAAAACTTAAGTTGATGTCGACATAACTATCTGCGTAACTGCTATTATTTCTCAGTACTGGCAGGGTTATAAGGATTAAAAACCTGTACTAGAGCTCTTTAGGAAGATAAAAACAAATTAAGCCCCCTCAGAGCTCTAATATCTTTGCAGCTGGAGACTGGAACATGCAGGCACTTCCATTTTGTGCAGGAGATCCACTCTACCTGGATTTATAAATTTCTACACCAAGAAATACATGAAACCTACACAATGTAGGAAGGAAAGTTCATTCTCCACCATTTATAACTGTCCTGCATTTTGGCATCCAGCATTTTCTCAAAGCAGCTGAAAATGTTTTAGTATTTATTGTTGACTTTGCAATATTCACAACTAACTCCATTTAACTGAATTATCAATTTGCATAGAAAATGAAACTTCGTTTTCTCATGCCTTGCAGATTTCCAGGGATTTGCTCAAACATTCCCCCAAAACCTTCCTAAAAAATCAGGGCAAAACAAGTATGCAGAAAGAATCAGCACGTAAATGCAGGTGTGTGTGCACCTGGAGTGAATGAAAATTTTAATATCTGAATGAGATAATTAAGCAATCCCTTGTTCGAACTTTCCCTCTTAAAATACCACAAAATCCAAACATAAATGTTCAAATATTTTTAAACTCTCAATTGAAAGAAATAATCTGCCTAGTTATTGTTATTTTAAATTGCCTTTGGACTCTTGCAACAGGTCTCTTGCATACGCAGGTGTAAAAGGAGAAGCCAAGACTCAGTTGAGCTGTTGGACAAGAACGTTACCTATTTTGAGCCAGGAACAGCAAGCCATGGGAAGGCAGCTACTGGCATTCCTGCTGGATTCAACTGGCCCTGAGCATCCAGACAGGATGGAGAGAAATGTAATGAAAAAGGGAGGGGAGGATGGGGTTCCCCAAATTTTTTAGCTAACGGCAGTAGTTGTAAGAGAGGAATGCTTCACTGGAGGGAGAAAAGCCATCTCTGTGTATGTGTGCATGCAGGGAGTGAAGTTCTGGTTTGATGATAGGGAGCCAAATCCTATTTAAGTGCTGTAGCAGTGAAGGAATGAAGGCACACAGGTCATCAGGTAATCACTTGCTGGGCTGAGATGGCATGTTGGACAACTGCAAAGGAAATGAAAGAACATATAAAAGCATTCTTGTGTGTGTGGTGTGTGTGTTTGGCTGTAAGGAGCCTGTTGCAACTGTCTAGAGAGCAACTAACTGTGCATGCAACCGTGCACTGGAGGCAGTCAGACTTGCAGCGCCTACATCCTCACCCACTGCTCTAGTTTCTTCAGAGAAAGCAAATATGGCTACTTTTTAGTATGCAGCTATAAATATAGGACTGGTTATGAGATGCAAGATCTCGTAATTCTAAGAACGACAAAGAGCGGCAGAGCTAATGCCACAGTGACCATGTTTTTGCAGACAGGTATTCATAGATGCTTTGAATTTCACACAAATGAGTGGCTGAAGTGACCCTGAAGTGGAGATTCTGCTTCATTCACATTACACTCAGTTATTTGGATCTGACTACTAAATTTTGCCCCTTCTATTCGTCTGGGTTTTGCAAACAGTACAACAGCTTAAATGAACCAAGGGAAACACAATAAAGTCCCAGTTTCATGGTAATTTTACAGGTAAGCTGGTCAGGGGAGCAATAGGGGAGCAACTGGTGTCACTGGCACAAGGCTGAAAACACAATCTGAGTTGAGGTGAAAGGCTCAAGGAGCTTGAAGGGCTGAGGTTTTATGGGACCCATACAGCTGCCGTTCAGGGTCTGGACTTTAGAAACATCAGCTTCTCTGTTGATGCTATGAGACAAGGACTGAAGTGGCAAAAAGTCATCAACCAAAGTCACAGATGTCCCACTGCACAGGCTCAGGAGAGCTGTGGGAAAGAGGGGACAGAGGATGAAAATTCAAGTATTCAGCTTGCCAAAACAACAGCAGGCTCACGCTTAACATTGCACAGGTTAATGTGTAACACCTGCATTGAGAGCAACCTACTCCTAACGGTTATCTTCTCCTTTGGGTCCAAAACATGTAGACTCCCTGAGCCCATTTGCAGATCGCAGCATGCCTAATCAGAAAGCTCTGTGCCATGCTCCTTTTTCCACAAAAGCAGAGGCAGTACTTACCTGTCAGCCAAACAGCCACAGCCAGGACCTCATCCAGCCCTCCCCACATCCACAACCACTGCTTTGCAATTATCCTGATGATTCCAGCCATTTGCAGGCTCTTCTCAGGAATAATTTAAGGCCAGTAGAGCTTGTTAATAGGCAAAATGGAAAGTGTTCCTTTTCATTTCACTGGCAACATTAATGTAATTATCTTGAATCATTCTCAAACTACGTAGGCTGTAATTTCAAGGCAATACTACTATTACAGAGCGCTGTTCTTCCAGCCAGCATGTGTCATGCTCCCCATCCAGAAGTTCTTTATCAATAATCGGAAACGTCTTCATTTACAAACAATAGAACCTCTTCATTTGCAGTATGACAAGGAAGCAAGATGGCTGTCACCACGCAAAGGTGTGCTGCTTCCCTGGCTCCTACCCCTCAGGCATAAAAAAGTGCAAGAAACTAAAAAAAAATGTGAAGATTTGTTTCAGACAGACTTAAGGGCAAATATTCAGTTGGTCAGGCCAATAAGCATTCTTCTATTGAAGTATTAACAGTATCCAAATTTATTACTCCTATCTGAGCGGCCTCATCCTTCGTTCTTTCAGAAGTGAGGTTCTAGGTATGCAGCTGCTCTGTAAGCTTCAGTGAGATGTATGCTCCAACGAATCTTCACCTCAGCCTGCAATCATAATCTTCTGGGAGAAAAGTTTCAGTTTCTCTGCCAGGTTTATTGGGGTAGGGATTTCTGGAGTACGGATACACCATGATGCTTACATTTAATGCAGCGTGTGGTTGCTGGTCAAGCAGAGCTGTTCAGCAGTCAGTGCATATCACACTCTCTCCCTTTACACTCCTGGCTATTTTTATTCTGCCGAGAAAGAAGCTCTGCTTGTTCTTACACTTAGATATCCTATTACATTGCAAAGTTTAACACTACTCAATACACCCAAATTTGACTCTGTAGAACAGTTCCTGTAGGCAGAATATCTGTATTTTTATATAAAGCAATTAGCAGGACTTTTGCAGAACGCTAAGAAGGCAGACTGTCATTCCATGAGCAGCCCTGGACATTACCATCTGTTTTAATGAGCTGTGCTGTGTCATTCTGGACACTCAAGACCTTACCATGATCATGTGAGCCCCTTGAGACGAGCAGCAGTAACCTTCATACAAAATACCTGATCCAAAGGAGAACTCTTGCCCTGCTCTTCTCATGACAACATTAGCCACTCACTATCAGGCTAAAAACTGATGTAAAACACCCACTGTAGAATAAGAAGCAAGGAGGCAGCAGTTCTGGTAATAAAAATGATGAGCAATCTTTGGCGAATTTTGCTAATTCTTTCTCTCTGCTTGTATTCTGCAAGAGGTTAAAAGATACATAAAGGAGCTCATGACACTACGCAGATACCTGGAGATGTAGCAGACTAAAGAAAGATTATGCTTATATACAAATAAATGCACACATGCACATATAATAACATATTTTGAGTTTCAACAGAGAATGAGGAGGAATGTTAAAAAAGCAAATTGATAGGAATATCAAGCTGAGATTGTGTAGAATGTTGGAGCCAGAGGGAAGGAAAAAAGATGTAATGGCCTGAGAAATAAATGCATGCTTGTATGTCAGTAATCATGCCTGACCTTTGCCAGAGAGCTCAATATGGCAGAGGCATATTTGTGAGGATATTTACTCCAAGGACCATGAAAAGGCCACTGTGCAAAAATTCCAGACTCAGATTTATCTACAGAGATCTACGCAATGGCCTCTCAATCTCAGCAGCTCTCCTTCATTTATTGGCAGGTTGCTGCAAAGCTCAAAAAGCCATTTAATTGGGAAATCCCTTTATCACTGTAGTTGTTACCTCTCAGTTTCTGAGAGGATTCCTTGTGCTTTCCCATACCTATCCAGTTTCTTGGATCCTGGGCTAGAGGGTTTTCCTGGGTGTTCAATGGTAGTCATAAGGGCTGCATTGTCCAAGAAGGTTAATTAGACTGTATGTACTTGGTCTGCTGTCCCCTTCCAAATATTTATCTAATTCAGCAACTGCTAAGGCTTAGCCCTCACTCCAGTGTCAAGAGTGGGTTGCTGCTGCTGCTTCCAAATCTCTGTGTAAGCCAAAACACTCACACCAAGGGTGAGTGTAAAAATGTTCGGTCCCATAAGAGTACGGAAGAGAGAAACAAATGTCCTGTCCTATCCTCTGCAGGGAGTGAGAGTCAACATACAACTCAGTTCTTGGCCCCATCCTCTTCTCCTACACTCTTATTATTGTGGTCTGGGGTTACCTGCGAGCACAGTGACACTACAATTTGGCAGCAACAAGATCATTTTCTTATTAGTAGGACACAGGGAAAATCTTGTCTCATCCATATATTTTGGAATGAAATTTCATCACTGCTGTGATTAATGTTAACAACATTTCTGTCCTAAATTCTCCGTTCTTTCAGGCTAAAAATACCCTCCTGGATTTCCTGATGTTGTCCAATAAGAAGCATCAAGGGAGTGAGGGCAAGAAGAGAAAAAGAGGCTTTCTGTCTTGCATCTAGTCTTACTTTTTGGGCAAAGCAGCTGTCAGGAGGGTAAGAGAGCTATTCCTTTCTAAAATGTGAGGAACTTGGCCTGTCCACTTTCCTTCCTAAATGACAGGCAAAAGTTTATATGGATGCTTCTCAAAGAGCAGCAATATTTTCATTGTAACCTTCACTGAGAGATATATTTACAATTGCAGTTTAAGTTTATGAAATCACTATCTGGTAATTAAAAAAAAACCTTCAATTTTTTTTTTTTTTCCAAGTGAACATGAGGCTTATTCTTGTCATTTAGAAATGTCCTGCCTTCTCTGCTTGTGTGGGTTAGCATCATACTCAAGCTGGGGTAAACTCTTCCTCCACTATGGCAGAAAATATGTAAAGTGAAAACCAAAATACCTTTCCCACAAAATCTGTTTCCAATGCAAAGATGACCTAATAAAAGCCTCCTGCCTTTCAGGAGATCAGCATGTGAAAAAAACAATGCAAAGAATTTACTCTGAATTGTGTGTGAAAACATATATGTATATTTAAGTAGAGCGATACTTAATAAAGAAGTAATGCATTGCCACAGCGGGGTTAGGTGTGAATTCTGCAGCAACAGCTCCTAACCGAGAAGGCCACAGGTTAAGTGTTTCTCTAGCAAGTGACCATCTGCCTCGTTGTAGGAGGTAGCTCTGCCCTGCATTCACACTAGAGCCGCTGAGGAAAGCCTCCTCCTTTCACCCCTGCAGCTGTTTATCCTCATCATGGTAGAAAATCAGGAGCAACTTAGCACAGCATTACAGAAGCCTCCATCCCTACTGCCACAAAGGTTAAACCAATCTCCCTGCAATGCAACAGCAGAACCAGTGCATTTCTTTTAACCTAAATCATCCGGGTAGTTAGGCTTTAAAGGAGAGCCAGTGGGGGAATGCGCGTGTTTGCAGGGTACGCTGCTGGCAGTACCGTCTGGAACAGTCCCAGAGTTTTACAGGTTTATCATCCCAACACATAAACTTTCTCCCAGTAGGCCTCCTTTTCACTTATCTGTTTTTATTATTCTACAGCTGGAACTCCATGGCAAATCTCTCAAAGGTTAACAGGCCTGTCCAGAAAGCACAAGAAACAGCCTGGCTACAGTCTATGAATTTTAATGCTCTATATTATAACATTCTATTTTTATACAGGATAGCAGTCTACAATCAGCAGTATTTCGGTAACTGTGTTAGATATGACAGAGGCCAAGGAAAGGTGCAATAACAGTTGTAAGACAACCCACCCGCAAATAATAATAGAAGACCACCGTAAAGATGGAAGAGGAGAGCGAGGGGAAATAACAAACTGAGGAGACTCAGAGAAACTCCAGCAAGGGCACCTCCATCTGCTAGCGTTAGAAACCAAGTAAATGTTGTTGTGCTACAGCAGGTCGGCATGTATTTCAGACAGATGGTGATCCCCATGTGAAATTAGTCAATCTTTTTTTGATAGGTTTCAGAAAGCCCGCTGCTGTCTTCCTAAGAGAAATGACACCTTTATGCTGAAAGTTACAGGTTATTGCAGGCAAAAGGACAGAAATCCACCCACACACTTTCCTTATCCACTGTACACTCAAGCTGTCCACATATTTTGCAGCAAGGAATGCTTGCAGGCACTCAGACATCTCTCAGACACATGCTCTCTAAACCATCATGTTTTAGAAGCTATTTAAAAAAAACCAACAAATAAACAGCTACCTACCAGAATACGTGTTGCTTTTCTTCATCCACTGCAATGCAGTGAACAGCAAAACTTTAAGTGATGCTTAAGTCTAACACTCCTCAGTAAACGATTCCTAAGAGCCATATGACAAGAGAGTGTCAATGAGCCAAATCCAGACTCTATCAGTTCTATGACTGCGCAGTGAACCCTGAACTTACCTCAGCACTGGGGTAAAGGCATTTACCACATCAGTCTTAGAAAGGTTGAATGGTACTTGACTCCTGCCAAGGAACAGGTGACCGCATCAGCCTGTGCAACACCAGCACAGCTCTGCTTGGGATCCACAGCTGCACTGCACTGCTGAAGGTGTTACTGGAGGCTCCTGGGTCAGCAGAAGTACCCAGATGGCTGCAGCCTCTTTGCAAGCAAAGCGCTTAAGCACAAATCATGTTTTAAGTACTTTCTGTAATAGATGCTTACATGGACAGAGCTCAAATGACATGTCATTCTATCTACAGACAACTGGAGTAACCCCCGAATACAAGGTTTTAATAAAAACCTGTTCCAGTTGATCCTTTAAATGAGCACCACAGGCCAATCATACTTACTCTTCCTCTGTCTTTTTATTTACTTTCGAAACTAAGCTAGGTTGCTCATTTGATATCTTTCCATCCTTAAGCTGTGAAAATAACGGCCAGGGGTCTCTTCCAACCTGATGATTCTATGATTCTATGGATGAGGCACTGAGGGTCATGGTTTAGTGTTTGATAGGAATGGTTAGACTCAATGATCCAGTGGGTCTCTTCCAACCTGGTGATTCTTCTCTAGCTGGAGGACACAGCACAAAGTGTGAACAGTTGGCCCAGGCATGAAAGGTGGGACCATGCCTGAAGAGTAAGGGCTAGCAGGTCTGCACCACTGTAATCTCTCATACCAAGGCCCAGAAAGACTTCAGCCTTGTCTATTCTAAATTATTTGCATTTCTATATAAAGACAATCCCAAAGATTGCTTAAATATAAAATCTGTCACAATTACGTGCTGGCATTTCTTTATAATTATCTTAAATACTTCACTCTCAAGAAAACGTGGTTGAAAATGCAAGAAAATTATGCTGATCATTTGCTCATAATTAGATAGATTCAATAAAATCTGGTGCTTAACATCTTATACATCTGTCTACTCTTTATACACAATTATCTCGAAGATATCTCTGTCATTTTTAGCCCGTTGTGATCAAGTATATCTGATCTGGCAAGGATGGTCTTCATAAACAGATACCTCTTGGGAAATATTTAAAATCACTACTTTGCCCAGAAAACAGCTCCCTAGCATTCCCCCTTCTGCTACTGTTACGCAAAGTTTGGAGAATTATGGGGTTAGGCTTGTTGCAAGAAGAAACCGATTCTGGAACTTGATCTGTGGGTAATTCCAGGAGACTCTTGGAGTGCACTGAGGGCAACTTTTTAATACAGAGTAATGCATCCAGCTCTGGAGACCTCAGCACAGGAAAAACATGAAACTGTTGGAGCAGGTCCAGAGGAGGGCCACAAAAATGATCAGAGGGATGGAGGAACTATGAGGAAAAACTGAGAGAGTTGGGTTGTTCAGCCTAGAGAACAGAAAGCTCTCGGGAGACCTTATTGTGGCCTTTCAGTACTTAAAGGGAGCCTATAAGAATGATGGCAACAAACTTCTTAGCAGGGCCTGTTGTGATAGGACAAGTGGGAATTGTTTTAAGCTAGAAGAGGGTAGATTTAGACTACACATAAGGAAGAATTTTTTTATAATGAATGTAGTGAAACACTGGCACAGGTTGCCCAGTGAGGTGATAAAAGCCCTGTTTCCCTGGAAACATTCAAGATCAGCTTGGACAAGTCTTTGAGCAACTTGGTTTGGCTGAGGATGCCCCTGCGTGCATCACAGGGGCTGGACTGGATGACCTTTAAAGGTCCCTTCCAAACTAAACCATTCTATGATTGTGTGATAAACAATGCACAATATAACAGAGCTTCTGAATTCAGAGTCAGCTAAAGATATCAACTTTGTTTTCTTTCTTAGTGATTGATGTCCTCTAGAAGAAATCATAATTATATGGCACAAAGAGGAGGGGAAAAGGGCACACTGGGTGATACAAGCAGTCAGTCCAAATATAACTGAAACACTGAAGAAAAAAAATGCTTTTAAACTGCTTAGCTTGAATAAGGCAACATTATTATCTGTAAAATGGATGAAAAATAAAACCCCTCCAATAAGAAAAGGACTTAAGAAATTTTTAATACACTAATGCCATCTACCAGACATCAGTGGAACAGGCAGAAAAAAAAAAGTCAAATGGAGCAGCAAATAATATAAAGATTAAGTAAGAATTTGTGTGCAGCCCCAAGTCTTTTTCTTTAGCAGGTACCGAATTCCAAATCTAATTCTGTCTTTCCTTTTTAATCAGAGAAAGGATTTCAGGGCATCTGTGAATGCAAATATCTATCATTTCCTCTAATTGGCAAGGTTGTAGAAAAAAATTCTCAATTCCCCTTCCAACAGAGCTTTGAGGCATAACATGTTTTACAAGACACTGAACTGTCATTATTCTTCTCCTGCAAGGTGATACAGGCTTATGAAAGGAAGAAAACTTATTTGGTATGAAATTCTATGTTGTCTCAGGGTCTCTTCAAACTGCCTTGATTATCTTGGTCAGTGGCTTCAAACTCAGTGAGCTTCACAATTCGCTACGGTCAGCTTAATTACAGTCCTCATCCATATGTGGAGACGAGTTTCCAAGGTTTGTCTTTTAACTGTTCAGTGGTTGCTACTTCTCTTCTTGTCTCTGGTGGCCCCAGATTTAGAGCCAGCTCCAAAGCACAACTCAAGGACTTGTGCCAAACCCTAAAAATGCAACCACTTTTGCGGGAGAAAGATTTCTGCTACCACTGAAGATGAGCTCTTTGAGTTGCCTCGTTCTAGAGCTCCTCCTCCCTTCTGCCTTCTCAGCGTGTCTTTTGTGCTAAGACAGAAAGCTGAAAAAAAAACCCCTAGGGACATCATCACTTGCAAAAGTATTTCTATGTTATTTTAAAACCCCAAGAATATCTGCGCATTCCCATCTTTTGGAGACTGCATATGAGATAGAAAATGTTTACTGAACCCCATCACGACAAGACAGCTGACTTGCATGGCCAGCGATCCTTTGATTTCTTTCTCTGTGCCCTTCCCCTGGCAGCTCACCCTTGCTGGCAGGCCCAAGGCAGTCAGGGTGTGAGTCACTCTGCCACAGTCTTGCAATAACAAAGACTATTGCAGCTGGAGGTTTTTTTGGCTAAACTTTCTACAACTGATCCAACCCTCATCTTATGTCTCCATACTGGAACATTCCTTAACCCTTTCTAGGAAGTTTCTATACACGCTCTAAATTCTTCCCTACAATCATCAGATCTTGTCTTATGGTACCATTGTAAAGTTTACAGTCTATCAGAAAATTATTTTAAGTCTACTTGTGAAGGGTTCTGGGCATGCTTTGGGACTTATTTTCTGTAGATTTTTGCAGATTCTCAAATCTACACCCTTCACATGGAAGCAGAAAGCTATGAAATCACTGGGACTTCACAAAAAAAAAAAAATTTTACTTGTGTTGTAGCCTGGGCATAACAAAGGCCAAGATACAAAAAAAAACCCTAGGTATAATTTTACAGCAGAATTCTATAAGCAGCACAGGACCCTAAAACTTGTGTAGATGCGACAAGAAAATGGCCCTGATCCTGTTTTTTTCCTACGTACTTTTCAAGACCCTAAGCTTGGTTGTTTCTGAGAATTCAGCTTTCTTTTGGACATCTACCTGAAAGAAATAGAAGATTCCTGTTTAGCCTCAAGACAATAAGAAATAGATGCAGCTACAAAATCTATTACTGCTCTGCCACAGTCATGGTCTCCATCTGCCGATCCAGACACAGGTAAACACAGAAAATAGAAGACAAAGCAATATCTGAAACCAGCAGAGCACAACATGGATCTGAACCATTCTGAGAGATCAGAGAACGCTTCCATTCCAAAAGGATTATCAGGAACGTCATCTATCTATGTGCCTGTTATTTCAGATAAAACCTCATTTTGTCCAGTGCAAAAATTCACCCCAAACTAACCGAACATGTTAGACATTTAGTCTTGAGTATCTTTTAAGGAAAATCTTCTAAAAACTCTGACAGTTAGAAAGAATCTAATTTTCTGCAGAAATTTATTCAGATCGATGACACCCCTTTGTGTCTACTTTACTTCTTTTCTCCTCAAAAAAAAAAGAAAACCAAACCAATCCCAACAACTACAACAAAATGCAGCTTTAAGGAAGAATTCCAGAAGTATGTACACAGACCAGCTAACAAAGGCACTACTTAGAAATTCTGCCACTATTTGTATCTTCCTGATCTTCCAGAAGGACAGGAACAAGAGGTATTTAGCCGCCACACTTTGTCTCTACAATGGAAAGGTACAAATGATGAAGCTGTACTGAATAGACACTGATTAAGAAATTGCAGCCAGGCTAGAAGCTGCTGTTGGTTCAAGGTGAGAGGAATCGCACTGAGCTGGAGTCAGCTAGCAATGCACAAAGAGGAATTTCCATGTTGTCAAAAATCTTCTGCTGTGCCTGATTCTGGCATTATTTCCTGCTGGCTTGTTAAGAAAAAATGAGCTCTCATCACACTCCTCTGGAGCTTCCTTTGCTCCTTGGATGAATATTCTGCAAGTGCAAATAAAATGTTCAACAGCAGTAATTTATTTCCTGTTTCCTACAAAAAAAGAATTGCAGGCAGACAGGCTTTTGTATCAGGAGCTGTAAGCAAGTGTGTTACAGCAAAGTCTCCCTGCCGAGTTCCCCTCCTCTTTCTGTCCTTTGCTGTCTGTGAGATAACAGTCCTAAGGCACCAGAAGGGCCACATGAATATGGTACTAGCATTCTGCATTTTGTCTCATGTCTACTACTGTAAGTGCCTGTACAGCACTAGCAGAACGTAGCCACTCATGAAATTTAGTCATGAAGATCCAAGCCCACATTCCTGAACTGCAAAGGCAGTCCCAAACTGGGCAGAGAATCAATACTGGGGTGGAATATGTTATTATTATTATTGCAATATAAGTTTAGCGTTTAAATAGACCGTGTCAGAGGAGCTGAGGCATGCCATCACAAAGCTTTTATTTCCTATCTCTTTGGCTTTTAAGCGTTCAGCTCCCCAGAGTAACAGTTATGCCTGAGACCATAAACATTGTTTTTCTCCTGGCTCCAAAACTGCAAACATACAGTGCAACTATACTTAAGCTTGTTGGCTCTCCGCTCTCTTACAGAACGACATTCACTGCCTATCTTTTCTTTCCGAGAAAGCTGGCAGCACAGGGGTTAACAAGACAACTATTTGAATGATAGACATTTCCAATAAATCAGCAGATAGCAAAAGTGAAAAAGCACTAGAGTAATTTTTTCTGCTCACAATTTCATTACAGTCTTGGCTTTGAGCCATCATAAGGTAAATCACCCAAGTCATGTAGCACAGACATTTCTGAAAGTACTGTTATTTAAATCACTTTGTAAGCTACACTCCATGTTTTGAATGGAGCATCCTGCTTAGTTTACATGGCACTTTATGCACATCTAAAATTTTTGAAAAGGAGAACTGCAGCCCAAGCTAGAGCTGTAATCTGGCGGCAAACAGCACATAGTGACACTGACATCAGTGTTGTCCCCATAGTTCACATTCCCCTTTCTTTCCCGCACCAAATCCGAGAGCAGCATCCCAGCAACTGGCTGTACACCCCTGTCTTCTGCTCCCTTTGGCAACAAGCCTTGGTTTGAGGCTCTCCAAAGAAGGGATGATTGCTTGGATTACATCTACCTGGGCAAGCCTGCTGAGCTGGTGACGTCCACTAACCCCACTCCTCAGGTTTTCACAACTTAATGTGTTCATTGTTCTTTTATTTTTTTTTTCCCCCTTGCAGAAGTCACTGAAAATGCCTTTACCTTCATAATTTGTATTTTTGCACAATTTACTGAAATCCTGTGCATTAGCTATTAAAAACATGCATAAAAGCCAAATGCACTATGCAAATCTTGAGCTAACGCAATAAAAGCAGCCTCTTGTGCACTCCTGCAGACAGGAATCCAAATTAATGCCTTTTACAGAAACACAAGCTCTTCATGCTTAATGCTCCGATGTGGAGTGGTAATCCAATGTTTGCTGAAAGTAGCTGCTGTACAGATTAGACATTTCATTTCTAACTGTTCAAAAGAGGGTGAAGGCTGCTTTCTTCCTCACTCCATCCATCCACCAACCTTTCACTTGGGCTCGGTTCAACACAGCAAACAACTGCTGCAGGAGACAGATTCCTCACCAGTTTCTAAACTAGCTGATAGGCATTTCCAGCTGCTTTTCTATGCACATTCCTCTATCAATCAAAATTACAAGGTATAATTAAGCAGGCAACAGCTAAGGAATGTCTGTCTTCTACCTAAGAACCCAATGAACAGATGAATTTACCAGCGAAAAAGAGCAAGATGAGTGCCTTAAAAATCCTTGGCAGAATCAAGGCACCAGGTTTGGGGGTTCTTTTGCTGTCTAACAGCAGGTTAAATATTGTAATTTTCCCTTCAGAATACAAAGCAGAGTTTCAAAAATTGCCAAAAACCATGAAGATTTTGGCATTATCCCATACTACTATTGGTGATCTCAGTTCAGCCCGCAAACTCAGCTCATGAAGAATTCAATTTGTCATTCAGCCTCATGACCTGGATGATACCTTCTGCCAGACAAGTTCCATTTTGCATCCCACAAAAAGGGCATTTGCTAACCTGCACAGGGAACCTGCTAGTGCTGGTCATGCCAGACACGGAGCAGTGTCGTGTCCCTCTAGCCGGCATTGGTTCCTTAAGCCAAGAAACAGAATTTCCCCATGGAGAAGTCTCAGAAAGATTTAACTAGCTTCAGTTCCTTCTTCCTCTCTTGGTGTCCTCCTGTCCCAGCCAGCATGCGCTTAATGTGCACCTTCATATGGGCCTGCAGAAGCATCATGGAGACTGCAGAACTCACCAAGGCACCCAACTGTGCTGCCTGAATAGATATCAGAAGGATAATGAGATGATGCACTTACCACTGTAAGAACAACAGAATCTGCCCCAAGGTGTTGTAGGCTCCTGAGACCTTCTAAATACCTCGCTCTACCTGACATTTCTTTGTGCAATATTGGCATCTTCATTTTGCATGCCTGAACTTTAATTAATTTAACAACTTGCATGGGACATTTAAAATAATATTTTGTTTAATCAACAGGTCTTTCATTGTAATGTTTAGTTCCAGCAAGAGATCACGCTATGATAATGAAAAGTATTGGAGCAGCTGAAAACTTAATTAAAACACGTAAAAATTAATTATACAGCCCATCATTGATTTTGTCTGAAAAAGCTGATATTGCAAATAGGAAATCAAAAGCAAGGAGGTCATGTAGAGAATCGCTGATGCAAAAGTGATGTATTACAGAAAAAATACGTTCATGCTGAGAGGAAGCATTCACCCCAGGTCCATGATCTAGTGCTGAGTTGAATTCCATCCCACATGGCAAAATTGCCAATCAAGCATCAATAAGGAAGCTGATTAAGGTGAAGTCAGAAGAACAGAGTACATCTAATACAACAATTATATAGACAATTGTATGTGAGATTAGAATCACACTATTACTGAAGTCAGCCTTTTCAGGATCTTTTCTGCCTCTGTATGAAAAAAGGCGTTTAGTAGCATAACTACAAAATGTCATTCCATTTTGCTGTCCAAAACCATCCAAGATGGGTGCCTGGGTTAGCCCTAAGTCATTTGGTGTTGCAAACAGGGATTCTAACACCCCTTAATTGCCATAACTAAACCGGACCATGCTCATGTCCTGTATTTAGTCCCCACAGTTAGGGTGACAAGGGGAGCAGCTGGATGCTCCAACCCTTTCTGCTTTATCCTGCAAAAAATTACATACTGTCCTCTAACTTAAATAACAGTTCTCTCTCCCTACCATCAGTTCCTTAGCGTATTTATAAAGCGTAATTATACCTTATTTCAACTTGGAATCAGTAGAACCATTTAATACAGCCTTTTAATAAATATCATAGTGCAGAAGGTCAACTTGGTAGTGGCATAAATTTTAGCTGGAGCTCTATCATAGACTGCAAGTTACTCAACTTCATTGAGTCTGAAGTACAGAATGAAGGAAATACTGTTTTACCAAACTCAGCAGAGATTATCTATTACTATCTAATATTTATAAAGTACTTTCAGATCCTCAAGTAAAGAGCACAGAAATGTAAAGAAGTACTGACCCAGATAAGGGTTAAGAGCAAAATCTTTTTCCCAGTGACAGCTCTCAAATGACCTTGTAATGTTGGGATTTATTTTCAATGTGAAAGAAGATCTGTCAGGTCTAGGAGCCATGTTTTGCTCTGACTGCGGATGACTTGCTATCAACAGGAAAACAAGTTTAGCCACTGATCCAAATGTCAAGAGATGCCAAATCAGTGCTTTGATGAAATGTCAGGAATACTAACGTGTTTTCAGGTCTTTACTGATTTAACACTGCACAGCCAAAATGGAATCTGGTCACGCTGTTGTTTTCCTCAGGAAAATAAAAAGTAACCGGCAATATATATGTTATATACCCTCCTTCACTTTCTTTGAAGTGAAGCTGACCAAGCTAAAAAAACACCTAAATCCATAAATATTTCCACTTCTGTGTTTCAAAGGAGTCTGATCTCCACATGTTGCAACTTCAAAAGTACAAATATCCCACTTAATGAGACAACTAAAGTATTCAGGCTTTTTTTTCCACACCTGCCGCTACGCCTTGTGCAGGAAGCTACCATGCAAAGAGAGTCTTCCAGACAAAGTTGCTCAGAGGAATCAAAGCACAATAAGGTTTGAATGGTAAATGCATAAAGAGCAGCACAGGCACATTCAAAAAAGACGATTGTGTACTTTAAGACTATTCTCTTAGCCAGGAAAAGAATAATTAATAGTTGTTATTTAAATTAATGAAAGAAATCCTAAACAGATGTCTTTTTTTTGGTTAAAGTAATCAAATGTTTCCAAAGAGATTATTTAAAATATCTGCACACTGCTGTTAGTAAAACCCTGTGGGAAAGTGAAGACCATCAAAGCCTTGTCATAGCAAGAAAAGTGCTGAACAACTTCAGTGCTGGAAGAGTCGTAGATGCCTAAATCATTAGAGAACTATCAGAAGCTCTGTCCTAGCATTAAACACTATCTTACAAAAACACGGGTAAGAACAATTTGCCACTTTCCTAACACCACATTTCATGCTCTTGCTCACTCATTGACCAGATAGAAAGTAAACTCAACAGACATGAAGCCATCTTCTCTAAGAAAGAAGAGTGCCTGCAAGTTCTCTTTCTGCATCCAATGACAGGTAAGGAAATACTTGTGAAAGAGAAGCATGTGCAGGCAGTCATCTGCACAAGCAGGGTGCTTTGCCCACTGCACATGAAGAGCAGAGTGGTTTGCTGTTGAAAAGTAGGGGTGATGCCTCGCGTGGGAAGTTTGTTGATAAAGGCTGGCTGACTTGTTGCAAAAGTACAACTCTTGCAACTGACACTACCACCCATAAGCTCTAGACGATGCCCTGGGGTAATCTATACACATCCAGTGTTGAAACAAGTAAGTGTTTCTAACATAAAGGGGTCTTTATGTGCAAAGCATGATTTTGGTCTCAAGTTTCAGCACGTTCTTTAAGCTAACAGTCTATCCAGTACTACACACTGAGGAAGTTATACTGTGGTACTTGCAAACCCAAATAATATCTCATTGCTAGCACAGCAATGATTCATTTTATAATTCAACCTGGACAACATTTCCACAGGAGGGAATATAAAAGTAACTCCTGCCAGGAAAACACTGCCAGGTCTTTTATAAATACTACAGAAGTTTCCCAGGCAGGTGGCCCATCAAATTCAAATAACTGATCCGTGTCAGTTAGACCTGGAAGCTCAATAGTACAGCACATCATTACAGCAGTCAACATAAGAAGAAAGTCCTTGTGGTTTCCCCTCCAGCAAACAGTTGAAAGGGAACAGAAAAGCTCTGCTATCTTTTCAGCTTTGCACATACTTTCCTTGAATTCTTCAGGGGAAAGGCAAATACTAATAACCCCCATAACAGGTCCCTCTCAGACTTGCCTGCTTTACTGAAGAACAAGAGTATTATAATATTCTCTTTCTTTATTGCAAATAATTTTATGTGGATTAAAAAAAAGATTCTTGGTAGGTTCAAGCAGTATTGTTAAATGGCTTATTTCCTACTGTAAAGCACAGTTTAGTGGGCAACTTCCCTCACAGCTGATAACAGCACAATTCTCTCAGCAGCACTGCTGTGATGGTCATGACAGCGGTGGCTGTGAGGAAGGGACTGATTCATCATCAAAGGTAGATCCAGCAGTTGCAATCACTACCGCCTCAAACCTACTCAGTGCAGGGGATGGATGCCCTGTTGGGGACACCTCTGTGGATAAGGTCACCCCTGCTCACAGCCTGACCCCTCCATGCCTAGAGAATTGCCCCCAGTTACATCGGTTCCCCTTGATCACACGTGGATGTAACTTTCTGGATCATCTCCACCACTACACTTTCTCGGGTCAACCACAGTCTGATTAAGTCGGTTATAGTATTTGTGTAAGCCCTCAATTTTTAATTTTCCAGCATTATTGCTTCCAACGAACACGCAAAATTGCTCACTAACTTCACACCAGGAGTAAGAAAACATAGAAGTGATGTCTGAATCATTGCAAGCACAGAAGAAAGGTCTATCAGCCACAAGCACTTAATGAATTATTATTGAATTTGCACAAGGAAATCAGAGGAAATACAGCTATTAGAAAAGCAGCAGCCTGCAAACTGCTCTTTGCCTGTAAGATCTTCTAGTTCTACCAGCAACCACGGGAAATCAAGATGTTCCCACCAAAACAGTAAGAAGAGCAAAGACAGGCCCTGCCTACGGTGTGTTGCTCCTTCAGTATCACGCCTGCAGTCCATGAAAGGTTGCAGACCACTCCATTAAAAAGATGTCACTATAAACCATCACCTACAAAATACTTTTTTTTTTTAATGTTAAGCATCTCTGTTCTTAGGGTTTTTTTTTCCACTTGCTTGGAAACTTTGTCAGTGTCTATACGTATGGCACTTTCACAGATGCTTCTACAAGTTGTTTCAAAACACTGCAAACAGTGCAGCAAGCTAACTAGAGGGGATGCTGCTTGCCAGGCAGGAGGAAGGTTAAAGATACTTCTCCCTGCCAAATTTTGTGCCTCCAAATAAATACCACTGCATTGCCTGAGATATCTAGCTGAAAATCAGCTCCACATGTGCTAACAATAGCTTGGGGACTGCAGTACGATCAAGCCCTGTGGCCTCTGTAGATATCCTTTATTTCATAGGGCCAAGCCCTGCTGACGGGCATGGAAATTTAGATGTTCCTGAAAGTAATGAGCAAGAGAAACCTCTCTTCCCATCTCATCATTCTCCCGACACATAAGCACTCAGATGCAAACACACAAAGCAGCAGGTAAATGCAGAACTTAACTACAGTCTTTTGAAAAACCTTGGGGTGTTAATGCCTTCATTCTTGACCCTGCAGGCCACTTGCAACAGGAGTGGACCCTACAAGCGTTGAGACCTTTTCCAACTGAAAAAGACATTAAAGATGACTTGGACACTGGACTCCTACTATAAATAAGTTTGGGAACTTTACTGATTTGACTTTGGGTGAAATTTCAGGTAGTAATGCACTGGAGACAGTGAGCTCAGACCTAATTCACCAGTGCTCCCATCAGTAGATCCCAGGGCAGCTTTAGCAGAAGTCAGGCAGAGCTCAGATGGGTTAAATTTCCTCCAGAGAGTCCTAGTCTCTCTGCTACCTAGTGGGAAATTCTGGGTGCCTGTGTTCCCATCGAAACCTCCAGCAAGATATATAACACCAGATGAAATAACATCAAGCTTTTATTTTTCAGTTTCCACCTCCATAAAATAGGTATAATAATACTTACTTACTTTCAAAGAGAATTGTAAAGCTTAATTAGATAATTAACATGAAAGTGCCTTTAAAAAGGCTATGTACACACAAAGCACTACTGTATTATTAGTGTAGGCAGGCATAGGGAGCTCTTAAGAGATTTTCTAGCAGGTTATTTGTTATTCTGGAAGAAGTCTTCAGCTGCATACAGCACTAGTATAATTATTATCATCATCATCAGATTCACTTCCTAAAGTTATTTATGAAACACTGTGAAAAAAAAAAGCATCAAGTTAAGTAGCACTGAGCTGAGCTTATGTTTTGTTACATATGCTGATTAGGAATGCTGTTAAAATGTTGCTTTGCTATAGTGAAAATGCTGGTGCCAGAAACTTAGTTTTATGTTTGTCACTGGAATTATCATTATTTAGATATAAGTGGCAGATACCAGCAATTTCCATGTCTCTCTGTTTTTATTCAGATTTCTTTGTAATGGAAGTTTTTCTAGACTCTGTTAGAATATTATGAGAACACACAGAAATTGATGAACTCAAGTTGCACTGTTGCACAGCTGATTTTGACTGCACCACACATCCAGGAATTTCTCTCTCCTATGCATTGCATAAATATGGTATATATTAAAAAATAATTTAATTATGACCATAGCAGGGAAAGCAGGGACTTCTTTGGGCAATAACTGTGCTACTCTACATCCATTAAAAGATTAAAATTACAAGTACTCCAGCTCAATTGTAGTCATAATTACTTCTGCAGTAATAAAATTTGCCTCAAGAGCTCCATAAGGAGGATTTCACCCTAAAACCCCATTTCTCTAGTTCTTTTTCAGCCAGATGTCATGGTAAACTGTACTGTGACCAAGTTCATATACATTTCATACATCTCCCCTCAAACTGACTGACTCCCATACAAAGTAAAATAAATGTAATCTTATTGGAAATACATCTGCATACAACTGGGCCCTGAAATGTTGTATCAACTATGTTTCTTCAGAAGTTTAAGGGCAATCAAAGCGTTGGATCCAGAAGGGCTGCTCTTCAGTATCTAAGAATCAGGCAAACCCAAGATTACTTTCCCACTTAAAAGAATTTCTCCAGAGAGTCAGTACTGTTACGGCATAAAGAACAAAGAGGTCGGTTCTCCCCACCAGTGCACAGAGGTTTTCAAGTTTACTTCCTATCAGCAAGAACGAGAATTAGCTGAACAAATTCTTTTCAGAGTAAAGGAATAATAAATTTACCAAGACTTGCATTCACCACCTTACAGCTTCTAATAGTCTATATCAGTATGTTTTACTTTGAAGAAATCAATAAAGAAACATATTCCTCAGTGGGAAAATATCTATCAATCACATTTTCAATAATAAATTTAATTTTAAATTCTGTTCATTTTGATCAGTCTCCATGATTCTAATAGAAAACTAGGCAGAAAATGTGCTTCCATCCAACTCTAATTGAGTAGAAAACCCTCCATAAAAGAACAGGAAAGAAATCTAAACAACATCAAATATTTATATCATGGGAAAACATCGAGATCTTTTTTGCAGCTTGTACTGTATATATTTTACATGTAAATTAAGCTGAGTGGTTCCTCTTCATAGCTTCAAGCTGCTGTTAATGCTTCATAGATTTTTCAGGCAGACAAATATTGGTGAAAAGAGTTTTATAACCTTCATACTGAAGATTTATGATTATACGTGAACTAGAAGTCTAATGCACTGACATGCAGCTGTGGCTCAGTCTCATTATAGAGTAATTTGCACCTCTAGTTTAATTGCTGTTGTTTGAACGTAAATCATCTCCCTTCATGCAGCTCTGCCACATTTGATGTTAGAGTGGGATGTATCAGATCTGCTGGAGTTTGCACTGCTTACACTAAAACTTGTGTTTGCTTACAGTAAAACTATTGCAGCTTCGGTAGAAAGTTCAAAAAACCCTGC
This sequence comes from Piaya cayana, assembly GCA_013389865.1. NCBI lineage: Eukaryota > Metazoa > Chordata > Aves > Cuculiformes > Coccyzidae > Piaya > Piaya cayana. The sequence continues at coordinate 256,152 of WAAB01015099.1, read as the reverse complement.
TCTATTCCCTTTCTCAACGCAAACCAGCACTGCTTCTTCCTGCCCTGGCTCCACTTACAAAAACAATCTGTTTGCTATTTTTAAATGCTTAGGCACAGTGCTTCGATTCAGCCCTTGTACTGCTCCTACTGGAACAACAGACTAACACTGGTATATGACACGATGCAAATTGTGGTACCTGCAGCAGCTGGCAAATCTCATGTCAGCAATTCGTACAGATTTCCAAACAGTATTACCATAAATTAATGCTTGTGATGGAAATCGGCCAATACAATTAGAACACGGTACTTACACTATGACATTTTCTATTAGCAAAAAATGTATGCCAGTACCGCTAGGTATCGTGCATACAACAAGAGACAATTAATGCAAGGGACTGCCACTTACCGAAAACAACAGATTTCAGTATGAGCAGATGGCAATACCCAGCATTTCTCCTCCTTGCTTTCAGGCTCAGATCTCTGGCTGACTACAAAAGCAAACTGCATCAGGTTTAAAATATGTAACCAGCAACTACAGCAATTAGAAAAACCATCAAACCGTCGTCCCAGTGGATATTTTCCAAGCTCATGAACTATTGAAAAGTTTAAATGGTTTTCAAATGGAGTTAAACACAGTCTTAGAGGGCAGGTCCACGGTGGTCTAAATACAACTGCTGGCTCAGAAAGTCCTTGCAAACTACAAACTGAGTAGGAGCATATGGCCAGGGATGGATTGCTTCATCCATCCTGTTTACTACTCATATGTCAGCTTTCACTACCAGTGGACAAATGAACGAGAAACATTTTGGACTTTAGCCAGACTGGTGTAACAGTTCTTACACATTTTGAAACTCACAACCCAACCCCTCAAGACCTCTCCTCTATAAGCAGAGCAAGTTAGTGGATACTCCATAGAGCCAAAGAGCAGCTGAGATGGTGGGCAGTACTGTATGGCCAACCTGGCACAGCTGTGTTGCATGTCCAAGTAGATACATGTGTCTCTGAGACATTTTGCACTGTTGTAATGGAAGGAGAGGGAGAAGACTGCTCAACCAAGCCCCATACCTTCACAGTTGCTTTATGAGATGCATGGTTAACGTTCATTAACGTGCCTGGTGGCAAAGTTGTACTTAACTGTCTTACTGCAACGATTTATTCAAGTAACTCAATAATTTATAGAACTGAAGCCTAAAAGCAAGAGTTTCTCCTGTTGAACCTAGAGGCATCATGTTTGATGAGCAGCTGTAGAAAGCTTATTGTCTCTTACAGCTCAGCCACCAGAGAAGCAAAAGACACATTCTAATTGCGTTATAGCTGATAGGTGCATACAACTTCTTTCCTTACAGGTTCAACAAAGTAAAGACCTTCACCTGTGTTTAATACAGCTAAGTTTGTGAAAAAGCAATAAGTAGAACGAGGCTTCTTTGAGTTGTGGCTGGGAAGGCTGAAGTTGAGTTGGGAAGGTTGGAAAATTGCACTCAACTATATATAATAAGACAGAAAAGAATAACAGATACCAGCTGAGCCGGATCCTCTGTTTGGGGTCCAATAGGGTTACACTGATTTATGCACAGTGAAGACCAAATCCATGGTTTTCTTACCCTACTAGACCTCAAAATCATTAAAGAATCAAATCACCTTTTATCACAATAACATCATTATAACTATGGAAATGAATTTTAAGCAGAATATGTGTTTACTGTGGCATACACACACACATTCAGAAAGCTATTATGTATGGAAATATATTTGAAACTCTTCAGAATATGATTAGTTCTTCAGCTCCAACATTTCCTTGTTAAAAATGAATAATGCATTTCCAGGATTTTTTTTTAATTTCAAAAGCAGGGTCAGTGGGGGGAACTGCATGCTTTGCTCCTACTAAGAGTAAACAGCAGGGATTGCACCTGATATGCCCCCAGAGAGTAAATCACTGTTCTGATGTTAAATCCTGCAGATTGGAAGAGCAAATAAAACATCCAATTGCACATCACCTGCAGTGACGGCTCTCCTAAAACTTTCCAGTCAACTAGTATGTCCGACTTACCTTGTGTTGTCCTATATTCAGTGTAGACGGTGCCTTAGGACAAGGACAAAACCACAAGTCACTCTCCTTAGTTACAATTTCTAAGGCAACTACCGTATATCGGAAGGTGACCCCAATCGGCCTTATCCTGCACTGCATTGTACCATTACCAATTATTTGTAGTGAGCAGTTGAAGCACATGCAAGATCCACATTAGGCAGGTGAATGCGCAATACCAGCATAGTGAAAGAAGGGAAGCGAAAGGAAAGTTATATTTCCTGTGAATCACAGGTCCTGAGAGAATCATGTGCTCAGAAATGCCAGGAGGAGATATGCAATAACGGCATTTTCCTAGGTCTACCTATCAGGCTGTTGCTTTCTTGAAGAACAGCTTCCCAGAGTGCCACATTTGCCCCAGACCTCAGCTTTGTCTCAAGAAACTCCCCCTTCAGCCTACCAGAACAGCAATTTTGCTAACGTTGCTATTATCGCAAGGGGAAGTCAGTAAATGACAGCAATCTGGAGAATATTCCCATCTTCCTCCCCCTCCAGTTTGGTCAAAGGCTTTCAAAGGAACAAAATACTCATCATCCTTGCAGTCTGAGGACTGAATTCACTTGAATATCACCTTTTTCCTTCTGCACATAATCTAGTTGGAAAGGAGAGGAAAATATTGTATGAGAATCACCCCAAACTATAACCACCTCAAATTTAACATGGGAAGAGCTAGGAGAAATGATGAGGAGTTTTTAAAATTTTTAACTATGGATTTTATCTCCCCTTCCCCGGTCTTAGTGTTCCCTCTGTGGTCTAAGTATCCATGCATAGAGCAGCCTGAGGGAAGGCCTGATGTCTGGTACTCCTGGAAAATGCTTCACCTTCTTCTTTCTAGCATCAGCATTATCCCTTCAGCAGCACTTCCACAATCGGATACGTCATCCTGAGTACAATCAATACTTAAAACCTTTGAAAACAGGACTGTCACAGCCCATGATATGTACAGGATTTAATGTCTGCAGAAGACAAAAGCACTGTCTCCAAAGCACTTAACATATTGACAAGCCATGTGAAAAGTGAACATTTTTCTCCAACTTGCCAGTTATTTTGGTCCCTTCGAGGAAAGCATCTCTATCACAATATCACATACAGACAGGGCCCCTCACTGTCTCTGTAGCCCTAGATGCTGCAAGTTCTTGGTCCTCACTGCACTTTATACAAAAATAATCATACTAATTAATCTAAATTGTGTAGGGAAATTTAAAATGCAGGGAGGGACGGCTGTTAAGCACATCAGAATATTTTCAAGGAAGGGTCTATACATGGCAGAGGATTTCACTTCCAAGCTTTTGTTTCAATAATTTGAAAATGACAAAACCAATCATGCAGCCCAGTGGCACTCTCCTTAATTAAGAAAGTCAATTCAGAATCAATAAAAGGGCAATTAATCTGTGGGTATTACTGGCTCTGAATTATGCTGATAGCTCCAAAGAAGTGACCCTGTGACCTCCAACACTTCTCTCAGGGTATGAAGGTTTTCACACACTGAACTATTACTTTATGATGCACGTGCTATTACAAAATATACTGAAAAGTGTCAGGAATCACGGAGGGAGAAGTGAACAGAAAAGCCTATAATCTTTGCAAAATTATTGTAGTTAAACCTGTTCTTCCTCTGAATCCTCTTAAAGGCACAGAAGCTCTTCTAGGGACTGAGGACTCAGAGCTGGTCATCCAGAAGCAGAGCTGAAACTAAAAAAAACACAACCCCATCATTTCTGCATTTTCTGACCCCAGCCACTCAGTGTTGCTTTGTTGCTAGCCCCATAACCCAGACACAGGCAGCATGAGGTGCATCAGTGCTGCCTTGCACTGCAGGACAAGCCTTGCTGGCAGAGACCTGTGCCAGCAGCACGAGTAGGAAGAGTCACTTTGAGCAGCCTTCTCTTTCTAAAAGTCTTCCAACAGGTCTCTGTCAGGTTTTGGAGAAGAAAAGCACACAGTCCCTCTGTCTAAGACAGCCTCTTCCTTCCTGTTCTCTCTGCAAAAGGGTCAGTGCAGGTTTTTCAAAGGGGAAAAAAGCAGGTTATGAAATGGTATAAATCTCTTAACTCATTCCATCTCAGACACTGGGGCACAGATCAGAGTGACACATGCAGATGGATGTTATTGGTGATACACACAGATCGGCATGAAGAGAAACTACTTGGCTTGTTTGTTGGGTCAGAGTTCAGCAGCTTCTGAGACATCTCAGTGCTCCAATGAAATTCAACAGAAGAGCTGGTTTTATGGAACAATTCCATCCTCGAAAGACAATCCCTCAGAATTCACTGGCTCTTCATTACTTGTGGAATATAGAGCTGCTGAAGCATGTTAAAATATCACACTCTGAGCCCTTGTAAAAGTATTATATTAAGGAATATGTAAAAGCCAGAGCTAGGGTAAGCAGAGGTGCAACTAAGCTGTCATCCAGGGGTGATTTAAGGAGCTTATCTCCATTATTGAGTAGCACTCTTCACTGACAACTTTAATAGTCTCCAAGAAACATCTTACTTCCTTCACTATGTCCCATGCATCTGTAGCTAATACCACATCCAGCAGAGACTTCATTACAGGTGTCTTATCCTGGCTCATACTCCATGAAATGTAGCTTTGACTGACTTAGCCCCATATTTGAGAACTCTAACTTGTTCTGTTTCTTCATTTCTATTCTTTTCCTGTTTCAGGGCTATAGCTCATCTTTTGGTGCCTCCCTTTTGCTCCTTCCGTATTATCAATCCTCTGTCTCATGAATTTTGAGTTAGACATTTCACCTCCTCTGGCAGGAGTTCTCTGGTGTGAGATGACTAACAGACATTAAATTGTTAGTCTTATGTTCTCTTTAAAATGTGCTCAGAGCAAATGCTAATAGCAGCATATCTCAAAAGACTCCTACCAGCGTTTGTCTTGATCTTTCATTACCCATCTGCCAAAACCCAGGTGACAGTTACGAGTTTAAATCAAAGTTCAGAGGCACCTGTTAGTTTCAAAAAACTTTTGCCTCTAAGGCCTACATTTTAAGAAGCTGGGTGTGCTTGCCAAGACCAACATTTGAACTGGCAGGAGACTGAGTACATGGGCATTGCACAGGATGAGTAGAGCTAGGCAATTTTCCAACTAATAAACACTCGGGGGCAAATGAATCACAGCCCCTGGGGCAGAGCATCCTGACTTTTATGGCACCAGCTTGCCAAATCAGGCAGGGTGAGGCGAAGAAAGAGAAAAAAAAAAAGTCGTGTCACCAACTAAACAACTGGCATCACTAAGTCAGGCAGTTGGCTGTTTTCAAACACTGGAGATCATTAACCTATGCTAATTTGATCAGAGAGTGAGCCACTGCCACACATGGAGCTCAAGGCACAGCGGGGAACTGAAAACAGATGTCACAGTTTGGTGTAAGGGAGGATTCATGGAGAAATACAACCCAGAGAAGACTCACAAATCCTCTTCAGAAACTTCCCCTAATCTACTTTAGTCCCATCAACTTGGATCTGGTCTGTGGTTCTAGGTCTTGACATATGAATTTAACTTTCCAGACTGCTTTGAAAATTCAGAACCAAGTAAGAAAAACCTCCCCAAAAGGCCTGGCAGGCTTTGGGGGAGAAAATGACCTTGGTTCAAACAACTGACAACTGTCAAGCATGAAATCATCAGCCACAGCTTGGCACTATGTTTATTTTGCCAACTGTTTGCATTGCCTGCTGCAAACTATTACTCCCATACATTTCCAACAGCAGAAGCACATTTTCCACTTTTTTGAATGGTTTATTTCAATTTGAATTTGGATGTCACACATCCATTGAAAAGCAAGCAGGAACAGACTACTGTCTACACTCCCCAGGTAACTTCTGGGCACCACTGAATGCCACTGCATGCCACAGTGTGTCCTTCAGAAAGAACAGAGTTGGACTGATGCTTTACTAAATATCACAGAAGTCCCTGAACTAGGCAAAACGTGATTTTTTCTTATAAGAGTAATTTTTAGATCAAAATGTTGGCTTTGGATTTCTATCTCCTATTTTGCTGAAAACTTCTGCTTATACCAAGCTAAATAATTCATGATCATCACATCCTAGCTGTATGTGGAATTGGGTACAGAAAACAGTTTGCAACACAGCCAAACAGAATGTTCCTGTGCAGAAATCATCCTGCAGCTTTGTTATTTGCGATTAACCAGCAATGCTATGATTCAAAGATCAGTTTTGATACCCTGAATACAAACACTGTTTCTACTTCTCTGTCTTGTTACAAGAGACTTGGGCAGCTCAGGGTGTGTCTTGATACTAATCCTGTGGTTTAATTCATAGCACCCAGAGTCAAATTAGAGGTGAAGACACCAACCTCAAGCAAAGTGTGCATACCCATGTCTCGATCAACCCATCCTCAGCTTAACCGTCATCTTGTCTGCATACTCCAACTGGTTTAAAAAATAACCTGGAAGTTTGTCCCAAACAACTGGAAGCACAGAAAAAAAACACATGCACCTTAAAGGTGCATACATGCAACAGGTCCCTCAGGAATCTGACTCATTTTTTTGTGCCAGTCTCTGAAATTAGACCTAATAAATCTAGATAAGGCTATAAGCCAAGCAACGCATCTTTTCCAGTGGATGGCAGAATACAAATGCAATAAACTTTTTCTGATTATGGTGTTTGATTACTGAGTGTTAAAAAAGGCTCAAACAGAATGTAACTTTTAACTGTGCCATTTTAAGGCAGTTCACTGTAAAGCCAGAAGCTCTTTCAGGGCTGTGAAATGTTTGCCTCATTCCCGATAAGGGCTTAAATATGTCTTGGTGCCTTCCACAGCCTCTGGGCATAGTCTGTATTCATTCTTGCAGATCTTTCTGTTGATTTGCTATATTTCACTACTGCTACCCTGGCAGCCCTATGAAGCACAAAGAGCTTATTTCTATGCCTCTCTTTCATATGAAAAAAATGTATTTAGATACTCCTAAATAAATAACACCTGCTATATAATGAAAATCCATGCAAGAGTGTAATATGGTTGTCATTATGCAAATTACGGTTGACCAGGAGTTGCAAATAAATGCACCCAAGAAACACTACATTTCCTCTGCATACATTACACTGAGCAGAACTTCATATTTCTCTCCAGGAAATCCTTGACATAAATATGGTGGCCTGAGGCAGAAGGAATAAGGTGGGATTTGAATATGCTATGGCTATTTGAATCATAGAATCACAGAATCACCAGGTTGGAAGAGACCCACCAGATCATCGAGTCCAACCATTTCTATCAATCACTAAACCATGTCCCTCAGGACCCTGTCCCCGTCCCTTAAACACCCCCAGGGAAAGTGAATCAACCACCTCCCGGGGCAGCCTGTTCCAATGCCCAATGACCCTTTCTGTGAAAAACTTCCTCCCAATGTCCAGCCTAAATCTCCCCTGGTGGAGCTTGAAGCCATTCCCTCTTGTTCTGTCACCTGTCACTTGAGAGAAGAGGCCAGCTCCCTCCTCTCTACAACCTCCTTTCAGGTAGTTGTAGAGAGCAATGAGGTTTGAATATGGCTTATGTGTGTAACTGAGGGCAGAAATACTTCCAGTTGATTTTTCTTTTCCTTTTAATTAAATATCTCTACTAAAGTGTAGCAAAAGCATGAAGAATCCAAGAAATCTCATGTTTGGATTAATATAAAAGCCTGTGTTCCTCTGGGCATAACAACAAGGGTATTATGATTCTCTGAAATGATAATCAGTAATCAGTTTCCCTTCTGGTTGTTTTTCCCTGCACTCAGCACCAGCCCATGGTGAAGGCTGGTGTGGGTAAGAGTGTGGAAAGGGGAGAGAAATGCAGTTTGTAGGAGAGCCTCCTGAGTTTACATGTGGAGAGACAAGGCAAAAAGTCAGAAAAGCCACAGAGATGGATGCTATATTTAGTGTCAGTGGCAGAAATGAAGAAAAGAGACATTTGAGAGATGTTGCACAGAGAAAAGCAGAAGCATTTCACAAAACCTTGGAGATGGGGGAGGAGTGAGAAGTGACACCACTGCTGCGAGTCTGTGGGACATGTGGTGGCAGTGGAGCTGTCAATATTAACAGAAAGAGAAAGAGGCTGGAAGGGTTTTGAAGGATAAAGAGTTCAGAGTTTGAGCTGTTGGGCCTCAGTTGTCAACAGGACATCCAGGATCTGCCAAGGAAAAAGGACTGGAAAGACAGAAATCTATGAATCATCAGCTCTGGCTGGCAATTAAAACCTCCATGCCATGAGCTGCTCTGTTGGCAAGCCCCTCTCCTGCAGCATTGGTGGAAGCTGCTCAACACTTGCTATTTTCTACCCAATTTCCTAGAGAAATTTATGAAATCCATTGTTTGCATCCACTTTCTAATTATGCTCATGCGGAAATTAAGCATGTGTAGGTCGGAGGTTTGCTGGGGCTGTCCCAATGAGCCAACTCTGCCCCCAGGTTTTAGCCTATCAGGCCCCAGAGACCAGTTGCCAAAATAGATGGGTACATACTAAAGAAGTTTTTTTTTTAAAGAGTTGCTCCTTGCATGGTAATTAGAAAAAGCCAGTTGATTAGTCTAATGGTTAAATTAGCCTGCTTGCCTTTGAGGTTTGCTGGGTCAACCCTCTTCCCAGAGCAGTCAGTCTGAAGCTTACTACTTTATTTAGCATTGATTGATCAGGACTATACTGTATTTTTATCATTTCCAGCATCTGTTTAGATCGTTTTGCTGCTTTCTCATCTCAGAATGGCCACAGACTTACAACACTTCACCACTCATGTCAGAGGGGAAAAAAAGCATTTCATCCATCCATATGACCATAATTTCCTATCTGACACCAAGATGGCTCACATGATCACTCTGAGGCAGCTTTCTAATGTCTAACCAGATGAACTCCCCTCCTCATGTTCGGTCTGCCCACACAGCTTCATCAAAAGTTTACATATTTATTGAAGGGTTTTGAAGCAGATGTTGTCCCCATCTCTGCCTTTCTGACTACTAGATGCCCCGAGGCAACCACCATCCACTGTCCATGCCAAGCCCTGAATTTGTTTGCGCCTCATGTTTTCTTGGGTCCACTGCCATACAGCAGGACCACACGCAGCCTTTATTGGAGCTACAAGCAAATACATTGCTTTGGGCTGGTTTTACATGACACAGCAAGGGTTAGGAGGAGAAAACTACAGTGCCTTGAATCAAATGTCTAGTTACCATTTCAGCAACTGCAGGATCTTTATATTATTGTATGATTTGACCTTACATCTTAAGTGCTTCTTGGGCATTTTCCACATATCTTTAATTCCCACATTTTAAAAAGATTTAAATGCAAATGGTTTTTCCTCTGAGTCTGTGAACAGAAATCAAGAACCACTAATGCAGTCATAAATTAGGCATTTATCTCACCTCCCACTGGAGGAATAGCACTGCCTTAAGGTGTAATAGAGCGTTTAGTCCAAATCCCTACACCTGGTTTTCATGGTGCCCTTGTCTCCAGTGAAATGTCCCTGTCCCACACCTACCTCGGTATCCAGCACAAGGGAAGCCTACACCCAGTTCCTACCAAAAATACCCCACACAGGCTCAGATGAGAAGCTGAACTGGATGGAGGAGGAATACCTTATCTCTCAAACACATTTGAACCTGACAAAGTGAGATTCCAAGAAAGACCTCCAGAAGGAAACCCAAAAGAGAAATTGTACACAGTGCTTCCAAAATCCTTGAGTAAGCCCCACTGCTAAACTTTCTTCCAGAAGTCCTTACAGTAATCATATTCCACAACCACACTTGTCCATGTAAACCAGGCTTGAGAAGGAGCTCAGGCATCTTCATCAAGCTTTCTTGCTTGTGCAAATGTAACCCCCATGTTCTCAGTAATACGTAATCAGTCATCTTCCCTCCCTGGACCTTGCTTTTCTCACAGAGAGCGGAACACCTCTGGGATAGTGCTGGCTGTTTTTCATGTTATTTCTCCTTTGGCCCTCAGAAATATCTTCCTACAGCCAGGCCAAGGAACATCTCCAGGGAAAACTGCTTCTGTACTAGTACATAAACCTAAGTCAGTTCCTCTGAAGCACAAGCAAACAGTCCTTCAACACAAAACAGTGTGTTGCGGGTACAGATTTTAGATGGATGCCAGAATTCAAAGCAAAGCTTAATGACATTTACTACTCAGAAACAAGCCTGTCTTTTTATTTTTTTTAGTCCATTTCTCAGACTTGTCATTATGTACTTCTGATTTACAGTATTAATGCCAAGCAACTGTATTACCTTTATTCTTCCCTGCAGGATTACGTGAGAATATTCTTTAGAGAGAATATCACACTGGGCTAAGGTTAAAAAACAATCAAGACATGTAGCAAGCTCCAAGGTGCCTTCCTGTATCTCTGAAATATAAATGATTCCCTGGCATAAAAGATTCTGAAATACATAGCCATAAAGTCAAAGCTTTGCTAAGCAAATAACAAATACAAGAGGAAGCTCTCCTTCCAAAGGCCCTGAATCACACCGACAGCTACGGTATGTGTGAAACTAAAATATTTCCAAAAAAGCCAAAAGCTGTCAACAGAAAGTAGCAAAGCACTGGCTGGTTCCTAGACTTCGATTATAATTCACATAGAAATACACACTGGGGGGATGGACCTACAGCTTGGAAGAAGTGCAGTGTATGTGTCTCAGAGACTTTTATATCTGGGAGCTAAAGACTGAGGATCTTGTACTTTTTTTTGCCAATGACACTCAGTAACTAACTGGTAACAGCTAATTACTAGTGGTAACAGAATATCAAATGGTTTGGCAATGTCTTCCTGCCTCCTGAGAAGAAATACCTACTGGATGTAATCAATCAAACCATACAATGTCACTTTACTTTAAAAAAGTCTGTCCATTAACAAATGAGGAATAAAACCAATATACATTGAAAAATTACTTAAGCTGGACACCATCTATATTTATGAAGTAAACTCTTGTGTTTTAGGACTCAAAATGAGACCATTAAACTATTTTTAATTTGACAAAAAAAAAATTCTTCTTTTGCCAAAAATAAAAAAGCCCACTATTTAAAAGCCCATCTGGGCAAACGATCTAAAGTTTCAACAAAGCTCCTCCTGCTGTCACATCAGCATACCTAAACATCACAGATTCTGGTGTTAAAGATTAGCCTTCCAAATACATCTCCAGCCATACATCAATCACGTTAATTTGTATTTCTCTGTGCAGATCTGAATTCCTCCATCCACAAACAAGAACCACAGTGAGCAGATACTAGAAAAGGGGGTGGGGGAAAGGGTTGCAAAGCAAAGCAGAATCAGGTTTTGTGAGCTTTCTATTTCCATCCAGAACTAACAAGCTCTTGAGCTGTCCCAATCACAACAAGTGATGTGCACTGGAATCCAGTGTTTGGGCATGCACACAGCAGGCACACAGCCAGGGGTGGCACCAGGGAAACACAATGAAAAACAGCAATATTGATCCAACTGGCCACAGTCCAGGCATGAATCACTAGCACACGGGAAGTGCAAACACATTTCCACACCTTCACTAAACCATAGCCTCTTATTAGTTTAACCTGTGTCACTGCAATTGTCTTTTTATCTTGTTCTTTTTTTTTCCTCCCCTCTAAGTGTATAAGCTTTCTGGAATGTCAAAGACTTGCCAGGAGACATAAAGAAATAACGTCAGAGGCCTGACATATAGCATGAAACACAATGAGCCAGATTTTTCCTAAAACCTGAAACACAACCTACAAGGTATGTCCAACAATATTTCTTCTTATTCCAGATTCAAGGTGGAGTTATTGAATTTTTTATCAGAGTGAATTTAACTTTTTTAAGAGACTGAGAATACAGAGAGTTATATATTGAGTAAGTCAAGCTAAAGGTGTATAGTTGTATCTCTGCTAAAGGCATATATATTAGATTACACAGATCATTAGTCAGCTAACTTAAAGCACTGCAACATGCACACGCTGAAATACCCAGTAATCTGTTCTACAAAAGAAGTCATAGTCAGTGGTGATCAATCTGATTTGCTTGACAGAACCCAACAAAACTTCCAAAGAAAGTGCAGAACGCAGGACTACATTTAAAACTCCTGACAAAAGCCTTGTTTTCACTGCTTACTTTCTGTAATCCTCTATAAGCGAGTATAAACTATCAGAAGTCCAGGTGCAAGTGCCTGAAAGGCATTTTGAACACCAAACACAAAAACATGGCACACTGTTTATTCACATCCCATTGGTAACAATTTAGCAAGTCCAGGAAAAAAAATCTGGCAAGTTTCATATTAAAAGTGCCAGAATGAAATAAATAATATCCTGTATGCACATGCAAGTGTTTCAGTGCAAAGCAAGTTAAAAAAAAAGAAAATGCCTGTCTGCAGGACTAGCCTGAAAAGAATGAGTAAGAACAAGTAGGCACTGGCATAATTTGCCACCAGCAGGTCTAGCAGCTTTTAGTTCTATTGCAGAGAACATTAATGTTTTTTTTATATATATATCTAAACTCAAGTTTGTTTTCTTATCTCCTATGTATGACAAAGAAAGTGCTTTAGAAAGCAAAGATTAAAATTTCCTTTAAAAGTAAGATCCCAGTTCAGCAAAGTACCGATGCACTGGACCACTGGGGCGCTTCAAGTTTTCCCGATGTCTTTCAGGCACCCAAACTGCAACTAAATCCCATCAAAATCTTCAGAATGCATGAAAAGCTTCCTCTAAACAAGTAATCTTACTGTAGGTGGATCTTTTCAATTCAATTTCCAAGCAAAGTAATGTTTTGTCATTTAGTCCCACTAAACCTTAACAAAACAACAAGAGGAATGCATCTTTATCTCAACTGTTGATACAGTCTATCAATATTAAAATTATCTGGCATGGACTGGCTTGCTAATAAGCTAGTGTTGCAGAAATGTTGCAAAACAAAATTGTCTTAAATGTATGATTTGTGGAGGATATAAGACAGAAAACCTATGAAGGAAAAAAAATGCTGTCATTGGCAAAGCAAGATTTTAAAAAAAAAATCAATTATAAGGCTGGGTACATTAAATTAAACTCAGTGCAGTCATTCCTGACAGAAGTCCTGCTGTTGGTAATTGCACATATTTGGACTTGTAATTGTTAAAAATATCACACTGCAAGTCTTTGATGCATTTGAGATCCTGCTTCTGAAAAGCTATACAAAATTCCCAATAGCAATCTCAGGTTTTGTTTTAACACAAGCTCCTGTAATATCTGATTCTTTGCTGCATAGTCTTTTACTGTTTACTGCCTCAGGATCAAAGATCCATTTTGTAGTGAAAATAAATTTCAAATCATTGTTTGCATGCACCTTTATCACAAGAGATGTAAGAGAGAGGGCCAGAGTGATTGAATCCCATTCACATCCCCAGATTCCTGGCCCTCTAGGGATTTCAGAGCAGGGATGTCAGATTGCAATGGTTTAATAGGGTTGCTGCTATCTAGCTCCCATTTCCAGTCTGCTTGTCACTCTCAAAGTTGTGGATTGGTAGGAAGAAATAAATCATCAATATGTCTATGTTATAGCAGGAAAAAGTTACTATCCTTGCTCAGTACCTTCACAAAATAGTTTTGCCAGCCTCCACTACAAATCAGTTATTCAGGCATGTGAACATTAGCTGGTGGAATCTCCTATAACACCCCTCCTGTTCTTCTTTAACTAGACTCTTGAATTTTTTAATCACTGTTCTTAAAAAAGCCTTAGTGAGTATTTGTATAGGTACACATTTATGAAACTTCAAAACAGCTCTGCAGAAAAAAATTAAGGCAGTTCAGCTAACTTTAGACGCTTGACCTTTTCAGTGCCTGCTGATGTGAGATGTTCCTCACGTAACATTGCTTACTTGGCTTATCTTGAATTAAAAATCTTCAGAAAGCTAACAAACCTTTTGCCACAGCTGCCATCCCTATATGGTCTTTCCAGAAGCCTCACTCTTGTCATCCTCCTCTACTCTGCATGCAGCAGACAGGTTGCACCACCAAAGTATGGGTCTTAGTCCAAAAAGCCCTCGACACATCTGCCCCAAGTCATAGAATCATAGAATCACCAGGTTGGAAGAGACCCACGGGATCATCAAGTCCAACCATCCCATCAAACACTAAACCATTCCCCTCAGCGCCTCATCCCCCTGTCCTTTAAGCCCCTCCAGGGAAGGTGAATCAACCATCTCCCTGGGCAGCCTGTTCCAGTGCCCAGTGACCCTTTCTGTGAAAGTTTTGTTCCTAATGTACAGCCTGAACCTCCCCTGTCAGATCTTGACGCCATTCCCTCTTGTCCTGTCCCCTGTTACTTGGGAGAAGAGCCCAGCACCCTCCTCTCCACAACCTCCTTTCAGGTAGTTGTAGAGAGCAATGAGGTCTCCCCTCAGCCTCCTCTTCTCCAGGCTAAACACCCCCAGCTCTCTCAGCTGTTCCTCATAAGGCTTGTTCTCCAGCCCCTTCACCAGATCCTCAACACGACAGAAGGGAGTAACCTCAGCTCCACTACATACCACAAAACCTCCACCTGCATAAAGGGCACAAAACCGCAACAAATTATTATTAAGACTGGCAATTTGTTTGCCATTATACCCTAAGCACTTCCACGCTTTCTGTAAGGTGTGCTGAAGCGTGGGTCTTGCTGAGACGGGGCCACCGAGCTGGGCTGTTCGGCAGCCTGCTCTCTTGTGGCCTCATTAGCCAAGCTCTCACAAGCAAAGCAGCTGAGCAGTGTCCCAGATTTTCATGCACCAACTCTGACATTCATAAAGTACTTTCAGTTGTGACAAGATCAAACACTCAGCATTCTTTCAAATCTCATAATAACTCTCAAACACCCGCAGCACAAAACTGGGGAAAAAACCCACAACTAAAAATAATAAAGCTCTTATTAGATAAAACTGGAGGAATGATGGGATTCTCCTCCACCTCCACCTCACTCCAGGCTTCATTTAATTTCTGCAACATACTTTGCTCTTAGAAAACACTAATCACATTACCTCCTGGACGGGCCTCATTTGCAATCACTGCAGTCCTTCACGTCAGCTCTTGTGCCAGCAACTTACTCAGTCACTTGTGGCTCTCGTTTCATTTTGGGCTCTCAACCATCCACTCCTATGATTATATTTAAATGTCAATGTGAGACAACTCCACTTTGCACATTACAGCATCATCCTCCAGCCAAGCTTAAACAGAAGTTGTGTCAGGGCTTGTAGTCTAAATTATTTGTTCCCAGTTGTATAAAAAGGACTGTTTTATTTTATGGATTTTGCCATAAAATGTATTGATCAAAACGATGGGTTTTTTGTGTGCTTGCACTTAGGAATTGCTAGAAGTGACTAAGATGGAAGGAAGGGGCAAACGTTTAGAATATGGTAAAAAGTCTCCCTTGGTCACAGCAAATTGTATCAGGTACCAGAACAGAAAGGCACATCAGCTATCGTATATTCATATATGTGGAATTCCTATGGTGTTCTTCATTCCTAATTATCTATTAATACATTATGCCCTCTATACCATGATGCTCTCCCTTTCTTGCTACTGCATAGTTCTGTTATCCATGGTGTATTTGGACCGTTCTTGCCTCCTTGTGTCATAGGATGGACCTCTGGCTGCTACTACTGCACGCACTTCATCACTAATAATTGTGGGTACCTTGCACTCTCATAACATTATTAATCCAGGACAGCACAGTTTAATCTATTTTTCTCTCTGACTTTAGAGCCAAGACCTTGACCAAACCTGTTTCAACAATAGTAGGTTATATACTGAAGGCTGCAGTTGTGCTGACCAAGTAAGGGCATTACCACCACCTCACCTAATAACATAAATCATGCATCACAGGGTATGGTGGTGGAAATTCTGAGAGCCTATGGTAACCAACTCCCTGGGAAAGCCTCTTTCTAACTTGCAGTATTAAAGACTATATAATTCTCTAGAAATTTAGTATTTCCTTCTCAATTTTTTTAGCTGCTATACAAGTATTAAGCCTTTGCTTTTGAAAACCTATGTGATTTTTTAATCTATACTAATGCCCGTATTTTCTTAAAACTGGATAACTTCACGTAACATACTACAGCTTCTCTATTTGCAATACTGTAGAAAAAAAGAGACAGTGAAATACTTGAGACAGGTTCTGTTTTTTCTGTCTTGTTGTTACAGCTCTAACAATAGCTCCTACCTAGAGTAAGCATGAGAGAGTCCCTAAAGTACATCTGAATCAAAGCAAAATAACAAGAGCATACACATGGACAAAAGGAGTGATGAATTTTCTGGGTTAGATGATCTACAGTTTTGTTACTTATTTCTCTAAGGACTTTGTTTTTATTTTCCTTTTGTTGATTCACAGCCCTTTACTTACCATTTTTTTCACTTGTTTATTCCAAACATAAAACAGCTATTAAATCCAAGTTGTTAAAAAAATATACAATTGAGAACATTTCAACTATAAACAATACTCACAGATTTACTCTATGAAAACCATAACTGAAAAGCAAAAAGTGGCTCTTTGACACAATGAAATCACAGAGAAATAGGCAGGAAACAAATGACAAAACAAACAAACAAAACAAAACAATAAACCTCACACCACCATTCCAGATGTGCTTAATAGCATTCCAGGGCTTTATAAAAAGTAATGATCATCAACCACGAGAGCAGACTTTTAATTAGTGAACTGATATATTCTATAGAACGGAGAATAATGTTACATTGTTTTCAGGGTCTCAGGTGTTTTTATATGACTTATTGAAATGAAATTTTTCATTCAACCTAAACTAGGCAACTGTATGCAGCACAACACACAAGTTCTGGTTTACATAGCTAAATTGTGATTAATGTGCACCATACAGAAGCATGGGGCAGCCCCAGCCAACAGTTGTGTCCATACAGAAACTTGTAATGGGTTTGTAAAACAGGTGACCTGGCACTTGCTGGAGAATGGCAAAAAAAGGATTTAAACTGAATACCCACCAAGGGATTAGCAGTCTTTAAAATAGCAACCTTGGCAATTACAATAAATACAAAATAAAACTTTAACTAAACAAAATAATTCCTCGAGTAGTGATTATGAATGTGGTAGATAATCAGGACAGGTACTTAGCACATGGGGATTATGTGTGATGTGTCATTAATAGAAAGAATGCAAGTGATATTTCATCTAGCAAATTTCACAACCAAACGGGAAGATTAAGCTAGCGTGTTAATCTGAAAGAGAAATGCATAGGAATGTATAATTAATGTGGCGTTCAGGCAGTTCCTGGCATGACACAGAACACCAGTAAGCAGATCACTGGGTGGTGTAACCTAGCACAGCTCCAGGCAGCTACAATAACTAACAGGACCTGAAAATATTCTCCCTACTGCCCCAAATCAAGGTAGCTTCCATGTTAACACACACGTACTATATGTCTTGTCATACAGTTGGTATGTTTAATGGAAAAGGAGAGTTAAAGGAACTTCCTGAATGCAGCAATGTCATTTAAGCAGTACTATCTGAATTCTTGGTAGTCCTTGTGCTTTTGCTCCATTTTCACCTGTACTGGCCCTGATGCTGATGCAGATTTTTGGACTCCTGCCGAGTCTCATTAATTTGAAATAAACAATGTATAAACATGACTGAAACACCTATGGAGAAGTTCAGATGATGCAAGGGATGAGTGAAGACCAGGGGAACACTATCCCCATTTGTGACACATACAGCTTAAATTCAATGTCCTGGTACCTGGTTCAGGTTTGATCACCAGCCAGATGCTCTTCCAGGAGATGTGGGAGACTGGTCAGCTGAGCCGAGCTGAAACACGAGCCTGGCTGACATGTCCTGTCCTCCTCTGGAACCCTGGTTTTAATTTCTCTTCCTCAGTAAAACTGAGAAGATCCCCAGGACAGGATCTCCATGCAAAGGCACTACTGGAAATTTCTGCTGTGGGCTACTTTTTGTCATAGAGAAATGGGTCCGAGGGCTCTTCATATGGAAGCGACCTGGCTGTTAACACAGGAGATACTTCATATTTGAAGCATATGGGAAGTATGTGCTTGTATGAGTCCTTGGATGACAGAAGACAGCAACACCATCTGAATTACATCAACAACAGACAACTCACACGTTTTTGTTATAATTTCCTATTTCAAACTGCTCTGCCAATTCTTTATGCCATTGCAAACTATTAGAGCCAAACACAAAGTGTTTTATTTTCTCAACATGATTATTTGGCTAGAAGTTAAACTTGGACACTCAAAACCCTGAGATCCCTATGGATAAGACACTTTTGGGGGGTGGGGCAGGTCTCATGTTACCCAAATGCATTACTTCAACATAGATAGGAAATAGCTTGGGAGAAGGAATTGCCCCTAGTAGATGCAATATTTTCTCACCTACTTTCAGATCCCTACATAAGGAAATGGAGGCTGATTTTTTTTCTTAGGGCAAGTCATGGTGAACGGATTGAGGGGAGCTATGGGAGAGACCACTGTATTCTTGAGCAGTTTTGCTCTGCAGACCATGGATTTGAGCATGACCCTAAGCAAAGCAAACCACTCAGTTGGCTACTGCTGCTTCCTCCAGAGCCCTCCAGAAAGCGAGCAGGGAAAAAGCCTGTCCAACATGGTTCAATTTGTGGCTGCTTTGCATCTTTTTCCTGGTCCCACAGCTGGTTTCAGGTTATGCTGCTGGGCAGACCAGCCTGGCATGGTGCTCATACAACTGTATTATAATGAGTGCAGAATGGGTTATTCATTTCAGTGATGTTTGTATGCCAGGAAGGGTGTGGAAGCATAAATCAGACCAAAAGAGCTGAAAAAGCCTGCCCTGTATTCCTTCAATTCTTCTTGCCTCTTTTTCTTCTCTCACCTATTTTTTACCTTCTTTGCCCTGCCCTGTTTGGAAACTCATCTAATTGTCACTTGAGATTACAAATGTCCTTTGCCTCTATGCTCCCTTCCTCAGTATCAGATTTTTTTTTTCTGTATCACTCTGTAGAAATAATTTTCTCAATTAAGTGCATTTATCATCTCCTAATTTTTATTTTACATCTTTCTAGCTCTTTTTCTTCTTGGCAAATATGCTTAAAAACCACCAGTCATGCTCTTTATTTTATAAACTGAGGTTTAAATATCATAAATATCATAAATACCATAAATCCTCCCCTTAAAAAAAGCACCAACTTCTAATACTATGGTTAGCTTTTACCTTAATGTGCTGGTTTTTCTGTCTCCCATAAAATACAAACATGCATTTAGTTCAGTTCTGGAAGGAAAATGAAGCGTACTGTATTGACAAAAAAGGCTTGAGGTTGAAAAATGCTATTCTAATCATTAGTTTGAGAATCCATACTACAGAAACCAGAACATTGGTCTCTGGGATTCCTGTATGTGCTAATTCCATTTAAGAGCTAATTTTCTCCTTTTAGATATGGATTTCCAGTCTGCTGACCTGAAGTTGTCCATGTTAGAATGAAAAGAAAACTGCAGATACTGTGTTCTTGACTGTCCTTTGATGTGTTTGTTCTTTTTGTTATCACTGCACTATTTTAGAGTCAACAAGAAAAAGCACCTAGTTCTCAGCATCGATTGTTATTTAGTACTTTTACTTTTGTTACCAAAATTGTAAGCAAACGTTTCACTCACCACGTCATTTTAAAAGAAGCCAAAGACAATAAACTGTCTCCTACAGTGAGAATGAGTGAAGGTGCAGAGCTGCACCTGAATTAATACTTCTTAATTGAATGGGGAAAAAAATAATCTAGGGTTAACCAAAGCTTTCACAGTACTACCTCCTACAACATCTCTCAGTTCTGCACTCCTAATTACAAATAAGTTCTTCTTTTACCTAGGAAATATGCTTTTTATAGTTTTAACTCTATCCCCCATCCCTTTCCTTTCCTTCTCCAATTTTCATCCATCGATACACCAATGAGAGCCAAACAGGAGAAAGCAAACACAATTCAGTGCCATGATATTTGGTATGAGGAAAAACACCATTTGGATCAATGGTACCTAGGATTTCTTGGCAATCTCCCATGTAAAAGCTCGCCAGAGTCACCACTACTTAACCTACAAATTAAAATGAAACAGAATACATTTAATCCATTCGATCTACAGACCTTATAATATCTGACATCACCCATGCTAAATAGGGTGTCTAATTAAATTAAGATAGTAATTGTTTTGACTCAAGCCTGAAGAATTAGCAATCCATATTCTGGGAAAATGTCAACAGAAGGAGAAGACAGAGGGTTTCCCCACATGGAGACAACACCTCAGTTTCATATCCATGTGTCACAGGACACGGCTGGGGAGGTTGCCCTGGCGCTCCTGCAAATCCAGGAGAGTGGCACAGAGCTCATTTGTTGGTCTCCAGACAACCACAGAGCAGAAATTCCATCCCAGAGATGCGGCAATGACTTATGACCCACCAAGCGGCTCATCTCACTCTACATCTGTAATGAAAATAACTCTATTTGGACAAGTTATTTAAATATCCTTTACAGTCAATGGAGACAAAGCAGCCCTTCTAGGACATGAGTCATCCGATCCACTGAGACGTATACCTTAAAATAGAAGTATTGTGCCTAAAGGAAGGATCTGTTTCCATTCCTTGATTATGAAGGGGATAGCTGTGTGTCAAACACTGAGATCCACAACTTCGTTAAATTTAATTAAATGAGTCCAAGTTGATGTCCAAGTTCGTTACATATATTAGAAACAATTTAAACTGCTAAATAGCCCCAGAACATGAAATAATAACTGGTCTAGTTATTCAGCCTACTTGGCTCCCAACTTCAGTGTATTTGCTGGGAAAAAATAAAAGAAGTCATGGTGAAATATGATTCAATACGTACATTTACAGCCTCGGTATCTGGTGGACCTCAGTGCTAACAGGATAGGTCACTGTACACCCAAAATGTCACAGCAAATGATCTCATGAAGGAATTACATGGGTCACAGAAGAAAAGAGCTAAGAAAAGAATTTTATACCTGTCACTCCCTGCATAAAAACTTCAGACAGTCAGAGCAGACACTGCTACACACCGAGAAAAGACAAGAAAATGAAAAGGAAAGGAGGGAAGAGAAAGCAAAGGGAGATAGTTAGTCTTCTATGAAATACCAGATGATTAAATACTGTCAGGTTTTAATCCCTGCTGACAAGCAGAGCTGCATGAGAGATATGGGCTGATTAATTATAAGGAAAAAAGGCTGTGACACAGGCATATGAGGCAGAAACACCAAAAGAAGGGATTTGTCATTTATTTATTTATTATTAAATAAAAGGCATTTCCTAATGAAAGGAGAGCCACTCGTCTGGATCTAAAACTTTCAGCCCTACTTCTAAATCCTAATGCAGTCTCCCAACATATACTGGGGGGAAGGGAAAAAAAAAAGGGTGATCATAGTTGAATTTGCTTTCATAGCAGAAGTGAATTTAGGCCCTGTGGTCTAAATATAAAGCCCTCCTGGTCAATATACTGGGATTTATCACTGGTAGAGCCAAGGACAATGCTGGAAAGGCTGATATCAACACCGTGCCATCAGAAGCAGACTGACGGCCAAGAGGACTGATGCAGGAAATCTCTTGGAGCACGAAGATAAAAGATTTCAGGGAAGGGCAAAGTGAAGGCTTTGAGAAGCCAAAGAGTCAGGAATGATGCAGTTGAGCAAGTATCAGTAGGGAAGAAAATACTTGGTATTGGTTTCTCTCTTCTTTTATGTGATTAGTGAGCATTCAGAGCTTTTCCAGGTTACTTCCAGAACTACAAGAATTTGGTCAGAGCATTATATGTTTTTTGGTGTAGCAGCCATCCCTCCAGAAATACAAAGCAACATACTTTTTTTCCTTCAAAAGCAGAAAACATACATTAATCAGAAATTTGTGGCTTTGCTTATAATCCTCAGCCATGGTCTCTGGCCACAGCTCTGCCAAAAATAGTCTCCTGAGGGCTTTCTCACAGGGCTGTGTTCTGTTTGAGGCACCACTTTGTCTGAGTTGTGGTTCCTATTTCACCCAGACAAACCCTGATGCAACTCAATTTCTTGTTCCAACATCCACAATTGATCTGGCATTTGCAAAACAGTTTCTGTTGTTTTATCAGTTGCTACATAAATGGAGATTTAATTCAAGGCTGCCTGGAAACTAGTCCGCCTAGGTCTAGCATAGCATTGCTAAGGTGAGCTTTCAGCTTGTGACTTTTGAAAGATATGAGAGAACAGCCACAAAAGAAAGGAAAGAATAACCAAAATAAAAAGTAAAAACCAGCTTTGTTCAGTGGTACATTTCCCAATATCCTAGCAAAGGGAATGGCTCATCTAAAATAATTAGTTTTAAAGAAATGAAAATATGTAGGATATATTCCCACTGTTTGGGGTAAGGGAAATTTGACTAAGACAACACTTGCTACTGGCCTAACTTGGATGCTCCAGCAAACTTCCTTGAATTAAAGCAAAACCTGTGAAGCCATTTTGGCTGCTAAGATGTATTGTAATCAGGTATCTGATCAGGAAGGAACATATCCTAAAATGAAAGACTGAATCATCTCTTCTTTATGGCAGGCAAAAAAAGAATGTGTTTTTCAAAATCTGTGGAGGAAGAAGCTATGTACATTCCCAGCCCCGATTTACAAACAGAGGAATTTGTCCTTACTGCAGACACCGCCAGCTGTGGCTCCCTGGCCAGCGCGAGGGTGTGCTGACCTGCAGCCTGTGTGTGATTTATGTGCAGCCAGATTTATGATTTCTCTTTACAGCCCAGTGAAGGTGTGTTGCTGTTTGAACACACTATACTTCTCAGCTCAGCATTGTTGTCCCAGGGATCTGAACGTCCCCCAGCATCCCAACACTACCTTTCCTCCCACAACACTGGGATCAGAGGATCCCATTTAAGGGGCTCCCTAGCAGCACTCATACAAGGTGCCCTCCTCCATTAAGGATTTGGTTTATTTTAATTTATTTTAATTTTTTTTTTTCTGCAAGATGCTTCTTTCATCCTAACTTAGCCAGCAGAAATGACCAGGGTACTAGGAGGTGAAGAGCTCATAAAAGATGAAAAATCGGGACTTTCCTTAATTGAAATTTCAGCTTTCCTCGCTAATCTGCTCAAACTTTTTTGATACCAGTTCCAATATCAAGAAATAATAGGAAGAGAAAGAAGATGCAAGAGAAGGAATAGAGAGAGAAAAACAGAGACAATACTTTATAGA
Source organism: Piaya cayana (assembly GCA_013389865.1). NCBI lineage: Eukaryota > Metazoa > Chordata > Aves > Cuculiformes > Coccyzidae > Piaya > Piaya cayana. Next base: position 232,960 of record WAAB01015099.1, on the reverse strand, counting down.
CCCATAATTTCATCCAGCAAAATCTCAGTCTGCATGCACCACTGATTCAATTACTGTATACAGCTTTACCCTTCAGCAGAACTAGAATTACAGGAAAATCCATTTTTAAAGGTTAGTGAGAGGATTTTTCATTGACAATGACCTGCTTCAATGGGGGCATACGATGTAAGGTAGGAATTGTATTTGCCTTACTCCTCCAAAACAGATATTTAAGCACACGTTGGGATTGTGAGTGAAATATGTCTCATAATCTTCGTCTACTCACCGTGGAGAGCAAAGTCATGGAAAAAACTCACTTGATTACCACATTCTCTGCAAAATACTGAGCCTGGCATTACAAAGCACTTTTTCCTGCACAGAGGAGCTGATCCCTACACCATGTTTAGTAGACAAATAATTAGCAGTCACAACTATTGGGCTAGCAGATGAGAAGGGGCAAGGTTTAATGCTCCCAACATGGGGAACTCCACATCTCATGGTTGCGCTGTCTCTCTGTATCACTTCTCCTAGCACTCTTTCCTTGTTATTTCTGCAAATCATATAAACATAAAAGCAAGTACTCTTGACTATGTGGGGCATACACAGTGCTGTATGCCAGAGGAGACTTGACAGCAAAGCTCTAGCTCCTCAGTGTTATCACAAGTGCATTCTAAAGCATTTCCTTAAAGTTGTTCAAAGATGCTCAACAGTGCTAAGTCCAAAAGGGCTATTTTGATGAGAAATAAGTGAGGTTACTGCTTAAGCATCATTTTCAATTACCTAAGCAATTGTAAGTGTGTCACCAGCACTTGTTAGACAAGGTAGAAACAATATTTTCTTTCAAAATAGTACATGTCTCCAACATGTTCCATTTACCAAAGCTATAACCACAAGCATAAAGAAGTTCATCTGCAGTGTAGGCTTTTGAAAACATCTGATAGTCTCTTAAATCCTGGAAAAGCATGCTTACACCTTGTTAGAGAAGAGCTCTCCAAAAAGACCAACTAAAACATCTATGGTAAATCAGAAGCCACAGTTTCATTGAGCCTGGAGAAAGGCTGAGATCACAGGATGCCACTGATGCTGAGAAAAGATGGAATTATTATACCTATTTACATAATCACTAATGCTAAGATGAGATACAGTAAAAGCAGCAACAGCACTACTAATTATATTATTCTAAACTTAGTGTTCTCAATCCAACATAGAGTTCTCCAGAGGAATTTTCTTGATTATTTTTCTGGGCAGACGGCAGCTTAGTTTTTGAGAAGACTACCATACAATTGGACTGGTGAAATATAAAGATCATTTCCCTGGAATATATTCCCATTTCCCATCCTAATTACTGATGGATTAGTTAGTGTCACTGGAATTATAATAATTTGCCTAAGTGGCAGGTTTTAAAATAAAGAAGGAAATTGCATTTAGAAGCTCCTCTCCTGCACATTATTTATACATAGCGTGTGCCTGTTTACTTTACATGCATGAGTGGCTATTTTGTCCCTAAAGATCCAAGATAACATGACAACAAGGAATCTACAAGCACATACACAATTTCATCTTTTCTCACTTGCAAGCATTTCCATTTACAGGACTATCATGATGGTAATGCACCTCTGCCAGCTGTCGCCCTGCTGCATTTTACGCTCGCAGCAGTGTTGTCCCTCTACCCTGCACACGCACCTGCACAATGCATGTGAGGAGGGGTTGTTAGTTCATTCCAGCAGTGACTAATTCTTGCTCCACTTTCATAAAATATAAAAAAAACCCCTTGCTTCCACCTTCCAGCTGCAGTGCAAGTGGGCTGATTGGTTGAAGACCACATGCCCTCTCATCCCAGCTCTGACCCCCAAGCAAACCCCTCTCTGGCACAGAGCTCATGGCTCCAAGCTCCTGCCCAGCAGGGAACTGTTCCACCCTCAAGTGATACCACACACACCATTTCAGCTATATTGGGGTGTTTTCCTCCTCCCCTCTGTGGCTGTTTCAGGCTTAGTATGGCTTTCAAAAGGCCATAAGCTTTCCTCTTTTTCAGTAATTCATACGCACAAACAAAAACTCTTAGTGCTACACACAATGAAGCCTTCTGGAACAGGCTGGGCATCACTTGTCATCACTGTGGGTTTTTTTAGCTGACTGGCTGCTTTTCCCGTTTCAAAAATAAACACAAAGTGTTTGGGGGAGAGAGAGGAACTTGTTTTCAAACTAAACCAGTCTCTCCAAATCTTTGCCATCTGTGATCTCCCACTGCATCAGAGTAAGACAGCAGCGCTCCGGCCATGTCCATCAGGCTCCAGAAACTGAGCAAGCAAAGTTCCTGGCAAGAAAGTATCCTCAGCCTGTGTCCATCCCCTCATCTCAACCAGCCCTGGACCACACTGAGGACAAAGTTCTGCAACAGCACTGACCCTGCTCTGAACTCACTCCTGACAGTCACACCTCCTACATGCTAAGGAGCAAGACAGTTCAGAAACCATTTGACCAAACACATGGTTTTTTTGAAGCTTTTCCAAAGTTTAAAAATGTTCTTTCTATTTCAGATCCATTTTGACCATTATAAAAATCTCTTTTGTAAAAAGCATAGAATGACAGCCGGAACCTAAAACTGAGCCATTTTTTCCCTCTGAGCCTCTAAAAAATCTCAAGCATAATGCTCCTGCTCAGCTCAGCATGGTTCATTGAATCATGCCATGGTTAGGGCTACACAGGAGCTCACACGACCACTGTGCTGGAACCAGGGGGGTCTACAAGTGTAGCACAAGTATCTGCTTGGGAGATTAGGTCAACAGGAGATTAACAGTAAAGCCACAAGGGGAAAACAGCTGCTAAACTCCTACCAAAAGCCACAGAGAGCTGGGTGAATAACGTTTTGAAAATCCTCCTTATCAATCAGTGACTATTCCAACGAACAAGATAGGATGAAATAGCTCCAATTAAAAGAAAAACTATATTCAATTATTTGGAAAGAGTTTGTACTCGTTAGAGGCTTCAAAAGTGAGCTATTTTCACTATACTTATACACCTTTTTCTTTTTTCTTAGAAAATCGGCCCATTTTGAACAGTAGCAATGCACTGTTCCAGGATGAAGCACTCGGCACATGCAATATGAAAAGGACAACATTACAGCCTCCCATTTTACAGGGGACAAAAAAGGGAGGCAGCAAGGTCTCTAAGGACAACTTCCCTGCAGTGAGAGAGAGGAATAGATCCTGAGAACACACAACCCCTACTCCAGCCACAACTGCGAAATAATACTCTTACATATGTAGGCAGCAAGTGCAAAACATTGGCAGGAGCCACAGTGCGGTGATGTACAAGTGTGACGAGAAATGTGAATAATTGCTTATCTTGTGATATAGGAGCAACAGGGGCCCAATTCAGTGCAACAGTCCAACAGGTTTGGTAAACACACCAGAGACAGCATGATAATAATTTTGCCAGTTTCCAGAAAAAAAGAGCTTTTGAAGTTTGTGCATGTGATATCAGTTCTTTTTTTTTTCTTTTGTTGAAGGGGCAACGTGACAGCTGTGTTGGAGATAATCAAGAAACCTGGGGGCAATTAGAGGTTTTAACACTGTGACAGTGGGGAAGTATATCAACCTCCTGGTTAAAGACAATTTTCTCAGCAAAATGTTCTACAATAAGACACATGGGACATCATCATTTCTTTGCAGAATATTTTTGTGGGGTTGGTTTTTTTTCTTTGAAACCATGCAAGGAATTACTTGCAGATTTGTAGATGTCAGTCACAGCTACAGCACCCTATTTCACTTGAAGTAAACATTATTATGTTTATAATCTACATGCGGTAAAGGAAAGGAAGTTTTGCAGACATTGCTGCCTTATTCAAAGTGAAGAATGACAATAGGCAGTGCTACAGAAGGCACTTTGATTTCTCTGTTACAGCCATGCCTGATGTAGGGATGTTCCTTGGTCTAGCTGGTATGGCCCCTGGCTACTTCACATCTGCCTAATTACTCATCTTTCTAAAATCTCAGGTAAGGTTGAATCCTGTTACCCTTCGTCTTCCTCTCCCATAAAGGAGATTCTCACACCACAACCTGCAGTACTGCAACATGGAAGTACCGGGTTTCTATCTACAGAGAGAAAGAGGGAGCAAAATAAGGAATTAACAACGAAAGGCTGCCTATTCTGTCTTCTCTCCTACTTCTGTGCTCAGATGTTGTGCCCAACACAGTTTGGTTTTACACACAAGTCACTCGGTCATTCTTCTCACATGTACATCAGGCACTGCTGGAAAATGTGGCCATTATCCATCAAGTCCTTTCCTTTAGTCAGCTTCCAGCAGAAGACTAATAGATGCACTTCTGTTGTCACATCATTGTCCAAAACGTCAGGAAAAAAAAGCCCGGAACATTAACAACTCCCTAAGGAAATCAGTTCTTAAAAAAACAGAATAGGGGAAAAAAAGTGAGTGGGATAGAAAGATGCAGAGCATCCCTTCTTAACAGCGATAAGATATGCGGAAAAGTGCACTGACTGGCACTATTCCAGCCATGTCCCCATGCTGTGGGTTTACATCCACTGAAGTTTATAGTGTGTGTGGGTAAAGCAACATGTATGTACGTTGGTTTTAATTTCCAGGATCTAGAATTAGAAATATTCTTCTCTTTGGAAATCATACATTAAAAGAGATGTAGCAGTTTGAAGGGCGAGTGTAATCTCTTCCCAGGGCACTTGCATTAAGATTCAAACAGCGCAGTGTGGTGATAGTATCAGGCAGTGCAAGTCTTCACAGAGAGTAAAGGAAAAGGACGAGAAACAGAAAAGAAAAAGATGAAAAAAGAGATGACAAGTAGTGAGAGTCAAAGTTAGGAGGAAGAGGAGGCCAGGCATGCAAACAAATAAAGGTGGCACTGGGGTATTTTCCCAATGAACCTCTATGTCGTGCTTTAAAGGATTTGCTGAAGTTAAGGGAGAACTAAGCAAAGCTTGAAGTCTTGTAAAACTGGGTAAAATGTAAATATAAACAAAGATCTTTCTTTACCGAGATGTAGGTAAGAAAAGCAAAGTGAACAGCCTGATGGTGAATTTTGGTGGCCTCTGCTCACTAATGCCTAACCCCACCCGGAGCTGGAAAGGAGCTGTTGCCAGTCCTGGCAAGCTTACAATATTGGTACGTATTTTTTCATTTGGAGCTGCAAGTACACAACATCGAATCTCAAATTAAAAAGATAAGGTGCAATAAATTTGAGAGAGCTTTGCTTACTGCATTTTTGTTGAGTGTCCCTTTCACACAACCCCTCATTGCAGCACAGTGTCTACATTAAAGAGAAGTGAGAATGAGAAGTAAAGAATGAGAAATAAAGCCCAAGTTAGACCAGACAGCAGGAGTTTAGCTCAGAGACAAGTAACACTGCTAGTTTGATCACCCACACCAGATACATCCTTTGCCTCTCCATATCCAAATGTGTGAAGCCTCATCCACGCAAACTCTGAAAAGAGTCCCTTCAACTCGTGTCCCAGTCCTCTGCACCAGCAGACAGGGGAGGCACAGCCACACTCAGCACAGCACTGCAACCTCCATCCAGTTCCTTAATTGGGCTTGTGTGTTACTGATAAGTAATTGATACACAGGAAATGAATGCAAGGCCACCACTGAGGTGGCTTCTGCATACAAACACAGGCAGCTGAATGCGAATCAGCATCACACACCGCAGCCCTGCCATTCCTATGGCATTTCCAGTATGGACGTGCTTAAAATATCTCATTGTAAAGTGCTTCACTTTGTACAAATGATGCTGGCATGACTGTTCAATGCCTTTTCAGAGAGGAAACTGCAGAAGGCTGAGGGGGTCAGATAAAAACAAAGATAATGTGTTATGCAGACACCACTCTGGATGAATAGCTAAAGAAGACAGAGACTTTAAGGGACAACAAAATCAAGAAATCAAGATAAAGAGGAAAGGCACACAAAGGCAGGCATACAGCTCTCCACACATTCAGTCTTCAGAGACAATCTTCCTATTTTTTCCCCAGAAGCCAAAAAAAAAAAAGCCCCCAAACTAATCTCTGTGCACAGTCTAAATTTGAACTTAGTGCCAACTTTGTGTTTGCATCAAAATCCTCCACAGTGTAAGATGCATCACTGTAAATAGGCTCATTTTTGTTATTTTATCAATTTGTGTTAACTTTCTCTCTGCAACATCCTTCGAGGCTGGCAACATCAAGACGTGCAGGAAATGTAAATCACTCCCCTTTTGATATGATAACTGTAGCAGTGAATTGCATCCCAGAAATCAGCTCAGGATTATAGCCGAGAACTCGCTGAAAGGCACTTAGCTGTGGCGTTGTGCCAGGAGGGTAAACTTCAGCTGGCAGGTCAGTACAAAGCAAGCTCAGGTCTTGGGAAAGAAGAGCAATACATAACATCAGGTATCTGTGGCTACATAGAACTCAAAGCCAACAGCCTCAGGGTCAATATATAATTAAAGTATGCCAACAGGTGTTAAAACCAAGTGTGTATTTATGTATGCAAAGACATGGGAGAGCTATATTAAATATGAATAAGCACCTAGAAAAGTAAGTGCCAGCAGGCTAAGGATAAAACCTATTAGCCAGACAAATACAGGTAAAATATATAAACAACAACATTTAAAAGCTGCATTTCCTGCACGGAACTATTTGTGGTAGAGAACATTATAATTATAATTTCAATCATGTATCATTTATTTAAATAATTTTTTAGATTCAAAGATTCAGCGGATGTTGGAATGCAAATAAAGATAATCAGAACATGAAAATAATTGTTTTCCCAATGTCTTGTTTTCACGTGTAAACACCACTGCTAACAGCTACAAGTGTTAACCCCAGGCCAGGACTCCACTGAATTCGGTGTTGCACAAACACAAAAATAAAAAGCTGCCTGAACCCCAAGGAATTTGCAGCTCTAACAGAAAAGAGGCAGCAGATGGATATAGACAGAAATAATCAAGAACTAGTAGTTAACAAGGCAGGAGTTAGCCTCAGCAAACCAAATCCCTGATTGCCATGAGCCTCGTACAGGCACCACAACAAAGAGGAGTTTTGATCATCGATGCTTTGCAACACACGGAGCTCTGCACATCCTTCATCTTTGCTGCTGTGCTCCATCTGTCGCCTCCACGCTTGCTGGCAAATGTGTTTCATTCACCCACCATCCACTGTTTTTTAACCCAAAAACTCTTTGGGCCAAGGACTGTCACACAGGACTTTGTTCTCCAGCACCAAGCAAAGTAGGGCTCAAATTGGTTGTAGGCACAGATACAACCAGTATGAACAAAACAGCTCATTAAAAATAGTATTTATTGACAGCTACTCCAGCAGGTGAGCATGCATACACACAAGTCTAAAGTCAAAATTAATGCAAATAAAACTCATGTAAAACAACAGAGGCATCCATTAATATCTGAGCACTGATGCCTTCTGATGGCATCTAGTTAGTCCACACACCTTTTGCTCTCAATCTGAACCACACAGAGGAGAGGAGGCATGGCTGGCACACAGTAATCTCATGAAAATGAGACACATTCACAGTAAATGCACATCCTATGTCAACCACAACTTCCAGAGGCACCACATAATGAGCAACAGTGATAAAAAATAGTCCAACAGATTGCTGGATGGCCATGACATGACAAACAAGCCCTATAAAAATATTTCAAATATCCTAAACCAGTTTTCCATAACAGAAATTACATCCGCAGGTTACAACAGTCTTGCTGGAAGGTTTTATTTCAGCACATTTGTCTCAATGACCTACTTATTGCTACACCTTTCAGACTAATTTTAAGCCAATAAAGTGTTCAATTTGTATCAGCAAACATGTCTTTCATCACACATGACCATTCCACACAGCTTTCAGGTTCTTAAATTAAATGCTTAAAAGTCATGAGATCGGAAAATAAAAGACTGCTGTCTTTGACTGCATCTATCCACTCCTTCCTCATGAGCTGAGGGGAACGCTCCCCTTCCAGTCTTCACTTCCACATCACCATCAAAGAGTTCGACAAATTTAGCCATTAGAAAATTAGCAGTAAATAGTAAAAGGGTTGCCTTTGCAGTACCTCAGTGCAATGCCTACAGCCACGTGGGACAGACGAACAGAACAAATCGCAGCTCTGAGCTGCCCTCCAAAGCTGTTCTCAGTGGCAGCAGGGACACAAGCAGGTACAGAGCTGGGTGGCATGAGGAGTTTCCTCCCTTTCAAAAACCTGTACTAAACACTGGTTGACATATTAATATTTTCAGTGAGGCCTCTATAGATATAAATCTTCAAGATAACTCCACCCACATAACAAAAAAATCTATGTCATTAAGGACCTCATATCTTGGTGCCAGGAACACTGTGGTCACATATCTTTATAGCTAGGTTTCAGTTCTTCTCAAAGCCTTCCAGTTCTTTTATAATTATTTTGTGGCCTTTTTAACCTGTACTTTCTCTTTTTCCCCTTGGACATCCCTCAAAGACCAAAAGCAACCAATAGAAAATAAAGCTTATAGTTAAAGTTCACTCTACACAGCCAGGTGTGTTCCATATCTATTCATTATATTACTTTTTTCAGTAAGATTAGTGAATTGAAAGGTAAGAAAGCGGCTGCTACATAAAGGCGCACCGAATGAAGTGTTATTTGCAACTTCATGCTCAGACCTGCAATGTGATAGATTTGCCAATGCAATTCATACCACCAAAGTGAAAAAGAAATAGCATATAAATGGACCTTGTTTGCTCTTAAATCACTGTTAGCAAGCCTGAATCTCTTTAAGCCTGGTAATTTCAAATCAGGCCTATTTAACTTGCAAAGGTAGGTCAGGTTTTATTGATCACCTCTAATGCTTGTAAGTGCACTCTTTAAAAAAAAGCAAGCAATGACAGACACGCACCCTCAGCTCTGCTGCTAAAGGCTCACTGGAAAATTATCTGCTAATGTTTACAGCCCTCAAGCTATGGTGTTGCCTGCGCAATTTCTACATGCACCAGAATGCGTATTATAGGCTTGCCAGTTCATACTAGAAAGGGTAAAAACAAGCCCGACCAGAGCAGAGGTGGATTAGTACTTGTATTTACTAAAAGCAAAACTATTAACTTCCACAATACAGTCACAGCAGCAGAAGTCCATTTACTTCTCAGTTATTATTCCTCAACCTTTTTTCAATGCAATATTTTGTGCCTGGATTTCCTACTCAGAGTTCATGCTATGCCCTGAATTTTGAACTACTGGTGGCCCTATTCCAGTTGCTATAGTAATAAAGTAGGCTTATTGTTATTTATATTATGGCATCACCTAGAGGTGCTTTTAACTAATCAGAGTTTCTTCTACACCTTTCAGAGAAGGACCAGGGAAGAAACATGTTTACAATACTGATGAAGTTTTTAAATACACAAGCGCTGGCTATCTGAAGAACCTAGATTTGAAAAGAATGAGATGACAAATAAACAAAATAAATACATGTGATCTGGCTAAAGGTCGGTGATCTCCTTCTTAGCAGAGAAACAAGTGAAAAATCAAACAAAACAAAAAAAAGTGCACCACCTTCTAACAGTACTGACAAGCATAGACTGAACACAGTGCAAGATCTAGATATAGTCTTGCAGGACACACCTTTTTTCTTCCCTACCCTAACTGTCCATAAAGGATTTCACTTATAAACCCACTTCAGAAAAATGAGAATTATTTTTCCATGCAAAACTAAACATGATTTTCAGTTTGTTATTTTTCAAGCCATGCTAAAGTAAAACCACAATGGATTTTCAACTGATATCTGATATTTCATTCCCATTCCAACTATTAACTACTCATTTTTATGGCCCGATAGAGATTCTAAATATAATATTTACAGACACAAAAACACATAAAAAGCCACTGCAGTTAATGTACCAGAACAGACACAGGATTTCTGGGTTTATTCTACTGCAGACTTCTTGTGCAACTCAAACAAGTTCCTTAATCAGCCCTTACACCCAGGCTTCCTTCTCCATCTAATGAACAGGTAAGCTGCATAAATGGATCACTGCCTAGGACATGCTCTGCAGCTATGCTGTCAAATAGTTAGAAAAGCCAATAATAAATAGTATAAATCCCAACATCAACTTTAGGCAATTATCAACTATTTATTAGCCTCCAAAGTGAAGGCTAATAAACCTGCTCATTTTAGCAGATAAAGTCAAATTAGCTTTATTGAAGTTGGCAAGTGTTCAAACATGAACAGCTACGGCTTCATTTGCTTTTAGTTATTTTTGATGAAGTGTCAGCTCAAAAACCTGAAAGATACTTCCTAGTTATTCAGGCAATGTGAAACTTGGGCGGTTATTTTCCAGGAAACATGGTGTGCCTGACAGGTTTTAAATGAATAAAAGTGATATTATTACAATTATCATTAGAAGAAGATGTCCCTCATCAAAATGTGTCCGGATTTTAATTGACGGGGTCTGGGTTAATGCTGTGAAAATGCCAATGAAAGCAAAGCCTGTGGCTCAAACTAATTGTCAGCACAGAGCAACCTCAACCTCTAACCTACCACAGATTTATCACTCTGTGCACACTGTACTCATGACAAGAAACGTTTGAATTAATCATGAACAACTAGAAATTCCTTGCAGACAGAAAGTGAGTGGAGTGCAGGGCTGCTTACCCCCCTTTCCTGTGCTCCTGAGCCAAGGAGAGGTGTCTACAAGCTTTCCTAATGAGAAACACTTGTTTTGATGTTGTTTCATTGCCTTTTCTTTTAAGAGTATTGCAGGGGAAAATTTTAGTGGTCATAAAAGTAGGAGACAGACATTAGTTTGAGCAAACTACAGTGCATGTATAGCTAAATGTCCTTCTAACACCTTGGCCACCCTCCCTGATCAGCTCTAGAACAGCCAACAGGAGCACACAGCCTTCATGGGCCAGGGAACAGTGACATGCAGGGTCACACACAAATCCCACTGCAGAGGTAATGGGCTGCTCATTCCCAGCAATATCCACACAACTGGCGCTCTTCTCAAGAAAGGCCAGCCCAGCATGCAACACGCTTGTTCTCCAACCCAGCAGATGTGTGGTGCCTGCCCAAAGCACAGAGACTGCTACTCGGTGCACCCAGCCTGCTCCTGCTGCCAATCTTTCACATGTACTCATCCCAAACAGCCAACTGTTTCTAGTATCAGACGATACAACTGAGCATCCATCACTTGAGCTGTCCCACCAGTTTATTCAGAGTAGGTCCCACCCATGGCCACTGCTGGAGAGCAGCCCGGTGAGCTTCCTCTGCAGTGGTGGTCATCAGCCAGAGGGCAGTGGCCCACATCAGTACAGAGACCAGGAGGCAGTCAAAATCTCAGGAGAGAAACCATCAAAGAATGAGGTACAAGCACAGGACCAGCGTGGTGGTCCTCTGTGTTTTGGTGGCACCCCTGGGACAGCAAAACTGTGCAGAGAAGGATTTACAGCCTCCCTTTAGCCACAAACACAGTAACACTTGGGAAGGTCCACACAGCTACAGTGGCAGTCAGCACTGCCCATTTCATAACTAAACAACCAAGGTGTCTGTAAAAGAACTTCCTAAATTCTCTTTATTTTATTTATATTTTCTCTTCCCAGCATGCTCTCACTGAACAAGAGAGAAGCTGAGAACCTCCAGTACCTGACACAAAGGCATGAGGTCTGTGAGGGTAATGGCATGCGGTCTGTGAGGGTAATGGCATGCTCCTAAACCCCATGTTGCCCTTTAGTCTTTACTCTGAATGCTTTGGTTCTCAGCTTCTCCATCTGTGCAGGTTATGGCATCATCATAACACGGCTGGAGTACACATCAACGTGTTGGTCCCCCAAGTCTTTATACAACATCTGATGCAAAACTAAAGAGCTCCTTCTTATGCAACATTAAGACTGGAAGCACTATACCATTGAGAAGAAAAAAGAAGCCTCCAAAATGATCAGGGGCCAGCTCCTGAGGTGGGGAAGAAGGCATACAGACACTAATGTCAAAAGGCACCACGCTTGCCTCGTGAGATACACATGGAGCTACTTATCCCACCAAATAAAGGAAAGAAAATAAAATGAAATAAAATCTCCCTGCTATCAACGGACTAGTCAGGAGAAAACAACACATGGTGTTTACTGTGCCGAAAGAACAAGATACTACCTTGCTTAGAGGGTGCCAGTGCCAGCAGGGTCTCTGCTGGCCCCTTCCCTATAAAACTAGGAGTCAGGGATTACCAGGAGCATTAGCCTACTAACATAAATGCTGCTCACTTCACTGTCCCCTTTCTCCCAGAGGGGAAAGGCAGTCATTTCTCCTCCCATTCACTTCCAGCTACCCTGACATCTAGTTTCTGCTGTTTTCTCTATATACTTACTCTGCAAACTACAAGTTGGAAAGCTCCCATTAAACGATGCCAACAAGAACTCTCCACAGCTAACGCTTGGCTGCACACATTCGCTGATATTTCCAAATGTTTTCACTATGTTTCATCTTCCTTTCATTAAATATATTCATAATTATTTGCAGCACATCTAAAGAACAGGTTTGTACTCCCAAATACAGGCTTTTGGTGGCAAAAACGACAGCGCTGGAAGCAGGTTTCTGTTGATCAGGAGGTAGAGCTCAGAAAGAGGAAACTGCAAGCCACGTTATCATGATTTGAGTCAATGAGTATTTCTTAGACCATCCACCATCAGTTAACCATCAAAGTAGTCAAAAGTTGTGAGCATTATTCATTGTAAAAAATATGCAAAGTGAAGACTTCCAGAACCTTAACAGAAAATTTGAACAGTCTAAAGGATTTTTCTGGTATAAAGAGACACTGTTAATACAGAAAAGTATCTCCAAAACACTTCACATCAGTTACTGTTGTACTTTTGCCAGACTGTTTCCATTACAGACTTCAATATCCTTCAACTTAAGCAAGTGCTTCATTAAGAAAAGTTACAACAAATGTGTATTTCTTTAGCTCAGGCCCAAACAGTCACTCAAAAATTGTCAGGGCTTTCCAAAATCCTAATTCTTCCAGGCTTTTTCATCCATCCCACAGAACGATTTAGGGAAGGACATTTACCTTGTGCTGTGCTGGTTCTGCAGTGCTCAACTTGAGCTAGCAAGACTCAGCATGCGATAAGAAATCAGAACAGCTCCTGAAATATACACAGGGCCAGCGCTTCCAGCAATTATTTCTGTGATTCTTTATACAGAGGTTGTTTGGAGCCAGGAATCTTCCTTCAGGTAATTACATTCCCAGGGCTATACTGTGCCTGTCAAACCCCTCCCTATTCTACATCACAAGACCTTTTTTCCAGCTCATTATAAAATAAATGGCCTCCTGAAGGATGAAAATATACCAAGCAGAAGCTCATCTGAACCTGAACATTGCCAAGTTTCTGTAAAGAAACAGAAATTGTTGCTCTCTGCAATATGGGACATGGGTGACCTCCCATCACACACAGATCTTTATCAACTGTGTGCAATTAAGCTAACATCTGTCCAGCAAAAGGTAAAAATTAATACCTGCATGGTGTCACAGCTGCAGGCAGAGTAGTAAAGGCTCTAGAGCATCCTCAATGATCAGTCCCACATGTGACATTCTCCACTAAGCTTTGTTTTGGCAATATTCCCACTATTGAAGGAAGGAAATTCAGCATCCCTCGGGTTCGTTTTTTTTTTTCCTGTGAACTGGNCTCGGGTTTTTTGGTTTTTTTTTTCCCTGTGAACTGCTTTAACCACGTGGCAGGAGGATGGTAGTTCATAATTAATTTTCCACATCAACTGTTGGCTGCCCTCCTCTTCCTCTCAGCGAGGCAGCAAACTGCCAATGGATACTTATCCAAAGAGCAGACATGCCACACACCAAAAAGCATGATTATTATTAGCTAATACTTTACAGCATGCGCTAGCCAAAAATCAGAGGTATGTGAGCCAGTACCAGTGCAAAGGCAGCCCTGCCTGAAACTGCTTATCATCTAAGGGGTGCAAAAATGAAGGGAACAGAAAAGCAGGATGGGAAGACCAAGACAGATACAAGAAGGCTGCATGCAGATATGGGAAAATGTTCTCAGAAGAAAGTTTTGAGCTAGCTAATTTCAAAAAAAGTCTGCAGCCCAAAGAAACACTTGTCCTTTTCCACTCCAGTTGGATTCTGCCCAAAATATATGGCCCACAGGCTGCCAAGCAGCAGCTCCGCAGAGGACAAGGGGCTCCAAAACTGCATTATCTTCCAAGAGAAAGAAGGTATACTCCATTCAAAGTAAGCATTTTCTGATCCACAATCTCCAAATTTCTCAAAGGCCAGAGTGCAAAGTAATTAAAAGAAGGCTCTTGGGCCTCAGAGAGAAAGGTCTCGAAGAAAAAAAAAACACTACTTCACCATTCTCTCTGAAGTAACACTACAAACATCAGAATCCAGAAGGCTGAGCCACAGGCTGACAGCCCAGAAATAAGCCCGTCTGTATGACTTTGGGCAGACCCATTGACTTTTCGCACTCCAGGAGTACAGGTAAAGGACGCATTATATTACTGTTCTGTGATTGATATCTAAAGAATCTCTTGTTAGTTTTGGAGTTTCTTATTTTCTTTCAGAAATTCAACTCCGTCCTACAGCTGATACCAGCTTTTTAATTCATTTTATATCAAGATATTTGTTATCAGAAATTGTGCTTTGATATGTGTCAGGCTGATGGATTCCATAAAAGCCCTGTCAGGAGAAGCTGAGGGAACAGGGCTGCAGAAGCGGTATCATCAAGGGAATTGATACGTTAACAGCCAGTCTGCTGATCTTGCAACAAAAACATGCCAACATAATAGCCATTTTCCCCCTCATCCTGGCAAAATAGTTCAGAGAAACATAAGAAAATATTTGCATACATGTTACTCACAAAAACCAGCTCAAGGTGCTCACTGATAAAAATCCTATATAAAAAGTGATCCTGCATACTGTCCCGGTTTCCTGTTTGGCATGCAAAATTCAGTCAAAAATAATAACAATTTTATTCAAAATAAAGTTTTGAATTTAACTTTGGAAATCCAAGCAGACATCCCATGATGTTCCAACTGAAAATTTCTTTCAATAACATAGGAGGACAATTGTACCGACACATTTGCAGACACAGCCAGTAGACCTGTACCCCTCATCAAGTCAATGGAAAGTTGCATTATTTTGACATCCAAATCCAAACGTACATAAAATCATAGAATAATCAGGTTGGAAGAGACCCACCGGATCATCGAGTCAAACCATTCCCATCAAACACTAAACAATGCCCCTCAGCACCTCATCCCCCTGTCCCTTAAACCCCTCCAGGGAAGGTGACTCAACCACCTCCCGGGGCAGCCTGTTCCAGTGCCTAACAACCCCTTCTGTGAAGATTTTTTTTCCTTATGTTGAGCCTGAACCTCTCCTGGTGGAGCTTGAGGCCATTCCCTCTTGTCCTGTCCCCTGTCACTTGGGAGAAGAGCCCAGCTCCCTCCTCTCCACAACCTCCTTTCAGGTAGCTGTAGAGAGCAATAATAATAATAATAATGCAATAATAATAATAATGTTTGTTTCTGATTTAAATAAATGAAATCACATAAGAAACAAGACAGATTTGAAGAGAGAAGTAATATTTTTTATCAGATGCTGTAATACAGGGAGTGAGAAGGTCACCTGCCCACTGCTCTGCAATAGGTCAAGCAGGGATTGAACAGGCAAGCTCACTGCTTCACCTGTATCAGACCATCACAGCTGCTACATGTGTCCTGTAGCACAAAGAGATTTTGTTAACTTGAATCGATTCACAGAACATTTGGAAATGGTAAAAAATGTGATGTCGGGATTCAGCTTTTAAAAAAAAGAAATAATATTACAGCCTAAACAAAGCAAAGGGAAAAGTTCCAAAGCAATTCATCTGAAAAAGGTGAATTACATTGAGGATTTATGCTCGTGTAATGAAGACAATTAATTGCTACGAGATCCATAAAACGCATTAAATGAACAGGGTTTTTTTTCCAATCCTACTTGCAAGATAAAATTTATTAACTATGTTTAATGTCTACTTAAAATTTTTCTTCTATATATTTATTAAATGTGCTTTTTCAGCAGAACAGAGCATTTTACTAACCGGATTTTACTAATCTAAAAAATGAGCAATTCAAGAAAAAATATTACTCTACATGTTATTTACAGATCTGTTTAAAATAATTACTTACACTATAAGATTATTGTCACTACAATTGTGTAAATGCTGCTAAAAGGGAATCTGCTTGTCTCACATGAGCAAGCAACATTTTCCTGCAAAGACAAATGAGTTCAGCTAACATTATTTAGACTTATGTTGCCATGGAGCAAATGTGAGTTCTGATGTCTTTTGGGGTTACTGTAGGCACTTAGTTAAAATCATCTCTTACTTGGGACAGCAGGACACATTGAAGAAACTGGCTTAGATCAGAGCAGTGACCTCAACGGGTTCCACATCCAAATCTCATGCTTTGCCCTATAGACTCAGCTGCTCAGCCAAGACTGTCTTCATGTCTCCAGCTGTGAGAATCAAATGCACCTTTTGCACTTACGATTACATGGAAAGCAGAGACAGATATTTACTGTTTAGAAGTGACTCTGGTCCTTACTCACCATCTGTAAAATAGGGATAAGGACCACTTGAGTCTTAGAAGGGTTTAATGTTGATGGTAGTCAATTATTCTGGTAAAGTTTACATTAGCCCCCAAGATGAAGAGAAGGGATAATTTTTTTTCTCAGATACTTGAATGAATAACAGGAGTGGTGCCAACTGTTTAAACTTCAGCACAGTCTTCTCAATCTGCAATGTTCTTAAAGATCAAGTTTCCATAAACATCAGTTTTCTTTACAGAAAACCCAAGTTTTTAGATCTGCTGGTCATAAAGGAAAATGTAAAAATATAATCGAAGTCCAGCCTAGACTTTAGTGTGTAAATAATAGTCCTCTGAAACTGTGAGGTTCTGCAATGTCCTGTACAACCTCTGCACTGAAGCGGTACTCATGCTGCACCCTGAGACATGAACCTTAGTTTGAGAGTTGAACTGACTCAAATGGGAAGGACACTGGGAGCTCATCTCACCAGCATCCTACCCAAGGCAGGGTCAGCACCATGGTCGCACCAGTATGCAATCACCTTGGTATGGATCCTTGTGAAACACACACACTCATTGTAAGGAAGATATACGTGCTTTCACCTATAAATCTCATGCAGAAACAGGAAATAAACAAATCGCTGTGATTTCCACATTATAATAGTGCAAGATATTTCTCTGCAAGAGTCAAGAAGCCTTCTTGATTATGAAATACCTCTCCTATAGCCATCCCCTTTAGGACTTAAAATCACAAGAGCAGCAGCTTGAAAATAAACAAAAGTGAGGATGATAACAGAAGTTTGAGCAATGTTTAACAACCTTGTCTTCTAGAAACCAGGCGCCACTGGAGCAGACAGACAAATGGAGCAAGAACTGGAGTGCTTTTAATGATGGGAATTTCTCCTTCCTGACAAGTGTTGTTTTCTTAAAATGCCTGTACAAATTAACAGCACATGCTGTGGTTAGAACAGGTCTTTTTTGACCCTCAATATTTAAAAGTTAAGCACCTAATTTAAGCTCTGAAATTAAGACCAACAGAGCTCTGAAATGGGAGAGTTTGAGTCTACAGTTTCCAGAGGTAAAACTACTGGTGCAACTGTATCAAAAGCAGAAGAACAAATGCACATTTCCATAGATGCCTCATGTTTCCTTAAAGACTTTTAAGGGCATCTTGCCTTTTTTTTTTGTTTATTCTTCCCCCCCCCCCCCACAAAGTACAGATGTTATATTCCTGCAGTACTTTTTTCAACAACACTATACAGCTGGTTCAGTCATATAAGAGAAGTCAACACTGATGGGTTGAACAAAAAGGGATAGCATCATCTGATACCATTCTACTAAGATCTAGAAACTGATATTTTAAATTTTGGTGTGTTTTTATCAGCAAACTTTGCCTTCACAGAAATAACTTGGCCCAGATAAAAGAAGCTGTAGAATCAGAGGTTGCATTACCTGAAATGCTTCCATAGCACAAGCTTTTACCACAACATACTCTACAAGTCTTGGTGCTCAATTTCTTCTTGAAAGATATATTGCATATCGCTTTGCTATAGTTACAGCACAAGCAATGTTTGTGTGGATATGAAAATCTATACACACACAAAAATTGTGAGTGCTACACAACAAAGTGGGCACATACAATTATGGAAAAAATTTGGTATTATTTCCTTCCTTAGCAAACAACGAGAATATACAAAGCACGAAGATACAAAGCAAAGCAGAGGGCTGTACTACAAATGAGCTACTTAGTCTTTTTTTTTTTTTTTTCTCTGACCCTCTGAACTGCAGACATTAGAGAAAAACAACAAGTGGGCTTTCAAAACATTGATGCTTATCACCAACAGAAAAATACAACCATCAGTGAGCATTTCGTTCAATAAATCACTTGATATAAAACTGCAGCCCCTTAAAAGCCAGATTTTATAAAAACACTCCACTCTTGATGAACAATCTTCAAACTTGGGGAGAGCAAATGTTATTTACAGAGGCAGTATGAGCAACACACATATACAGCAATGAACGTGAAAGGTTGTTAATCTTCCTACTTTCCCCACATGTAGATATTCAGAAAAGAGCAAAAAGACAAGAGCAGGGGGAAAATTACATACCTTACCAAACCTGAATGTTGGGCACAACTCGTTTCAGGGTAACATTGGTGTGAAGGTAAGTTCCTCAGGCGACCACCAACCACAATTCCTTTCTGAGCTCCCCAGAGGCTCCAGCTCCCCTTTGTCTGTGTCCCTGAGGAAGATGCAGTGTCCTCCAGTATTTCAGAGCCTCAGCTACAAAAGATGCTGTTCGGAAAAAAAAGAAAGAGAAGAAGGTGTGGCATTACATTCTAGGGTCAGTTGTTTGGCAGATTCAGAGCAGAACATACAACAACATCAGATAGGAATGAAATGTCAAGCAGGACAAAGAGTCTGTGACAATCCATCATGCATGGCACCTTTGGAGGGCAATCTTTGAATTGAAGAACTGTGGTGCAAAGCTATTCTTGCTTTACAGTACTTTAACAGTGTCCCTACACCAGGAAATGAATGCCAGCCTGGCTGCTTTTTATTCCCGTCTGATATCACAGTGAGTAAGTAATACACTTCTCCATGGGGAATAGCATAATTCATTATGGCATTTCTGCAGAATAACAGGACTTTCATATTAAGAGCAGAGACATAGCCTCAGTCTTAACGTTTTGCACTGTTAAAGTGGCTCTTATTCAAGGAATTCAAAGCTCCTAAACAGGCAATCACGTTAGGGCCTTACAGCTGATGGGAAGCAGTGACTGTCAGCCCAACGCTCCATGTGTTCCCAAAATTCAGCTTCCAAAGCAATTGTTGGAGACAGGCAAATTGCCTGAGTTTTTCTGGGAGGGTGAGTGCTTAGCATCACCACATTTTCTAGCTCACTCTCACTGCTAGATTAGCTCAGTGTCTCCAAGAGGTCAAACCCTAGCACTGAACACGGTGAACTTGGGGACCTCGCTGCCAACAGAGCAATGGAGATGACCATCTGGCAGAAACACTGCCAGCAAC
>WAAB01015099.1:106223-213083 GCA_013389865.1 Piaya cayana | reverse complement strand
TTTTTTTTTGTCTCTGACCCTCTGAACTGCAGACATTAGAGAAAAACAACAAGTGGGCTTTCAAAACATGGATGCTTATCACCAACAGAAAAATACAACCATCAGTGAGCATTTCGTTCAATAAATCACTTGATATAAAACTGCAGCCCCTTAAAAGCCAGATNTTTTTTTTTTTTTTTGTCTCTGACCCTCTGAACTGCAGACATTAGAGAAAAACAACAAGTGGGCTTTCAAAACATGGATGCTTATCACCAACAGAAAAATACAACCATCAGTGAGCATTTCGTTCAATAAATCACTTGATATAAAACTGCAGCCCCTTAAAAGCCAGATTTTATAAAAACACTCCACTCTTGATGAACAATCTTCAAACTTGGGGAGAGCAAATGTTATTTACAGAGGCAGTATGAGCAACACACATATACAGCAATGAACGTGAAAGGCTGTTAATCTTCCTACTTTCCCCACATGTAGATATTCAGAAAAGAGCAAAAAGACAAGAGCAGGGGGAAAATTACATACCTTACCAAACCTGAATGTTGGGCACAACTCGTTTCAGGGTAACATTGGTGTGAAGGTAAGTTCCTCAGGCGACCACCAACCACAATTCCTTTCTGAGCTCCCCAGAGGCTCCAGCTCCCCTTTGTCTGTGTCCCTGAGGAAGATGCAGTGTCCTCCAGTATTTCAGAGCCTCAGCTACAAAAGATGCTGTTCGGAAAAAAAAGAAAGAGAAGAAGGTGTGGCATTACATTCTAGGGTCAGTTGTTTGGCAGATTCAGAGCAGAACATACAACAACATCAGATAGGAATGAAATGTCAAGCAGGACAAAGAGTCTGTGACAATCCATCATGCATGGCACCTTTGGAGGGCAATCTTTGAATTGAAGAACTGTGGTGCAAAGCTATTCTTGCTTTACAGTACTTTAACGGTGTCCCTACACCAGGAAATGAATGCCAGCCTGGCTGCTTTTTATTCCCGTCTGATATCACAGTGAGTAAGTAATACACTTCTCCATGGGGAATAGCATAATTCATTATGGCATTTCTGCAGAATAACAGGACTTTCATATTAAGAGCAGAGACATAGCCTCAGTCTTAACGTTTTGCACTGTTAAAGTGGCTCTTATTCAAGGAATTCAAAGCTCCTAAACAGGCAATCACGTTAGGGCCTTACAGCTGATGGGAAGCAGTGACTGTCAGCCCAACGCTCCATGTGTTCCCAAAATTCAGCTTCCAAAGCAATTGTTGGAGACAGGCAAATTGCCTGAGTTTTTCTGGGAGGGTGAGTGCTTAGCATCACCACATTTTCTAGCTCACTCTCACTGCTAGATTAGCTCAGTGTCTCCAAGAGGTCAAACCCTAGCACTGAACACGGTGAACTTGGGGACCTCGCTGCCAACAGAGCAATGGAGATGACCATCTGGCAGAAACACTGCCAGCAACAGCAAACTTAGAGATGCGCAGAGAACTTCAAATATTCAACACTCCACTGCCTTAATCGTCCTTAACCCCTGGCATATGGGAAAACACTCAGAGTCTGCCACCCAGACAATACAGCCTGCAAAGCAAGACAAGGCAGAGCAGCACGAAGTAGGTGAGGACCAAGCAAAGAGCAGGATCTGACCTTCCTTAGTTCAGATAAACCACCTAGCATGTATGTGTGTCCTTAAACTGGGCTAAGAAACACTTTTCTACCTGTAACTCAACACAGCAGTCACAAACATAGTCTAACCTTGCCTAGAAATACAAAAGGAGAAAACAAGAAGAACTAAAAACGGATATACTGACATATTTACTCCACAGAGGCCTGGTGTCCCAGACAGAAGAAAGTCTGAGGCTGCTTAAAATGTCACAAATTTCGATCTTCACAAAAAAATCCCAAACCCATAAGCAGGTTACAGCTATCTGGAAAATACCTTAGCCTTTAGGCTTGCAAGACAGAATACATCAGTATTCAGCATGTAACACTGTCCATACAGAAAGTTAGCATTATAATATTTTTATATATACATGTGTTTGTGTGTGTGTATATATATATATATAATTTTTACCCTAAGTCCACATAGCAAGCACAACCAAGATCAGAACAACCAAATATATTCCCCTTTTTCAGCACCGATGACTTCACTGGACCTTGTGCAAGTGGGTTATGCTACACACTACACCTAAAGGCTCTACAGGAGGAGTCAGGGCAGCAGAGTCCAGCCCTGCATTACCTGGTACCCAGTTTCAGACCTCTAGAACTCAGACATTAAGGACAAAAGTGGACCTTCACAGTTCCTGTGCTCTTCTAGCCTAACCATAAAAAAATCACACTGCCAGATGAAATGGCTGCTGAATGACTTATGGGTACAGAATTGGCTGACACTGCAGTAGTTTGATCTGCAGGTAGCAGCAAGACCTAATTCTACTGCTTTTAAGGGATTTCTATCTCCTGAGACCGCAGTTACAATTACTTTTTCATTTTTGCTCATAAATTGTAACGTAGAATAGTCACGAAGCAAATGAGTACTACATTTTTGTGCATTAACTATAGCATCAGCTGAGTTGAGAAGTAGAAGTAGCAATAATAGGACTAGATCATCATTGCAAGCTGAGTGCAGGAGCCTGCTCTCAGATTAGAAAAGATGTGTTTTTGAAAGTTTCTATTTAGTACAGCTTGCCAGTGCTCACTGGAAGCAAATCTCTTTGGCAAGAAGTTGGCATGTTGCCTTAATACGCTGCTTTGCATAAGCATAAAGTTTCTGTACCATCTGAATACCTGCACTGCTAGGTGGAATACAAATCACAGTACAGCTCTTGGTGACAACCAAAAAATAAAAGCTTCTCGCACTCCTAACCCTCCTGACCACTACCAATAAGAGAACGTCAGAGCAAGCTTCAAAATGCTGCTGTCAAGCAGTTGTCTGATCCAGGCTGAAAGCCTGGCGTACTATGAATGGGCAGTAAAGAAAGAGGGTGATGAGAAAAAGGATGTAAGGACATGGAGGGGAAACAACTCTGCTCATGGTAAAATGCAATGACTGTGTACGCTTCCATCTCTGTGATACAAGCATCACTGGGGACACCCCCCATCCCCATGGCACAACACAATAAAGTGAAATATATGGCAGGGTTCCTGGGAGCAGCAATGAGCATATGCTCCAATCTGAATGCAACGTGCTCCCTCCACCCTCTGACGATGTCTATCACATATACAGAGGGAGAGAGGCAGGCCAGGAACCATTCCAATGCAGCAATATAGCAAGGTAAAAGGCTACTAAAAATAATGCAAGGAAAGCCTTAGGATTTGTGTTGGCTCTGAACCTTCAAGGAGCAAAAAGATAAAAACAAAACAAAACAATCCCCTAAACTCTATATTCCAGTCCTGTTGCCCAACACTGAATGATTTTGCAGAATAAAACCCCATTTAGTAAGTCACTATTGACTTGGTGGTGAGTGTCCTGGCAGTCAGCTGGTTTCACCTTCACATTAAAGGAACCTAAAGAGCCCATCACACAGGTCTTGAGATGCTCCTTGGTCTGCTGGAGTCTCTGGTCAAGCCTAGAGCCCCAGGACAATCCCACGGCTGCAGAGTGAGAGACACCTGCTAAAAAACCTTTTTTTTTTTAATTCTACAGCTGCAGTAGGAGCTGGCACTGCTTCTATCTGAAACAAAACCAAATCTGAACTTACAGAAATGCCCCATGTACTAGGAATCCCAGAATTTCAGTTAGTTTTGGTTGCAAAATTTTGTGCTTTACCAATTATCCTTTGACCAGATGTATGGGGATAGCTACTAACAAACTACAAATTACCTTTGTTATCCCATCATTTCTGATTTCTACATCCAATTTCTGGAGTCTGGGATTAAATATTCAGGTGCATTCCTAAATTAACATAGTTAAGTGGTATCAGATCAGTCTTCAAGCCACAAAAGCAAGCATATAGATGTTCTCATTAATCAGAAAAGGCAGACAAGACATTTTTCCAGTAAAAAGAGAGTATTCCCCTTGGAGGAACCTCAGTTCTTTACTGATACAAAGCATGAATTATACAAAATAGCTATACACTTTAGATGTAACAAATCCGATCAAATATTAAATCTGAAGACACCACTTCTATCTTGAGATGCTCCCAGACCACAAATCAATGAAGTTTGGAAGACTCGCGCAGGAAGCCTTGCTAAACCTTGCCCTGTTCTCATATTCTTCTTTAGGCATCAACTATTAGGCACTGTCAGAGCGAGGACAGGAGCCGGCTGAACCCTTATCTGACCCATCAGCGTCATCCTTGTATTTCAATGTCATAGAGCTTAAGGCCCAGCTCGCTTGGTGAGCATTAGTAACTTCAGATGGGGCAAAAGAGGTTATCTAAAATCCAAACAACACATTTTAAGTAAATATTGCTGTATAGTAGATATTCAAATTAGTATCAGTTTGTCTCATCAAAAATTAATTACAGCCTACCTAACTGCAATTGAAGAAATTAGTTGGGCACGGAAAAGATTAAATATTTAAAGAGACTGGTGACTTAAAAATAATTGAAGCCATATCTACTATTTAAATATTAAATTTCTTTTTAACTTTTACTGGTAGAATAGCTACTAGGAAATCAAACCTCCATGTGTATGTGCACTCATGCAGACATGTACAACACACTCGAGTATATTTAACATGTTCGTATATATAGTTTCCTAACTCCCATATTTCTCTATAGTTAAACTTAGTTAGACACATTGAACTAATACGGACGAGCTCTACCGGTAGGGCCAGAAGAAAGGCTGTCAACAGGCAAGGGAAAACACATTTTTATTGCTAAGTATTTAACAAGGTCAACCTCCTCTGCAAGTGCAGGAAAAAAGATCCCACAGCAGACTCTGAACACAGCAGGGGATTACACCAATTCATTAGCAGGTATATCTTCTAATTACAGCCTTGGATATTAGTCCCCATACGGCTGAGCAGGCAACAGCTACTGCATTTTTGCAAGATCCTCAGGATCAAGCTCACAGTTTTCTACAGAGCTCCAGGACAGCAAGGCTTACTGCAATCCCATCACGCTAGCTTCAGACAAAAGTAAGGGTATTCAGTTTTCTCAAAGGATGTTCCTGACTCATCACAGCTCAAACATGAAGAGAAGCCAGCTTCTATGTTTTACGGGATTTGTTCCTCTGCTTCTGTCACGTCAAGGAACAGTAGGATCAACAACTCATTCTGTCAGCTCCATCTGTGGTAAAGATCTCACATTAATTTAGTGTAAAGGTGACACTGGTGAAAGAGACTAAAATGAGACTTTGAATCCCTCTTTCCAGAATGCTAATGGTAAAAAATTGGTAGCAATGCAACTTTGGCGCCTTTCCAACTGTAACACTTAGAGCATTGCCCACAGCCCTGTCCCAGACATACTTTGTCATTCACAATGGCTCAGTACAAAACATAAATAAAAGAGATGTCGCCAGCACTACTGGCACTCTGCTGTTTTGAGGCTTTTTTTTTTTCCTTCCTGCCAACAAAACAAATAGTGAAATTGCAGAACTGCAATTCAAGTGATAACATCTGTGAGTAGGAAATTTGGTGGAGGCTGGTGGCATGATGGAGTTCCTCAGGAACTTAACTCAAATTAAAGGATAAGGGCAATACTAAAATGAAGAATACATTGACTGGGATTAATAAAACTGAATACTGTGATGATGTTGAACATCTGCACTGTTTTTTGTCATTCAAGTACAAACTAAGGGTCATCCAGGAAAAAGGAAATAAGAGCAGTGATTAGCCCTGCTTGTTGTATGAACTATTCCTATCATAAAGGTATTAAGGCTACATTATGAGGTTCAAAAAGACGATTAACTTTTTGTGGGGTTAGGAAATGCTAAGCTAGTGCACAATCCTTGCTGCTGTTGCACACGAGTAAATAGATTCTGGAAGAGAATCCAAGAAATCCAGTGGAAATATTTCCAATTTGAAGCAAAACATGCATGCTAAAGAGAGGCACTTAGAAACAAAGGCTGCTTTTTAAGTTCAAAAGCATTAAACTGTGGCTATTCTCCAGCTGCCTAGCTGCTAACACTGCATTATACTATTAAGGTTTTATTATTGCTACTCCACTACTACTATAATCTGGTTAATCTAGAAAATGATATTTTTTGAGCTTCTTAGATTCAGACATTTACATGTGCCCATGTACTGAAGCTTTTTCATGAGACCATTGTTTCTTCTGTCAGTTCAATGGAAAGCAATGAAAGTTATAGCAATGCAACAAAACCCTGTCAAATAATGCTTGCAAAGGGTCAGAAGCACATCGGTAGAAAAAAACAATGTTTAACTGATTTCCTGGATTTTGGAGAGAATTAGTTTCAAACATCTTGCACTTAACCAGTCAGATCTTCAAAATAATTGAGTAATAAAATAAACTCAGTTCTTTCAACAAGAACTGACAGGTTATATTAGAGGCAGCTGTGTGATACACCCTTTGCTGATGTGACAGTATCTAACTGGACAGCCTCTAACTTAAAATGGAAATGTAACTAGAAAACAATGATGTCACTCATCTTAGCCTTGCAGTTTAACTGAGTGCCTTAGAATTTGTCATCATACACAACAACACAGAATAAATTATGTTAACTGAGGAAAAACATAATTGATCTGATTCAATCCAAGATAAGCTTGTACACACAGAAACTTAGCGCACTGTGACTCTTCTGGGATATATTTTCCATTTTCTGTAATTCAGGTACATTCCAGGATGAAGAATGCTGGTTATTACTAGAAGGTACAAATACCTTTGGGTTTCTTAACCACAGCTGATAGCATTTAAGTGGATCATTTTACAGGATCAGGACATAAAAGCATAAGCTTTTTATGAACACACTATACTTCCCTTTCTCTATATCAAAGTTATTAGCTTCACTACTACTAAATATAATCTCATTTGATGTTAGTACATTTGTATTTTGCCACCCAAAACTGACTTCTCTATCTCCTTCAGACACACTTTCGCCTTCTTTTTTCACATTTCTTTCTTTCCTTTTTATTTTATTTTGTTTTGGTTCAGGGACTCTCCCTTTTGAATACTTCAGATGAATTTCCCAACAGTTCTGGCACTAGCCTCACTCTGCTCTCCCTGGTACTGGTGAGATTTATTACTGGCTCGTATTAAGATTAGTCATAAGAAACAACTGTCTTTGCTGCCCTAATCTCTCACTCTCCAGAGATACTCTGCTTTGTGTTACTGCCATTTCTAACCTGCTTTCTGTTGGAAAATGAATAAGTAAATGCATATCTCCATCTACTGTTAAATGTCATTGCTAAGCAAACCTTTCGTCCTTTCCTAAAGTTGCTTATCTCTAAAGTTATTTATTTAGCTCTGTAACTTTATTGTTTATCTCTGTGGAACACATTGGGATAAGCTGGTATACCAAATGTTAGAGAAAAAACAGGTATATGTGATTCTGTGGCACCTGGAGGACACATGGCTGTCAGTCAGTTGTCAACCCAGAATGTGAGCAGGGTTTTCCACTATAAATTCCTATTATTATTCTCAGTGTTTTGATTTTAAAAGCTACACATTGCTTCAAAGTCTTATAATTTCCTGGGAATCCAAAACATGATTTGCCTTTGATGCTTTGAGCCAAGTTTAATCATATTAGTAGAAACAATTGTTTCTAATTACTTTCCTAACTTTACGAAGTTTTGTCAGAGAAATTAGCGGTGTATAATGTGCTGTCACTGAATCCCTATCCAGTGCTGTTGTTTTACACCCAGGGGAAAAGTAACAGTCAACCAAGCCCATAAGTGACACACAAAGTCAGCCTTACTCTGTGCAAAGATCTGACCTGTTAGCCTGAAAAGTATTTCAAACTCACTGACACTTGAAAAACAACAACCAACTTCCAAAATGTAGCTCTGCCTATGTGGATTGTATATCTGAAAAAAAAATAAACTCAACTTGATCTGGAAAGCAATATAAAAGCCTGGTAAGTCTCCAGAGCTATTAAGTGCTTTAATTTCAGCTTGCAAAAGGACAGAGCTAGGGGCATACAGAAGAGGGCAGGCAGAGGTCTAGCAGAACATCTGTGAGGACACAAGGGTGAACAGA
Organism: Piaya cayana; assembly: GCA_013389865.1. Lineage (NCBI taxonomy): Eukaryota > Metazoa > Chordata > Aves > Cuculiformes > Coccyzidae > Piaya > Piaya cayana. Next base: position 205,007 of record WAAB01015099.1, on the reverse strand, counting down.
TGTCTGCAACAGCTTATGAGAACCAGAAGGAATGGGTGAGTGCACTGCAGAGTTGAGAAGAGGCCAGAGCAGATCCAGGGCTGCAGAAGGATATCATCAGGAGGTTGGAACAAAGTTGATGCCAGTTAAAAAGGACCATAAAGAAAGAGCGATCCCAGAAGTTGGCCTTTTGGTACACAGCCACCAGCACATCTGCAATTGCAAATCAAGGTTCCACTAACGTCTTCCCCCCTTTCCAAGCACACACACTCCTCCGTCCATGCTTCCCAGATCATGCCATCTAGTCTTACATATCAAACTACTGAAAAACTTCAGCAACTGAAAAGCAATAAACAATCAGCATTGATGTAAAAGGCATCCCTGCCACAGATTCCATATGAGAAAGATCTTGAGTTCACACCTGTAAACAACTCCTGCTGTCTGCTCTTAGAGAGAGAAGGTTAGACTGACTTCTCAAACAAGTCACCAAATTATGTGAAATACTCTCATTCATCCAAGGCAGCGTCACACTGGTTCACAGTCAGTAAAGTCTGGCTTTCTTGGCATGCTGTAAATCCTAACAAACACAGCTGAAGTACAGCAAGGTTCATGGCAAAGCCAGCCTGAACAGCAAGTATCTGAACTGCCTTCAATTTCATTAGGTGCTCAGTAGTCTCAGAGCAATCTTGTGATTTGTGCTGAAAACCAAAGCAGCTAAAAGTAGACTATCAAATGTAAAGGAGTTTAGAGTAACCTTGTTATAAAATATGCTGAATTCTCTTCAGACACAGCTCAAGACTGCTGACTCTGTTTGAAGTCCGTGATTACTAGACCCCAGCCAGAAAAATGTCACTAAGTCCAGGCAGAGCTTGGCATGAGATGAAAAGACTCATTTAGCCACCGTTGGCAAAGAAATCACACCATGCACCTGAACTCCATCTAAATCTAGGCATGGCCAAAGTACAACAATGAAATACACATGAAAACTATTCTTAACAGGGCAGCACTTGAGACAGAAATTGGTCTTAGCACTAATAAAAATTTTCAACAGGTACTGACACACATTTATATATAAAGTTAGCAGTGCTTACAAGATAACCGCCTGCATCATCAGGTGGTTGGACACTCCCCCCCTACCTCTTCCAACAACAGTTCATCATGCCAGCATGTAATCGTGTTCAATTAAAATCTCTTTGGAAATATAATCCCACGGATATCATGCATTTGAGTTTAGTGTGCTTTGCTTCTTTTTTACAGTCCTTCTAAAATCCCAGATAGTATCATCAAAACCTTACTGTAGTTCTGCATGTATTTATGTCAATTAGCACAAATTCATCTCAAGGGTGAATTTTTTTCAGTCCACTCACCCTTAAACAATTGGATACTGCAAAAAAAGCCCACAGCTATCTATCTGCATAGCACTGAAAATGTTTTGAACACCACTAAAATAAAGTTCATTGACCTGAATTTATCTCTGGTGTAACTCTACTGACTTCAGTGGGCTTTTGCCAGTGATAAATCTGCCCACTGGGTTCTGGGACATGAAATGACTATGAAATAGCAGTTTGTGGAAATGTCAATGAACAGGTTTGGATGTGGGAAGCCCGTGCATCAAGAAACTCTTCTTTTACAAACCTGCAAACCTTCGGCAGTTTGCAAAACGCTACTGTTAGAAACATTTTTATAAGCTATAAATAGACTGCTAAGCCTGTGATAAATTACACTCTGGGAAGGTTGCAAGACTAGGCATGTCTAGCTCTGGGTTCTTTGTGGATTTTGCATTCAAGGCAATTTCAAGACTAAGTTTTCATGTGTGTTGATGCGTGTGTGTCTATACATGCACGTTAGAGTCACGTCTTCTGGGTTCTTTCTGTTTCTAATGAAAAGTAGGATTTTAAAAGTCCCAAAGTAACACCGTTCAGAGAAATTAAGTGCCCCGTGAAATTCCCAATTAAAAGAAAATAGTGAAAAGCTGAAGTTCATACATTTTGATGTCCCTGAAGCTTCTAGGTTTCAGAAGGCACATGGTTTCAGACACTCCTTAGCTGTCTCTAAAACAACCTTTTAAATTCTTGAGCCAGTCTTAAGTTACAGCCACACACTCTGCACTGCAGGAACAGTGTCTGAAAGGGCTGAATTGCATGAGCTCTCGCCTGCATTCAGAGTAGAAAGTTACCTATTCCTACAAACTCACCTTCTTTTCTCAAAAAAAAAAAGCATTGCTGCTTACTAAGCTTGAAGAATAGCATAGGAAGATGGCGCACACACAACATAAAAGGTAGGAAGCAATAAAGTGTGTGTGTGGAAACATAAGGTCAAATTCTCAGCTGGGGTAAGTCAGCTTGGAGTTTTTTTAAGGTAATGACAGAGCAATTTCAATTTTTCAGATCCATACCGTACACTGTGTTTTTGCAATCAATCCAGCAAATAGATGTGACAACCACTATCCAACGATAACCATTTTACAGCAGCCATTACAATTACACATAGGCAATTATCCCAGTGCCAGAGATTGATGGGAATTATGTTTTCCCCTTTCTAGTTCACTGTGGAAGGAAAACAAAAAGTAGCTAAAGAATATATTAATGGTTCTTCAAATAATATACTTGATTACATCTAATGCAGAATATTTTCCTTCCTGTTTTTGTAATGAATCTGACCATGAAAAACAACTTTCTGTCTACAGTTTGTACTACCATAAGCTCAACTCATTTGATGTGGAAAATCTACAGTTTAATTGCTTGATTTAGATTTGGCTGGTAAAATGCGTACTGAAACATTACTCTCTTAATTATGTTAATTTATAACTGAAAAGCTAAATTTACAAAGGCAATAACATTAATTATTTACTTGCCCATTAAAGCTGAATATTTATTACCAAGCTAATTGGCTTCATAAGTCTGCCAAAAAAAAAAAAAATTAGTTTATAACTGATTTATATAGGAATGATACTGCTGTATCTCTCAGCAGGTTGTGTGTGTTTAATAGATTGTTCTGAATTACATTTCTTTCATTTACACTGTGTTACATATAGTATTTTCAAAAGATTTCTTTTTTCCTTGAAAAAGATACTAGCTGTGACTCAAAGAGAGCTCCTTTACTGTGCTGTACCCAAAATCCTTTAGGCAGTGTGATGGGCTTTCACCAGTCTGTAATAATTTATGAAGATTGTGTCTCACCTGGTCACTTAAATGCTCACTGAATATAGGACTACACTGGGTTAAATATCGAAAAAAGGGAAGCACTGTAGCTCAAAACAACCCAGCTCATAGCCAGAAGAGTCGGGCTGTTAAGAAACAGTACCCTGTAGTGAGGAGTTTCCATCCTCACTGACATTTTAGCTCATTTCCATATGCAAAATAACTAAGATATTCAATATTTATTTATTCATGTGTGCTCACAATAATACAATTAAGTTACTAATGCTTACAGAATGATTTGCATGTTACCTTAATGTATGATGAAAGGCTAATTTTGCTTCCTGTCTAGACAGATACTCTAATTCCATTTGGCAATGTCTTTCAACTCTGGCACAAAGCAGATACCTTCTCTTCCTGATTATGTTCCTTAAATATGTGACTTTCCCAGAGGATGACTGGATTACTAAATTGCTGCAGTGGTCTGGTCATCAGTGAGAAGCGAGATACACAACAGACTGCTGTGATCTCCACTTCTGCTCATGCTTCTGTGAAAGTCTTCTTTAATGCCTGATAATAATTGGTCTGCAGAGAGTACAAGATAAACTGAACAAAAAAAATCCAACCCTGAGACAGCGCTCACTGAAGCAGTAGCTAGTATGTTCAATATTTATTCATGTGGATGTGCTCAAAACAGGACGATTAGGTCTAAACAATGGTCTAAACTTCCAACCACGGTGTAATAGAATTATAAAGAGAAGACAGAAATGTATGAGAAAGAGAGGCAATAGGTCAGTGGATTTGACATCCTGTCTTATGTGAGAAGGAATGGGTCAAATCACAGTTGAAAACTTTGCTGCCCTTCATTTTTTCATTGCAACTCCTCTGCTGCTTTCCGCAGCGCAGAGGCTGAGCCAGCAATGTAGAATGTGTGAACCTCCATCTCAGGTAAAAATCATTCATATCTTACACTGCCTGAGAGGCTGGACTCAGGACATACAGTTGATTTTCTTCATGATAAATTGATAAAGGAAAAAAAAATCAACCTAAATTCTAATGGAAAATGTGGAGTTTCTTTGTCCATGTCTAACCCTCAGTCTTCATGTGCAGATTTCCATGCGGCCACTTGCACAGTTTCTCTTTATCCTCTTGGAAGAACATATACTTTGCATCCTTTCTAGTAAGGCCTGATCAAAAGGCTGCTGTCATCACCGCAAGACACCCCATTAGCTTTTGGATTTAAATCAGCATTGCAGAGTGTGTCCTACTGCTTGCTGGGCTTATGGCTACAACAAACTTACTCACATTAAACAGTCACAGAAGCAACCACATCTCCTGCTTTTTGCTATCATATATCTAGGAGTTTGGTGCAATCCACTTCTCTGTGGGCTTTTACCTATAACTTGAAAATAATGGTAGGCAATCTACGTGGCAATATTTACCAAGACAATGATGCCGCTTTCAAAGCTTTGCCTCAAATGTTTGACTTGTCTAAATTATATCCACAGCTGTTTCTTCCCAAAAAAGCACAGCCCAACAAGATAACAGCAAAGAATAGCTCACTAAGTCAGAGTAGGAAATATTTTAACCTTTAAAAACAAAACCTGTAATTATAATTAGACAAAATGTCAAAGTCTTAGAAATATTAATTATTCAGAAAGCTATTAAGAGCTGAGGTCCATAAAAAACTCATTCATTTCTGCACTGTTTCATGAAAATTTCAGCAGTTTCTGAAAGTTTTGTTAACTATAACATAAGATATATTTCTTAGGGAATAAAAAAGTTCTTTCAAACTAAAAATCTTGTACTACTTTTGTTTACAATGTGATACAAGAAACGGATTTTTACCAAACTCTGGAAGTCTTGTGCTATTACTCAGTTTTGGTTTTAGCACAGTCTTTGCTGAATGTAGCCTTTCCCTCATTGTTATGAGGGTATTAATGGTTTGGCACCGACCAGTGCCAACACATCAGACTGCAAAATCCAGATCAGGTCTGGCATGAAGCAACAAACCTCACAGATAAAAACCTGGTACGAGGCAGTCCCAGTAAACAAAGATAACACTGCATGACAGACAACTAGCAGAAGGGAGCATGGCAAACAGAAGATAATTGTCAGGCATGTGGTATTTTTAGCAACAATCAACCAAAATACCTTAAACATCAATTTAAGCTACTTAATCCTCTTAATGACATGCTATGGCATTTGTTTATGATTAGGGTTTCACTTTGTTTTCTATAGAAGAATCCCCTAAGACTCTCACATTCAATGTGCTTTGTAAATAGTTCTGCAAATACCCTGAGTATTAGGTTAGAGTTTAGTTATCACAGTGCTAAATTATTCCAGCTGGGTCGTTATTAATTCTCCTAATTTTACTATCATTCTGTATCATTACAGCAATGCAGCACCCTACAGATACATTTATTACAAAGCATAAATCCAGTACTCCTATAAGATGCTGGAATGCCTACTCCGCAATATTTACACAAAAGCCTAAGGAATGTTTTAAGAGAATTATCTTTAAGACAAGTTTTTAAAGGCTTATCTCTAGATTCCCATCCTCCATTCACCTATTACATTTTTGTACTATGTTAGATAAGTTTTCTGTATGTGATACTCCACTGCAGTACAGGCTATTGCTCAAGGCAAAACTCTTTCATAGTAAATACACTGGGGAACGGGATGGTGGAGAGAGAGCAAAGAAGAATATACTGCTGTACACAGCAATTCCATTAAGAGGAACCATTTATAAAAATAGACATTTAAAAATACCTTAATGCTTATTCCCCACCCCCTTCAGAGAATTTATGCTACTGCTTTTTTCTAAAACAATCATAGTTTTGATTTGGTCTTGATTCAGAAAAGCAATTCATTCAGGGGGAGAGCACCTGCTTAAAACCTGTCAGAGAAAAAGTTAAGCAGATGCTTCAGTGTTTTCCTAAATCAGGACTGTAACTGGATTTATGATTTCATAAACCCCTCCACGTCCTGCATTCACACATAAAGATTTTAAACTTTTCATTCAGCCACTGAGTCAACTCTCCACCTGTCTGTACAACCCTTGAGTCTGCTAACAAGAGATCAGAACTCTGGTTTAAGCAGTTGCTCTCAAACAGCTCTGAATGTGCCAGTGCCATTTCCTCCAACCATCCCAGGCTACCTCCCAGGTTACAGCAGACCACAGACTAATACTAGCAGTACTAGTGCTGATCTTGTGCCTTCCCTCTAGAGTTGCCTGCACCCTTTGTGAACAATGTGTCACAGCACCTTCTCTTGGCTGCCCATCATTCTGAGGGTCCTCAGCGACACCATTTGAGCTCTCCTGAAGCAGCATGCCATATACAGCAATTCCTTATTTTGTGTGCACGCAACAGTTGTGTTGGGTTTTGTTAAATATTAACAAACTGCTCTTAAAGATTTTGTTAAAGTCAGGTATGTAGCCATTAGTAGTCATTGGCCATTGGTCATTCCTGGCTACCTGGGCATTTGGACTTCTGAGCTTAGCTTTCTTTCAGATATGAGAGTACTGTGCTTAAGTAAGCATCAGACTCCTGGCTAAAGAAAAAGTTTCTCCTTTTCTCTCCTTTGGATTAGCCACCCAGTTGGAGAAGGAAATTATATTAGTTTGGGCTTAATAAATTATAGTAGATATTATTTGTTGCTTACAGGTATATGAAAGCTCAATGATTTGCTCTGTATTTTGGGGGGTATTTACAAGTCTCTGTTTCCCTTGTACCATCCTCTGTGATGACAGGTACTATATTGGCCTTCCTCCTGACTTCTAACAATTGCCCTATTGTCCATAAGCCTCTGAGAGCCATTGTAAATAACTCGGTGTGTACATTTCAGAAGGCCATGCTGACCCAAATATATCACACTTATCTAAATAGGCCTTATCTTGTTCTTGCCTTTGCTCATAAAGCCTTGTTACAGGGAACACTGTTATAGATCTGACACAATTATTAACCTTTCTGTGAAGAACACTGCAATATAAAGGCATTTGGTATTTCTGTCTTCTGTGTCTAGTCCATTATTTGCTTCCCTTTTTTACTGATGGACTTTTGCCTTGCTCTTACTTCCAGTGCTTTTGTAATTTCATAAGCTTTAACAGCTGTAGCTGACTTTGCCTCCTGGTCCTTCTGATTTTAGTCTATGTGTTGCACAAGTGTGTTCTTAGCTACGCACCTTTTGATTATTGTGCCTTTTCTTTACTGAAAGTGGTTGAGCAATTGAACAGGCTGCCCGGAGAAGTTGTGGAGTATCCATCCCTGGAGTTGTTCAAAAAAACCATGTAGATGTGGCACTACAGGACATGGTTTAGTAGGCATCACCCTCTGCCCAAATCCAATCCAGCCTGCTCAGATACTTGAAAAAGAAGTTATGTGATATATCCTATAATTCTTCCCATCAACGCACCTGCATCCTCAGCTGTCCCCCTATAGTCCACTGATCAGCATGAATTTATTTTCCTCAGTGAGAACAATACACTTGTAAAAATGTCCCATAAACAACTCCAATCAAAATGCCACCTGCCCTCCGCCTGCACTATTCGTTTACAGTTTCTCCCTTGAATATTCTAGTGGCATGTTTTTCTTCAATACCTTCTGGATTTTGTACACCCTGGTCACAACCCCTCTTAATCACTTCTATTCTAATGAATATAAACATAATTTTCTTAACCTCTTCTCCTAGTTTATAACCCCTAAGGTCCTTCATCATCCTTGTTAAGACTCTGTCCATAATTAGAGCGTCAAAAAAGTTTAAAAGGAAGGAACAAGAAAACGCCTACCTAATACAAATTGTTACATGAATAACCAACATCTCCCCCCTAGATTCACCTTTCCCACTCCAACCCAAGCACTCGGTGTCAGAGGGCAACTCAGCTGCTGAGTTCTGCACACCAAGCAGTTTATCTAGGACAGCTTTTGAAGCTTCAAGGCCCACCACTCCTCCCAAACACATACTGCAATGTTCATTTTTCTAGTATTTGTGCTACAGCTACACATACAGACACACGCATTTATATCCTTTGCAGATAACTGAAAATCCACACCTGCCCACGTTATTTATCAGACAAATTGCCCTCCATCTGTTCATATAAAGGCAAACATACAAGTTCTTATATATATACACACAGATGGCACACTGTTCCCTGCAAGCACATGCAGGTATGCATGCACATGAGTGTTTAATATTACTGCTACCAAGGGAAGAGAACACTAACCATAACCACTTTTACCATAGAATTTCAGATGAAGATAACACATCAGCCAGCCTTCACAGCTCGCTGTGGCTGGCATTTGTTACTTGTATAGATCCTGGAATCTTCCACTGTGATAAGCAGTTTAGAAGCTTCCAAAGGATGAGGATAATGTCACAAAAATGCCCAAGGTATGGAAGATAAACACCTTGGCAGGGAATATTGCTGTGTCCTTACTGATAATGCTATATGATATTTAGAATTTGAAATTTGCCACAGACAAATGCTTTGTTTAGATCAGAAACTGAATCAGACAGTAGCAAAAGCAGATGCTTCAGGTAAGGGCTTGAGAAAACCTGACAAACAATCATAGAGCAACTAAACCATCTGGTCTATTTTCTTCCTGATTTTGATTAACTAGAGATTTGGCAGATAACCTGAAAAGGAAGAAGGTCTCTCCACCTCTCTCAAGCACATCCCTTTCTGTTACCATTGTACACTGAATGGTCTCACAACTGCGAAATGAGGTCAAAGCCTCTGGACTTCAGCTCTTGAGCTTTTGTCCTTGGTGGCAGCTTGCTGCAATGTGTCCCCCCAGCGTCAGCAACTCAACAACTCCTCCCACACCCACAAAATATGAAATCACAAGCTCATGATCAATCTGCTGTTCTAGTAAGACGTTCCTTGCAAAATTTGCTCACACATTAGTGAATCACTTCCAAACTGTTTTGCATAAGCAAATTTAAGGTATTTCATTATGGAAATGTATGCCAAAACATCTTCCCACAGAGCTTCAAACTGTCACGGTATGACGCAGTTATGTTGAGTCGAGCCTGTGGTACATTTTACAGAACACAAAGGTGCAACCTGTTTGTAATGGGGTCATGATTTATGCAAGTATGAAAGGTGAAAATGCATTTATTTGTCCTTGGCATGCTTTGTAAGTGCGTATCTGCTGCTCAGCGGGTACAGTCAGCAGTAACAACCTACAGAAGGAAATGGCACTAAAAAACCCTGTAGCCCACACCAAACTTACAACTCTATTTTTCTTTGTCGTTATCTATCAGAAGATGGTTACTATGAAACACTATCTATGGATTTTATCATGCATACATTTATGCTACAGGAACAAATCAGAGGCTGAAAATAGCTTTGTACTCTTCCAAGAAATCTCATTGCTTTACAAGATCTAAAGTTGGTAGTTCTTTATCAGCAACTTATTTATCTAGGCAATTCCCGTGCCACTGAGCTTCATCACTGCTAAGGGTGGGTGGCATGTGCAGCTATTTAATACTCCTGGCCTTTGCAAAGAAAATGCAGCTCCAGCTCTGAAGCATGAGGATGCTCAGCCGCTTGACTGGGTTACTGCTGTAGGATGCAATATACATTTACAACTCTGCTATTTAGTGCCAAAATATCAACCCATCAGCATAAATCAGGCCAAGCCTACAGCTTCCTTCCTCACAGGCAGACCCTTCAGCCTCTGAGCAGCATCTGGTAGGTAGAGCAGAAGGTAAACCAGAAACGATGTTTCCTCAAAACTTTGACACCCAAGAGTGGTTTTTTCTTCCCTTAAGACGTTCACTGTCATCAGGCTGTTTTCTGCAGCTCAGAATGCTCTCACCATCCAGCCTGGCAAGGGAGACAAGAAGCTCCAGGAATTGGAGGCTTTTAGGGACATGCAGGCTGCAACTTTCCTCTTCCAAAGCAGCAAGCCCGAAGACTTGTGCTGTAGTCTTCACAGCTCTCCCACTCTGTGCTATGGAAGCAGAGCCCAGCAGTTCACTGGCTCTGGGGTAGCAACCAAAAAGCTCTGATTTCCAGGCTGTCTCTGGTATGACATGGATTCGTAGGGCTTCCAATCTCTGCTTGAGCCATCTATCAGACAACAGAACAACATTCCCTTCCCCTCCCGCCAGCTAACTGCAAATTTTGACTGTAAATCAACTCTCTGTGGACAATTTTGTGTAGCTGCCACATAGCAACTTCTCATTACAGTATTCTGGATGAGATTTTCATATTATTAGCAGCTTAAAATAATGAAGTTCATATTTCCTCTCCATATAGATGTTTGTAAGCTAGCATAAGAGTTCTGGTAATTCTACTTTCCTCATGTAGGTGCAAGCTACAGGAGCTCATACCTAACCCCACATCTATCTCGGCAACAGCAGTGATAGAGCTCAGAATAGAGGGGACTAAGCTAGAGCACATCTACTGTTTTTTGGCCTGTAAGCTAAGCAAATAATTTCATGAGCTCTCTTCTAATTCTTAAGCTATAAATAATGGGGGAAAAAAACAACAGTTCACAGAACTCCTGGCTGAAACAAGGTAATAACATTCAGTAATGGTCAATACATGCTATAGTTCTTGCCTTTAGGACATAACTGATGAGGGAGAGTCTACATACAGGGCAATTACATAACTATGAAGATCTATGAATACTATTCAAACTCCAGCTGATGGAAACAAATTGCAAAGTGCAGACTCGTGAATGCAAAGCCATCAAAGAAGGTAAGAACTTCTGTTAGACTTGGCTGCTGGTTAAAATAAAAGGAAAAAAAAGAACTTATTTCCTCATACTGGTGAAGGTGCTCACTTGACAGCCCTGTAGAGTGATCTATTTATTCAAACTAATGCTGGCAGCAATGGTACAACATTTCTTCCAATGTGCCCAACCCTGTATCTATTTTCAGTTCCATCACTAAGCTAAAGGTTAAAGCTTTTTATTTAAACCCACACCCACATGCCATTTAAATTGACCCAAATTATTGTTGGAGTTGTAACCTCTGTATTAAAGTTCCCTTAGGGGCTGCTTCTTCATTTCAGGCTCAGAAAATTCCTCCCTCGCAGGATAAAAGCAGGGTAAGGAGCATCTCCAAATAGAAATGGAGAAGGGGAGTGGGTAGGAGTTCATCTTCAAAGAATGCCCCTTGGTGTTGTGGATACTGCAGAAAACTTCAGTTTTATTAGATAAGTATCTAGAGGGGTTAGCTCCAGTCAAAATACATTTTGGTGATAAGAGATCTCATTGTCGTTCCCATTTTAAGAATTCCTTAAAACTAGAAAAAGACCAAATGTTCTGCCTGCCTTTGTGCTGCAGCTGGAACAAAACCCATCAAAACACCCCAAAATGGAAAAGAAAAAGTGGTCCCACACAATCAGCCCACTATGAAAATAATCTGCAAGCAGTCCTCTCTGTGCCAGGGGACCAGGAGGACTGAGGAGGAACAGGAGCCTCTTGCAGTCATGCACCAGTTAACATGTGCAAAGTGCCATCCCAGGAGTGAAATTACTCTCTAGGCTGATAAAAGGCAAAGGGAAAGCAGCATCTGGCCTACAATATTTAGCCTTTTCTACACAGTTTAATGCTGTGTGAAGCATGGCAAAAGCAAAGCTTCCTCAGCCCCAGGAAGACAGCTGGCGATGAAACGCAGCAGGGACACCATATGATAGAAGGCTCCTAATTACACAATCTCAGTCTTGCCTGTCAGAGCAACTACACTGTAGTATGTGAGTCAGGGAAAATCAAGCAGAGATAAGACTTCAAATCCATCTCCAGATGCAAGCTTCCCATACCTTTGAGTACAGCTGGTTCTTGGATCTAGCTCTAGTCAAAAACGCTGTGGTTCAGCAAGGCTGAGATATTCCCAAGGTTCAGGGCTTGTGAAACTTTAGCTTCTGATGGGAAGAGCCAGACATACGAAGAGATATTCAACAGAGACCGACCACAGACATCCAATCCCATCAGTGTGATTAATAGTCCTCGGACACCAAGACCCACTCATACCAATACAAAGCAAAAAGATTTTTTAAAAAAAAGTAACCCAAGAGGGTTGAATTTCATTTGATGTTTGCTAGACACATAACAGGAAAAGAAGGACTTTCTCTTTCAAGCTATATAGATCATCTCATTACATACTGATAGTGTTAATTGCTATTCAAGTGCCCAGAGGCAAAGACACAGTACACTTTTAATAAGCTGAAAAACATCATTAAACACATTACTTTTATAGAGAGTAAGGCAAACCCAACCAATACCATGAAAGCAGACCTGCAGAGAACCAAGGGAGGTGACTCAATGCTGATGGACAGACTGGTACTGGTGTCCGCTAACGCTGATTTAAAACCTGCTATGTTTATGCTACACTTCAGTCACTGCGACTACACAAACCCTCTGAGTCTTCTAACAGCAGCATCTCACTGGGATCATTGCAGTGACATGAAGCACCACATGACAATGAACTTCTAAATCTGGGCTTCCCCTCCTCCCTCCTTCTTTGGTTGCTGAAGTTCTGCTATATTAGTGCATTGGCACCACTGGAATTATAAGGAAACCACTGTCTGCTGCAAAGGAATCAAGCAGTGATATTTTCAGCTGTCCTGCCAGCATGTTTCTGCAGTACCATGAAGGGAAAAAAAAAATAAACGTGAAAGAGATGGCTGAACTCTACAGTGAAATAGAATTAAGTTCCAGCTAAACCATATGACTTTCGCTAAATTTGAAGTACAAACAATGAAAGGGCTTTACCAGCTTTACACCAAGAAAGAATGGGATAAAGAATTAGATTTTTACAATTCAGTATGAGGCAATCCCAGCTCTGCAGAATCAGCATCATCCAGGCTGTGCGTGGGTGGCAGAGCTGGATATCCAATTTTTGAGACATCAGTATATACATATTTAAAGCTATTGCTGAAAGGGTTTAAGCAATAGGTTGTAAATTAATTCATTATCATTTGCTGTATAGATGATGAGAAAGAAGTCCAGTCTCATGTGTTGTACAAGTTTTGGTGAAAGCTGACAGGTGATGCTTTTGGCCAACAGAGAGAAGCAACTAATGCCACAGGCTTCATTTGTGACCATGTTTAAATTCCAAAAAGCAGTTGCTTCCCAGGAGAGTAAATTTTACATGAATTAGGGGTAAATTTGACCAATCTTGGTTAAAGTTCCAAAGTTAATAAGTATGTGCCTAGAACAGAGCATGACAAAAACTTCCAGTCAGGAATTTTGATTTATATATTTTATCTTAATCATGCTATAAAGTTATAAGACCCAAACGGTTCAAAATAAAACCAAGTAAAACCAGTGCTGCTGTTTTTGGAAGAATAAATAATAATGAGGAAGAAGTGTTTAAAAAATAGTAACATCATGTACTAGTAAACACAAAAAGTCAGTCAGGAAAGTACGGAGACTTTCATTTCTGAGAAGAAAAATGGTCACAGAAATTCTCAAATAGTAAAACAAGACTGATAAGCAGTAACTCTTCACAAAATTAAATTACATATTAAAAAAAAAAAGCAGGAGCAATGAGCCCTGATAGTGAAAATGACTGAATTAACATATCAAAGGAAGGAGATAGGAGAATAACCCAGAGGGTAATACAAAAGAAAAGTTTAAGGGACACCTTGGGATAAATTGTCTTTGCCAGGGAGATGAACCTGACTTTTTAGTGATTTATATCACAGAAAAAGTTGAAGGAATAATTTAATTATCGGGAAAACCAGAAGAGGCACCAGCTGAAGAAACATCCAGTTTCTACAGGACAAGAGACTACTTGTGGCTGTACATGACCAAAGGGTTGTCCATGCTCTGCACAGCAAGGCTGTACCAAAGAGGTTCCTTGTTACTTTTTTGACTGTGCTGGAAATGTAATGATTGTACAGTTTACAGGGAAATATACACACAGTGTATCGCCTGAGGGACTCCTTGGGCAAGGTCTTTGAGAAGGATAAGCCTGCTTCCTTGCCTAAGACCATCCATATATTATCACAATGCAGTATGCCTTTGGCAGGTGCTTTTATTTTTTGAGATGTAAGATCTGGAACTACTTTACTTAATGTTTTTTTAACTTTAATGGAGTTAATTTCACATCAAGTCATTCCCTTTTCCCATCCCAACTTTGTGACCGTCTTGCAGGTGCAGTGGAGCATCCAGGGCAGGTTTTCTTCCCTGAACTATACTATACTCAAATGGGAAGAGGCAAAATGAGGAGCAGCAGATACTAATTTCTGAACATCACTCTCCAACGTGTGTGACAGATGATATGGTTAACACCAGATGACTCATCTACATCCAATAATCATACACATGGCAGATATGATCTTTAGATAAGATTCAGTCTGGAAGTTTAAATGGAAAAGGAAGTCAGATAATTAAACCCCTACCCTTAGTAACACATTTTTTAAAGTGACAAAATCTATAAAAACCTCAGGCAGAAACATAAAATACAGCTGAAAGATGGAAACCCAAATTAATATTTTAACTCTGTCAACACAGAAAAAGGTCTCTAAATGAGATGAAGTTCAGAATGAGTACCAAGCACAGTGATATGCTGCCTTTTAACCATAATTTAAATTACGGTTTCTTTAATGTACACCAAATTCCTCCCACAGAGTTTCAGCCTTCATTTCTCATGAAAAAAAAAACCAAAACCAGCTTGCACCCTCAGTGCTCTGCGTAGGGCTTAAGAAAATGGAACATTCAACTGAGAAAAAGTGGTTTTCCAATAGCTGTGTTGAAAATCAATTAGGCCGAAGGACCAGAGGTGGGATTATTAAAGCTTTCTTCACCTCTATAGCTCTGCACTTACTCTCCAAGCATTATGAATGGGCTTGTTTGCCACATAGTCTTCACGAACAATAGATTTCCAACAGTGAAACTAAAGATACTGAAGCTTTTAAAGCCAGACCAGCTGGTCGGGGCAGTATTTCCACTACACACACTTTAAATGATTTTTCCTTAAGCATATGCTCTCAAAAAGTGGTAAGCCCAAAATAAATAAATAGATGGAGAGATAAAGCACAAGCATTTGGCTTGACTGTTTCGAGGAGTTTGCAGCAATCACTAAACAGGAGGTTGCTGAGATTGTGGTCTTAATTAAGTGAAGCCTAATTGTTAAATCAACTAAAATTTAATAAAATTGAGTGATGCATCATGTTTATGTGAATTGATCAAAATCATAGTTAGCAGCCATGTACAGATCCATATTTAATATGATTATAACAGTCGAGTCTGAACAAGAAAAGGTCCCATGAATAAAAAACAGACATCAGAGGGAGGGAAAGGGAAGGGAAGGGAAAGGGAGGGAAAGGGAAGGGAAAGGGAAAGGGAAAGGGAAAGGGAGGAAGGAATTGGGTGAAAATGCCCAGTTGATGCCAAACTTTTATCTAGAAAAAAATTTCTGCTTCACCTCAACCCCTGCGATTAAGTTAACTCTGGTTTGCCAGGCAGCTGAGATTTCCAGTAGCACCAGGAGCAGTTCCAGACACCAGGCACCATCCTGCCAGGTGCTCATGTTAAAAAATTTATGTTTCTAAATAAGGTTAAGGGTCAGGCAGAATGGAAATTGTGCATTAATATAAGCAAATCAGCAACAGTCTCAAGATACCGCAGAATATATGAGCAACAAAATGGCAATTCCAGTAGGCATTAAAGACATCCAGAGTCTTAATGGCCCATTTTGAGCTTAATTTAGTTAATTAGAGCTAGATATCTTATTATACAGACAGGTCAAAATCTTTCATCCCCAATATCATCTGCAGCCTGTTACACATGCCTTTTATAGAAGATTATTTATCAAAATCTTTTATATATATATATATATATATATATATGAAAGCATTTTTCATGGGCTTGCATTTACAAATTAGAAAGCTTTTCTGAACATGATCCTTGAGATAAAATTTAGGTTCTTTCTGGTGAAAAAAGTCAGTGCAAGATAACAAAGCATTTCTATACAAAGGAAAACCAATTGTGGTGACTTCAGCAAGGATTTCATCAAACAGAAACTTTTCATAGACTCAGACTGTTCTTCTGCATAAAAATAACTTCTTTTCCATTTGCAAATTTCTGGTCTTAGCCTCAGTGTAACAATTGTGTCTGCCATTCTATTAATTTTATTCTGAGATGCAATGTATTTAGAAAACTACTTAATAATTCAGTATTTTCCCTTAGCCAACTTACAGCATCACTTACCAGAAATGATCTACATCGCGGAATTCATTCTGATATGCTTACTCATGCACAACTGGAGTACAGGAAAATGGGAATAAAATTAACAAAAATAGCCACTCTGCACTTTCTAAAGCAGGATTTTAATTTTATCAGTTGTTGGCTCGAAAGTTATACTCAAATTAGCTTAAAATTTTAAGAATTCCTTAAGGGATAGGTTTGAGCTCTTGTTAATTATGTCACTCCACTAATGGTAATGAATCCATATGGATTTCTACTACCTAGGAATTGCAGGAGCAGGAACTTCAGCAAGAAGTCATGCATGTATATCTGAAGGCAAGATTTAAATCTTGTAAGGAAATGAAGCAACTTTCATTTCAAAGTCCCAGAAGAGCTGTACTGGAGCAGTTTGCTCCGCTCAGGCTGCGTGAGAAGAATCAACCACATGCACACACTCCTGTCCCTTGGAGATCAGCGATCTGCAAAGTGTGCAAAATGATAGCTGGCTCCAGTTAACTAAAAAATACTCTCATAACTGATTAAAAAGTGTAGGGTCTTCAAATAAGAGCAAAACAAAAAAATGAATTTAGGGATTTATTGAAATCTTCATGTGTCCCCATCCTTAAGCTTCTTAAGGACTGTTCATCCCTTCCTTACCAACTTCCTGTCACGTCTCAATTTAGATACTCTTTATTTTCCTCATTTACAAATAATTGATTGGTTTGGATATCCATATAAATAATATCCATACCTCACAGAGATGCATTATTATACCAAGCACCAGGATTTGAGAAGAACTACCACAGCAGCACCCTGGGACTCGCTAACTAAACAATAACTCACTTCATTTGCAACCTGCAGCCGAGACACGGGCCTACGTGCATGTCCTGACAGCTCTGCCAGTCAGCTCCACAGTCACTCATCAAAGTCAGCAGCTCACATGCCCAGACACTACTGGGCTTTGATCTACCGACCAGCTTAAGCTCATACTTTATTCTCANCTCCTTCTCTCCAGGCTGAACACCCCCAGTTCTCTCAGCTGTTCCTCATAAGACCTGTTCTCCAGCCCCTTCACCAGCTAAGCTGTTACAGACCTGATTTTCAGTATTAACAGTTGTTTTCCAGTATCAATAGCAAAAAGAAAAAAAAAAAAGAAAAACTGGTCTGTTTAGAGTACAAGAAACACCCTGGCAAGTGCATTTTGCATTTGGGATACGCTTTGCTGTGCCTCTCTCAAGCAGTTCCTGGCATTTGTCTGGCAGTCATCCCTACCACCTGTATTCAGCAGCAGCAGCAGGAAAAGCTATTGGTATTCAAGGCACAGCCCAGATAAGACTACCACCATATGCTGACAAAATATCTCCTATTAGATCCGAGGACAGCTGTTTCACTACCACCTTATATGACATAAGGTGAGAGCAATAGGAAATTATAGGGAGGAGGAGCACTAAAACAGCCAAATGATTCAGCTCAGGCATCAATCATTTGCACGATCCTGCTTGGGAAACTTTTTGCAGAAATTGGATACTGCACTCAAAAGTGCCTCTGATACATGTATTTACCTCTACGGTCTTTAAGGAAAAATTATTTCTAATATAACTCATTAACAATGGTTACTCAGAACTGCCAGAGAAAATACAAAGCACCCTACCACCTCGTAAGAAAAATGCAGTAATCTGGAGATATTACAGCAATATGTCACTTTCACTTTTGTCCTAAATAAAAAGAGGGAAATAAAAATTAAGTGCCATATTAAACACAAATGCTATTTCACTGTAGATTTCTCAAAGGCATCCATTTCTGAGTATGGTGTATCTAGACATCTCATTATTTAGTTAAAAAAAATTAGCTGGGAAAGAATATTAATTTTCATAGTGAAATTTGATCTCACTTTACGTCTTTTCTAACTACATTAGAAACCTCTAAGTGAAGTGTGAATTGCCAGGCACTATCCTTCTGCAAACTGGGCGATAACATTAATCACCGATCCATTAGAAAGTGAAAGGAAAGACGGGAAAATTGTCACTAGCAAAATACCTTTGAATGTTTAAATTGTTGTTTTCATGCAGTAAGAAAGCTGACTGCTTCCTCTACCATTGTCACTTTGCACCAATACAGTACCCTGCAAATAAAATTACAAAGAGAATGCATTGCTGAACTGATAGGTGAAATATATTATATGTACAATCTTTGCACAGAAGAATTCTACTTTCCTCAGTTATTTGTTTAAAAGGACTATTCTATTCATATACAAATATTTACACAGCACTGATCTACACAATATTGATTTTTTTTTTCTTGCATGTAATGCTATATTTTAAAAACAGAACTATTCTACTACGTTCAACAATTTTCAAGAATAATTATCACCAAGTACCCCTGGCATTGGTAACAGAAAGACTAAACTACACTTGATTGGGTGTTTCTATCCTACATACGAAATACAACTGAGATCTAAAACAGTTCCATAAACCCTTGAAGCTATTTGCCCTAGAAAAACTATTTTGATATTAAAAATATATTTATGATTACAAATATTTTCATAGAACTAAATTAAGCAGCCTTGAATTACTTTGTATTTGCTTATAGGCAGATACTGTGGATTAACTGGGATAGAGCAGCTCGTTATCCCTGAGCCCACACATACGTGCTTACCCCAGAGTAGCTTAGAATTAAGAGGTGAATCAATAGGGTAGATCTCTACAATGTTATCCCCAAAGAATAGGAAAAGGCCTTCCTAGATTCAAGTAATATAGTTAATAATATTCTCATGGCATATATACTAATTTCTCACACATGTCATGTCTGCTAAGGAAGAACGATCCCTATGCGGCATGGGCAACCATACTCAAGAAATCCAGCTGGGGATCAGGGAAGTGCCAGTAATTTCAAGTGAGACTTATTACAAAACACCTACTTTTTCTAAATTGAAAAAATATCACAAGGGAACAGTGGAATTTTTAGCCAACTTTCATTTTATTTAGCAGTCACTGGGAAAAGAAAAACATTAGTGAAAACAGTCTTAATCATAACTCATTTTTTTTTTCCAGTCAACACAATTCCTAACACCCATCTGCAAAGTAACTTAAAAATGTGGTGGAGAAAAAGGGTAGTTAGAAATACTGGGGACAGCAGGAAAGGGGAATGTCTCATTTCAAGCATAACTAATAAAAAATTCTTACATTTAGCAAACAAACATTTTCAATATCCCAATTGAAATGCACAAAGCCTACGCCTCACATACCTCTAGTAACACTAGGAGATCAAATATCCCATCATAAGGCACAATGAAAGCTGGTTATCATAACCACTTTAATTCACCCTAAAAAAGGGGGTGGGGGGAAGAAAAATAAACAAAAAAATATTACAACCCAGGGCGTTTTCTCACAGAAATAATCAGCTGTTGCCATTTACAAGACCATTGCTGGAGGTATTTCCAGGGCAATGCAAGTGCTTGAAACCAATCTGCCCTGGCTCACATCACTGCCCTGGGAGGCTGCGAAGAGGCGAGGAATTCAAACATGAATGAAGTGTTTTCCTTGTAATGTCCAGAGTAACTCCTCAACACGCCTGGCTGGTGTTACAAAATTGTCTGCTTCAGCACAACACTTGCCAGAAATTATTAACACTCAGATTTCTCATGGAGAAAGATTGGCTCCTCCACACTGCCAAGATGGGTGGTGGAGGAATGAGCAGCTGCACCAGGCAGTCGGCATGCTCCACTGCTTTATTTTACCCTGAGCCAATTAAAAAGGCAGAGCTGAAGAAGCTGGTTTATACTATCTCACTTGCCTTATGCAGGAACAATTCAGGCAGTGATGTCCACCTTGTCATGTGGGTACAAACATGCAAATATCAGCTAAAACAGTCACCTTTCATCCCCTGCTCCCAGCCTCTTACCATCTCAGCATCTGAAGAGCCTTATTTGATCCTGTCACTGTAGTAGCTATAAGCACCTCATAATCTTTAACAGATTTATTCTCACAAACGCCTGGGAAGCAGAGAATCACACAAATCACAATTATGACTTTTTTTGCAGATGGTTTTTACGTGCAACACCATCCGAGGCATTTCATAAACTCTAATCTAATTTTATCCCAAGTCACACATCAGTGATGGGCAGAGTCAGGAGAAGAAATGAGGACCAGTACCCACTGGGATGCAGCCATGACCCCTCACCAGCCATGCTGTTCTTAGGAACAATACCCTCTCCTTTCCCTTAATTCCTCCTGCAGCATTTCAGCATCTCGACTATTATCTAAAATCCCAGACAATATTATACAGCTATGTCTCATTAAACATTTGTGACTTTAGCAAATATCTAAAACTGTCAGATTCAGAACAGCCCATATTCAACTCTGCGAACTGAAGTCAGGGTTGCAGTTGTCCTTATACTGATTATCAGCTGGTAAAGCAGAATTAAATGTCAGATCTTCAGCCAGTACCTCGGCCAAAGACAAGCACAGAGCAAGAACCACCTTTCCAAGAAGAACCTTTATCTGTGCCCTGCTCAGGATGGGTGCACAGGGAAGGGCCAATCTTTAATTTTCTTTCTATGCCTATTTGGCTCAACGTGCAGTGCTGTGCATCTCAGGATGCTCCAAGAAGGAAAATGGGTTATACTAATTCAATTATTGAAAATATTTATTTAAGAATGAAAATAAGTTATTTGATACAGGGATATCACAGAATCATAGAATAACCAGGTTGGAAGAGACCCACCATTTCTATCAAACACTAAACCATGTCCCTCAGTACCTCATCCCCCCGTCCCTTAAACACCTGCAGGGAGGGTGAATCAACCACCTCCCTGGGCAGCCTGTTCCAGTGCCCAATGACCCTTTCTGTGAAAGTTTTTTTCCTAATGTCCAGCCTGAACCTGCCCTGGCGGAGCTTGAGGCCACTCCCTCTCATCCTGTCCCCCATCACTTAGGAGAAGAGCCCAGCTCCCTCCTCTCCACAACCTCCTTTCAGGTAGTTGTAGAGAGCAATGAGGTCTCCCCTCAGCCTCCTCTTCTCCAGGCTAAACCCCCCCAGCTCTCTCAGCCGCTCCTCATAAGGCCCCTTCACCAGCTTTGTTGCTCTTCTCTGGACTCACTCCAGAGAATGTGGCAATAAAGAAGAGGGGAGGAAATTCACAGGTGTTTCGGGCTGGTGGACCACATAGCCTATAAACTCCCAGAATTGTTTACTGGTAACAGTATAAGACAAGCACAGATGCCACATATATAAATGCTTTGGGCAGAAAGGTAAGTTTGCATGAAGGAAGATAACAGGGTAGCTGCATGCAGCTTACTTCCATGCCCATGCACAACTTGTCCCAGTGCTGAGCACTGCTGTTGTTGGAAAGTGAGTCCCCATACCCTGAGGTACAGCATTTCCCTAGTACTACATACTTCAGGATATTAAGACAACAAAAAACTGACTGAGAACATCAGAATAGCCTGGAAAATTTTGTCCCTGGAGCAAACAGGTTAAAAATAAAATTAAATTGAATAAAGAAAAAGCACATCAAACAAACTGTTGAATGAAGTCCCAGGAATATGTTTAACTTCCTATTGCGTCTACTGAAAGGCATATCCAGCTTGGGCTAAAGCTGGAGGAGTATTACAGAGTGTTTTGTTGATTTGGTTCTAGAGAGGACTGAAAAGGAGAATAACTATTAAAACCCTTGAGACATGTCACTGCTTGTTTTGTTTCACACTTTCAATGAGGAACTCAACACAATCAATGTTTGGGTTTGTGTTCTTTTACCAGAATGTCCCCCCATTTTTAAAATGAATTTTCTAATTTATCAAAGCACATTTACACTAATCTTCTTATTTTACAGTGTAGCTTATTTTTTGGGTGAAGCTGAGCAACACATAGAGCTTCATATCCCTTGGGAGAGTAAGTTTAGACAGCAAAGTTCTCCACAGTTTTCCACGCTTCTGAGCCACCCCCAACCAACTCCTCTCCGTTCCTGTCCCAGGGTTCTACCCAGGCTCCTGCCAGCATTACAGTGGATACCAGAAGCATTGGCTCACTGTCAAAGCAACCTTGAATCAGTTCAGCTGAACATCCGAAATACCTTTGTATATTTTGCTCTGAAAGAAAATGCTGTAAATTACAGCTCCCAACTATGCCATTATGTTACCAAAACAACAAAAACCAGCAATGAGAAACAGTTCTTTGAAGAAAACTGGGAAGAGATATGACACAGTAACTACCCACTATTATTTGAATTGCAGGAATCTCATCTTTTTTACAAGTTCAAGATTTCTTTTCGCATTTTTTTCGCACACATAAAACATGCTCAAAACACATGCCTAACAGGATCTAATGTTAACTCAGCACCCAACTCTGAAGCAATTTACACCTTATGCAGGTGAAACTATGTAGCAATCCTCATTTTTCACTGTACAATAACAAGTAAAGGGCTAGGTAAGGAAAAAAGATGCAATGAAACTCAAAACATTCGGCTACTGCAAGTCACCAAAAGTTAGGGCAGAGAGTCAGTCACGGTGCTGTATGCAAAGGAAGATGCTCACGAACTGACCCAGCACACCTCAGCTGTCCTGCTTTACTAACAATTTAAAAGGGGTTTTCTCTGATGATTATTTGGTTTGTTACTTGGATTTTATTGGCAGGGAGAAATGGGAAAACCAGAAAGCTTATATTCATAATATATGACAGTGGATGTTTCACAATAGTACACCTACCTGTTATTCTAGTCACATTCAGATAAAAGTTTGGTATTATTTCTATCCAACTTTGAATATCACACACGCAAAACATCCCACTGCTGTTGGGCCACAACATGCTGTTCTGGCCAAATGCCGGGTAATGAGGAAGGGAACAAAAGACCAACTGCAGTATTTCTCCCTTAGGAAAGGATAAACTTAAGCTAATTATATGCTTTCTCTGGAATGAAGAAAATTTTAAACCACGCTTCCTTCCCCATAGCTAGTATTTATGTTAACAAAAAGGGAAAACAGCTACTAGGATACACCTAAAACTGAATGTCAGACCATTATCTACTTTGATGGATTCCAGCGATATTAAACAATAATAATTTTTTTAAAAGTGTGGATGCTACTAGTTAAGNAGCATACACCTAATATTAGGTTTTTTTTATTTCTTAATATTTTTTCATTTTACTCGTACTACTTTTTTACTTTTTTCATTTTTTTTTTTTTTTTTTGCCCCTAGGTAGGTCATTGGATAGTGATGCTTATTTGTCAAAGTTCTTGTGCAATTTTCTGCTTATTAAAAGGTGAGGACTCACACTACAATTTCAACATCTACACCACATGAAGCAACTCCAGTGCCAGGATCTCAGAGTAACTTCTTTGTGTTGATAAAGGAAAAATTAAGTCTCCTTCATTTATATCAGAGATTAAAGTCTTCATTCCTTGCTGCATCAGACACTACAGCTTCCTTTCCAAGGGTACTTTGTTTGGGGTTAGTTTAATTTTTTTAATATCTGCACGGAAGATAAGAGGAAGCAATACATCGGGTTCATTATTCCTTTCCAATTTCACACAATTTAATTACATAAGGATGGATTTTCAACTTTATTTTAAAATACTACTCAAACACTTTCTGAAAAGAAAATCCAGTATTTACCAGGAAAGGACAGAATTTATCAAAGCTAGATGTCAAATGGGGAGAATTAGAAAAGAAAGTGCAATTCTTTGCTGTGAAGGATTCAGCCACAAGGGAGAAGAGTAAGAGAAACTAAACAGTATCTTCCTTCTAATATATGTTGAAAAAATAATGAGAGAAAGAAAATGTGAACACTTTAATTCCATATATCCTTGTCAGTATGTGGGACTTCAGGAAGATTAAAAAAAAAAAGCCCAACATTTTGACCGCTTCAGGCTCCCCTAGGAATATGTTTGAGTTGCTAAAAAAGATCTTAAATTCAAAGCTTCCACGTGCAGTTCAATCAGCTGGACCACCACTCTGCATCATGTTTCAGCACTTCCTAGAGTTATCCATAAATCTTCACATGCTCCAAAAGAGAGGCTTCAAGACAGAAGCTGCTGGCTACCAGCACTTCAATAATTCACTTCTATAAAATCATTTTCTACCAATTGCACAGAGCCAGTGGCCAGCCTGGTCTTTGAAATGAGAGGGGCAAATTTGGTAGGAGGCATAAGGCTGCAGACACCCACCCCGGGCGTGCTGCTCTCCGCAAACACTGGCCAAAACAAGTAGGAACCTATAAATAAATGAAATTTAAAAGACTCACCAATATAAGAGCTAAACCAAGAAAAGCGGCTTTTGAAAAGAAAACGCCTGAGGTGGGTAAAAGGTTGTTCCAGCTAAGTGGAAATATTTCAGTCCTCAAACAATTTTAAAACAAACCCTTTAAACTGATGGGAGAATTGCAGGGTGAGCCCTGCTCTGCTCCAGGGGCTGCTGCTGCCCCTGGGGTCCCAGATTATCTCCCAGATACCTCCATGGCACATTGGAGAGCACTTTCTGCAGAAGCCAAATACCATCACTCACCCAGCCAATGCACATTAATCTCTGAAAGACCAAACTCATGTTTAGCACAATACATCTTGCTCTCCACTGTCTGTAGTAAGGAGTCTAACCCTTCCAATAATAAACTATCAGAAGATTAGCCTCTAGTCCCTGCAGAAGATGCTCTTTTATGTTATGCAGGGTAATTTTGTACTCAGAAATTTTCAGAAACATGCCATTCAGTTCCTCTTCCTTTATCTTAAAAAGAAACAAACAAAAAGGTGGGTATTTTTTTTTGCAGAATAAAGGCAAAGGAGGACATCTCAAACTGGTGGAGGTTAGGACTGGTTTTGGAGGAAGAATGGAGAACTGAGAAGCAACCGAACTTCCCACTCAAGGTCTGCTCCGAGTTTCACATTTCTAGTAGACTAGAAAGCCAGTATGCAAGAGTCTAAAATTATCAAAATATTATATTTGGATGGGAGAGAGGGGCGTGCTCACAGTGTGCCCTGGGGTGAAATCAGAAGGCAGAAATACAAATCTGCTCAAGGCAGACCAGGGTAAATGGAGCTTGGTAAGAACAGATAAGAGGGTCCTGTCAAGAAGATTAAAATGAAGCAGACGCTTACAATGGAAGGGCAGAGGGAAGATTGGAAACCAAGCAGTGTGAAACAGAAGGAAAATGGGAGGCAGCCACAGAACACAACGGACAGCCTGAAACATGAGTCTACCCAAAGACAGCAATGGGAAACTGCTGCCCTGATTTGTGTTCCTTCCATCAGGTCAAGCCTAAATCCTAACACACAAACAGAAAAGGTGAAAGACTCAGGATCTGATCTAGGATTAACATTTAAATTCATGGAGTTGACGTATTTTTTGCCTGACTAATGTTCAAACTGACAGTAGGAGTTTATATGGATACCGGATTATATTTCCAACACTTTAGAAGTTGTTACTCTGTGGTTTGAATAGTTTCAAACCAAGAACTTAGATCCAAGCCACAGCAAATTTACAAACAGTTCAGAAATGTATTTTATGCATAATTCTTCTCCTTAACATAACTGAAATCCAAATCCTAATACGATCTGAGAGGGTGAATCACAGCTTCAAAGGTCTTTGTATTACCCAGTATTTCACCATGCTTCTCACAAGATGGGAATACTAAGTGGTCCCCCAAACTAGCAGCCATCACATCTTCAAAGGCAAACGCAACTCAACTGGAAGCAAACTGAGAAGAGAAATGAGCTCTTCCTTGCAGCTGTGATTAAACGAACCAACTGTCTAAAGCCAAGACAAATATTGTACTTCGCTGGATTTAACTGCATTTTACCCTGGCAAAACTGATTATAAAAGCAGGAGATAATTTGCAGTTATGCACTAAAAACATCACACTTTTCAAGCGGTATACAAATTTAACAGTGTCCATACACTGACACATAACACATTTTTGCTCTTACCCCACTGAGCACGCCAGGCTAACTGAACCTATAAACCACATCATCTACATACAAAATGTAAATATTTTTTCAAGTCTTCCTCCTTCTTCCCCAGACTTGCAAATTTAGTCTCAAGACTGAAAGCTTCACATTTGTCAATTAACCAAGAGGCACTGCAACCCATGTTTATGGGACATTGTTCATATGCCCTTTGCAATAAAGCACACAGAAGCAGGAGGCCTTCAAGATTTCCCCAAAAATCCCATCACAATCCAGTTCCAGGTATTTTATAAGTACTGTTATATTCATATAAAAGTTCTATGTTTCTAAGGCATGTGGGAGAAAGAAGTACCTACCTCCTCTTGCACCTCTGATAAATTAATTCCCCAATATTACAGAACCACACGGAAAAAGAACTTTCTCATTGAGGTTAGATTTCCATTCCTTGGATTTGCAATGGCTTTTTTCCTGGCAAAATTATTATATGCAAGTGAAGCTGTAGGAAGGCTGGGAAAAGCTGCACATAAAAGATGCTCTCAACACTAAAACAGATGAGGAGTGAAAGAAGTCATGGTGAAGGCTCAAGTCTCATTGCCGCATGGTGCTTTGCATCTCTTCTAGACTTGCGCCTCCAACTCTACTTCTCTCTCCCTCCCAAATTTCTCTCCTGTTATTTTCCATCACTGAAGACGTCAGTGAGTTTTCTCATCAGCATGAAACCTTCATTGGAAAGAGTCAAGTTTATTTTGTTTAATGTGTTTTTGCTAGATAAGCATTTGGGAACTGCTATTTGTCTTGCAGAAGTCCTGTTTCCTCTTGGTAAAGGCCAATAGCTTGCAAGCTGATTTCTGTAGTGTTCTACTTAATTGTGAATCCTGTTTCTTCTAGTCAATCTTCACAGTTACAGTCAAGTACTGTCCTGTCCTGATATACATGCAGTGATACTTTTGTCAGATGTATTTATATTCAAATACTACAGATTTTAATTTTTCCTCCCCTGCCAGCACAGCAACTCCCCAGGAGAGCAGAAATATTCCCCAGATGCCTTTTCTGCAGGAACAGAAAGCAAGCTTAAAATCCTCATTGAATCTTGAGCTGAGCACAGCAGCATCGTGTATTTTCTGGCTTCCCATCCAGATACTGGCTGACTGGTGGTGGTGAGAAAATAAGCATCAGTCGCCAAGCACTTATGAGGGGATGGCCTCCTCTAGAAAATAACACCCACCAGGGATGGGCACTGCTCCAGATGGACAGATTGCAGAAAGAAACTTATCAGCCTATGTCAGAACTATTTTGTCAATTTTTTCCCCCAAAATTAATCTATTTTGAAACACATTAAAACAGGATAAGGAGTTCATTCATTTAAAGCATCCAGGCCAGGGCCTGGCCACCTCCCTTCTACAAGTACCTCTTGCTGCATCAAGGTAGTCAAGAAAATCCCCACATATTTAAATCAGTCTTTCAATACAAGTATGTCAGAAGACAGGACAAGGATTTTAATGTTGGAAAAATGCCCTCCCAATGTAAGTATTTGGTCTGAACCATATAGCTGGGAGGATGAAAACCAGTATCACCAGGACAGCCCCACTGGTACCAAAGATAGGTGCTGCACCTCGGAGCCTTCAGGAAAAATGAGTGCTGGGCAGATGCCTTTGCTGCAAAGCTTATGAGAGAGCAATGAAAGAAAAAAACAAATGGGAAATGTATTTTCAGGCTCCAGGCAACCTTTCCCCTGAGCAGTGCAGCTTCTGTTGAGTCAGAGCTGTCATCTGCCCTGCAACAAACTGATCTTCACTGTCCATTTTGCGAGTAAGATTCAATCAGGCTCCCTGGCCTCTTGGGGAGCCAGCACTTTACCGTGAACTGCTACCACTCAAATGTAATGGAGTGAGATTGCACATGCCATTATTTTAAATGGTTTGAGGCCACACAGTCCCCAATTTCATTAGCTGCATTTATATACCGGCCTTACACTTAATACTGTGGAACTCAACAACATGTATACATTACGTGTCATCTTCCCACCACAAAAAGTAAAAAGTAAAAAATAGAAACCAGAGAAATTAAAACATAATCTGACAGCAGCAAATGATCAGCAGAAACCAGAGTACCAGTGTAAAGTATCTCAGAATCACTGAATTACTTAGGTTGGAAAAGACCCTTAAAATCATCAAGTTCAACAGTCCCTAAGCACCACATCTACACATCTCTTCATCAGTCCAGGTTGAGGATCTTTCTGCGTGTGTGTATAAACATCATACACCTCAAATAACTGTTTGCAAGTGCCAGACACAGAATGAGCACCCTCCTATTCTGCCTTGTAAATTAGAGAGATTACTGTCAGTCAGACCCTGCACACACTGACATTGGCAGGCAGTGTAAAGAACTGGGAGCCCCAGACTTTACCTGCACTCATGAGTTTATCTAAGGTCAGGTGTTATATTTTAGCTAATTAGCTAAATTACCGCCAGAGGCTGAGTGGGCACTTCAGAGACTAGTCAGATGCATGTGCTTGCAGGGCAAACAGGCTGGGGATGGGCACAGGAGCTGACTGGCTCATCCATTTAAGCCAACCTTAGACCAGATTACACTAAATTGAAACACATTTAAAACAGAATTTAGAGGTTGATACAATATTGCACTATAATAACTCAAAGAGCATATGTCTGCATACTGGGTAACGCCGCTGGATCTCTCTAGCAACATGAGGGAAATATGAAAAAAATAATATACAGATCTCAAATTGAATAGCTTGACAGAAGTGAGACATGAACCACTGGAACACAAAACCATTAGTGATTAAATTTTACACAGCTCAACAGGTGAGTCTAATCAATGCTCAAATACATTTTTTCCTGGAAGTGCTACATTTTGTATCAATTTCTTTGTATATTTTAAGAAAAATTAAACACCTCTGTTAGACTTCTGAGGCTTATAATAAACTTGTAGAGTTGCCCACTCATTTGTTACGCGTGCTTTTGCAAAGCCCACCTGAAAGAATAATAAACTACTATCATTTTAAAAAAAGAAATGAAATTAATAGAATTGAATGCTGATATATTTGTACATTTTTTTATTAATTGCAACATGGATACAGTTAAACAACAGATGCTGT
Organism: Piaya cayana; assembly: GCA_013389865.1. Taxonomy (NCBI): domain Eukaryota; kingdom Metazoa; phylum Chordata; class Aves; order Cuculiformes; family Coccyzidae; genus Piaya; species Piaya cayana. The sequence continues at coordinate 175,738 of WAAB01015099.1, read as the reverse complement.
GAGTACTTTTTAGCCACCGGTAATTTTTGGTTTGCTGTTTTCCCTACAAAACAGATTTTTCATTTAAACAGCTCCTGGGTGATTTTCAGCATGGAAAATTAAAACCTTCTCCATCACTCAACAAAGAAACAGTGATTTGCTGTTAATTCATAGGAAAAAAAAAAAAGCAAAATGAGAATTTTTATCCAAACACAAGGTAGTAGGAAAAGAAAAGGATTGATCATCTGGGAAATAAAGCTACCCTGCAAACAATGTCACATGCAAAACTATTGCAATAAACAGGCCAAGCACAACAAGACAAATCTGGCTCATCCACCTCAGTAACTGCTTTATGGAGGCAATTTGGGCTATATTTTTCCACCCTTCACCCTAGAATCTCCTCTCACTGTAAAAATGATACTGTGATACTGCAGTAAGCAACACTATAGGAATATTCAGTGGAGCACTCTTGTTTCAAGATGAACGTTTTGGTTTAAATTTGATTTATATTTTGCATTACAGAAATTAAACATTGCTTCACCTGGAAAGGAAAGTAGGGACCCCCTAGTTCTGCAGTCTTTTGCCTCATTGACTCAGCACCTAGCCATGGTGAAGCTAAGTTTCATTCCTGCACATCCAGAGCTCAGTGCACGCATCTGACACCAGGCCACTGGTCTCAAGTCACCACTGCAGAAGCCCTGCAAGCCCAAGGTAACAACCACTTCTTTTCAAGGAAGCACTACTGGGCTTGTGCATCATACATCTCAGAAGATCTGAGCCTAATACCTAGATAAGGATAATGTCTGGACTTCACAACAGGTGCTCTATCCTGTAAATGTGCCACAGTGAAAAGGTCTACCTCATCCATAGCTGTGAGGAAATTCACATTTTTGCTGCCATTAAACAGTTTATTTCCATTCAAATCAGAAAGATACAAAGATTCAGGCTTTTTTGCAGACTTTTAAGAATCCCAGTGCTGCAACCAGTACATATCACAGAATCACCGGGTTGGAAGAGACCCATCGGATCATCGAGTCCAACCATTCCCACCAAACACTAAACCATGTCCCTCAGGACCTCGTCTACTCGTGACTTAAACACATCCAGGGAAGGCGAATCAACCACCTCCCTGGGCAGCATATTCCAATGCCTAATGACCCTTTCCGTAAAAAACTTCCTCCAATCCTTTCTTCCTACATCAAACAAAAAAAGTGAGAAGAGAGACTGTGATCAACACATACAGCATCCATAATTATCTCTAACCACTCATTGTATGGGACACCTAGAGAAGTCATATACAACTACGTCCAGAAAAGATTAATCCAATGAGAGAACCAGCAGCAGGATCCACGCTGTATTGCTCATCACTTGGCTGCTAATAAGGAGACCACTGCCCAAGATGGAAGGACCCAAAAGTCTCTGGACATCTCAAGGGTGGAAGCTGCAGGTGTTTGTGGAAGGGCACTGGGAAGCATAAAGTGCCTTTCAGAGCCAAGTAGAGATCATCAGAGTACCACCAGAATGTGTTACCCATCAGAGGGGAAAAAAGAAACAACTTGGGGGAGAGGGCTTGAAAAGGTATCACACAATATTTGTACTATGCTGGCATGTAAGAATTATAAACAATGAAAAAAAGTCATGACATAACCACCTAGGCAAGTCCAGAACAACAGTGATGTGAGACAAAGTGCAGGCACCAAGGCCATAAATTTATAGGATGAGAAGAGAAGCCTCCTAAGCACAATATTTACTGCCTGCTCAGTATTCCTTTTTTATTTTTCTCTGTTTGCTTGACCTTGGACACTCCCTGTTTGGTATTCTATGAGCAGTGCAGAACGCTCTTTCAGAACCCAGCAAGTCTTAGCCCTTCCAGGCTCACAGGCAAAAGTATTTTGCCCTGCCTAACATCAGACACACAAAGCAGGAGCCCCCTTCTCTCCCTAATGCATAAGATAAGGCTGTAATGACAGGCTATAAAGCCCTCCACATACACACAACTCATGAATATTCATTAAAAGTCAACACCTAGCATTCATATCATTCCAGCCACACAAGGATGATGAAGTGCCTCCCCCTAGGTAGCAACACCTCACTCAATTCATGATGGGCCACTTTGTACCACATTAGATAAAACCACAGCTGCTCACATCCTTTGCATTTCAAGCTATCTTTTTTTCCTTTATAAACTGCATTCAGAAAGAAAACGGAGGCATGCATAGCAACCCTGCTAGCACTGCAGAATGCACTCACCTTTTTCACATGCATACCCAAAGGTATTTTTCCATGAGATAATATTTTTCAAGCTCTTTTGGACTTGGAGAAAAAGGGCTTCAAGCGAAATAAAAACATCTCTTATCTTGGAACAACTGTCAGTTTAGGAAACAATTGACTGAGCAGCAACTGTGTCCTGGGTATATACATTGCTTTATATGAAGGTGTTCCTTAAAACAGAATCCCAGAAGTCCAATTAGTTCATGAGCATCTACCTCCTGCTGACCTCTCCTAGCACCATAAGCACACATCCCAGGTTGTTTTCATGCTTTCCAGGATTGCATCTGAGCTAGAAACGCCGGATAATCATTTTTAACATAGCAGCCGTGAGTATGCTCAGCCTTTCTGGACTCCTACACATTCATCATATTCAGCAAGGAGAGTCTTCCAGATTAATACAGAGATACTGGAATGGCGATGGAGAGATAAATGGCACAAATCGAACAAACTATAGATTAGGAGGCTTTTAGGCACATTCCTGCTTCATCCTTACATACTGCCCACATCACCTCAACATGCATTAGTACTTAATCATCTGTTGCGCACAGCACAGATAAAGTTATGTGGTCAGATCCTCAACCTTAGTTATACTGAACTGCACTGATTTACAGCAGCTGAGAATCAAGCCCTGAAGCTTTGGAGAGACTCCATTAGCTTTATTTCACCTCCTGGATGAAGATAAGACTCTGTACTCATCAATATGATTCACTCTCTGCTTCACTCCCAAGCTCATGGCCTCTGACCAGTCAATGCTGGATGGACCACAGCTTCCTCCCAGTATGTTCTGGGGGCAGCAACCTATTTCCAGAAAACTCTGGCTGGATGTTACTGTGATAGTATCTGTCTGAAACAGACCCTGCAGCAGACTTTGGAGAAAGGCTATGATAAAGTCCACCGCTCACTGGGGAGAGCCTGTACACCTCATACTTTCCAGCATATGCCCTTCAGCTCCTACTACAGAATCTACTGTACACAGCCCCCTCGTTACTTCAGGCAACTTGACCTGAAAATATCACATAACAATCTCAAGAGCACAGACGACCAGAGTGTGTCCAAAGCAGATCTGAGTGAAAGTCAGCACAAGTGTGCCCAAACTACCACTGAGAGTGCTGGCAGCTTCAAGAAATACAGAGGAAAACCAAGCTGTACGCAGTGACCCAGGATGTAAGGTACCAGACAACATCAGCACTGCCAGATTCCCAGCCAGTGCACTTGCCAGCAACCTCTGCCCCTGCCAGGGATGAGCAGGGTGACACAGCGTAGCACAGATCCATCTCTTGCAGCGGTACAGACAGTAGCTATGATTGCACATGTATCCCCTGGGTATGCAGAAGACTACAGTGAAGCCCATGAAGGAAATCTATTCTCCTCCTATCTCCCCTCAACCTTTCTCAAGTCCCACAGGTAGAAACCAGCCACCAGGGCTGAGCCTGGGGCTATGGAGAGACTCAGAAACACATTTCACAGACATTCACACTCAGAATTCTGAAATACTAGCTGTAGTCAGATCATAAAAACATATTAGAATTACAATCTAGACAGTGAACAATTTTTCAAAGGTGATCAGACATCCTCATCTGACACTCCGAAACCCAGATTTTACAACCTAAATTGCTCGTCAGCTTACACCAAGGTAGTCATTTGTCATGTCTCCTCACTCTGCAATTCTCGTATTGTTAAACGTGAAAGACAGTAGTAATTCAGCTTATGAAAGCCATGAAGAAACAAAAAAAATCTAAAATAATCTAGGCCGGTTCATTTGAAGTGTAAATGACTTACGCATGCAATACGAAACGCAACAAGTACCTTTCAAGTTGTCTCATTTATGATAACACAAAAGTTGTGGACAGAATGAGAATTCCCAGGTAGTTATCAGGGAATTTTGAATATCACTTGTACTTCAAACTGCATTAGCAGCTCTCACATCATGTCAGCAGCTTGAAAAAATAAACAATGAATTACATCTCTCCCCGTTTTTATTCTGCCTTGACTGAGTAATCTCATCACTGTCTCAAATGATTTTTCATTCAATGCAAAATGCTCTGTTCTTTTCTAAAGGAAAAAGGAACCTAACACATCCCCTGACTTATCCCAGTTTACAAAGATGAACAGTCAGCCATCATCAGAAGAAATATCTGGTTATTACATCCTCAAGTTACACAAGCTGCACCAGACTATCCAGTATCTCACTATTAGCAAAACAGAACCAAAGTTACTGCTGCTCTCCCATCCTTGACCTGTAGAAGCTAAAGGATGAGGAGAAGGAACAATCAACACCCCAAAGGTAAGACAGATATAATAATTCAGATAGATTTTAGATGCAGAAAGTGATGCAAGTGAGGAAATACATTTTAAAACTTTTGCTTGAATTCTTAGCAAAAGTGAAGGAAAAAAACAATTTTAGCCAAAACCATGAACTGTAGACATCAGTTGCATTAACACTTTATGGATCTGACATTACAGTTAGCGGCTTCTATGGGCCAGAAAGAGCAGGCTGTGAGAAAGAAATGCTCCTTTGTAAACATGTCTCTTTAACTTTTTATTACCCCTAACCCTGGACTCTGGTTTTTCTATCCCATCAAAGACCCCTTCACCCAGGTCAGGACCCTCACCCTGCAGCACAGCAGCTGCTCCAAACAATTCCCTGGCTGCAAGCAGAAGCCTAGGTAGCATCTCCCTAATGTACCAAGAATTTGAAGCTGTATCATCACTTAGAACACTTAGCTTGCCTCCAACAGCAGACAAGGGTTCACTAGGTAAGGGAACCTATAAACTGCAGCACCAGTCCTTTCCCCAGTATCCCACATGTTTATTTCCTAGCTTGTCCCACAGGAATTTCGAGCAGCGCAGTTCAGAGTCTGAAAAGGTTTATATCAGCACATGGTACCAACTCATTGTGTGCCAGTGCTGGCTGGAGTTAGACAGAGACTTTGGGAATGCTGCAACTCGCAACAGCCACACAACATTGCCAGCACATCTGCATCCTGATCTCACATTGCAACTCTGGAGCTCCCCTGAGAGTGCTAAAAGCAGGTTTGAATGCAAGGGACAGTGCTTTGTAATTTGTGCAATTTGCAATTTTGCATCTTTAGGCTTAGTTACTCTCATTAGGCTGTGCGGTCCATGCCCCTCATTTCACCTCTATTCTTCCTTTAGTATCAGAAGCAGTTCACTGAATTTCTCAAATAGCCTTTACTAGGTATTTGGTTTCTCTTAAAATAGAATTTGCAGAAAACAAAAACATAACATTTAAATGCCCTTCAGCAATATCTCTTCTAAATTACAGTACACATTAATTTTTCACAGAACTTTGTGAAGTGGTTTTATCTTCTCACATCTTGCTTCAAGTGACAATAGGAATGGATTTAGTACAAGTACCTGCGTAGGTTTTATCAGCAAAAAATATACATTCAAAAGAATTCAATCAAAAAAATTGCCCTCTCTTTTCCCCCTTTTCTAAAGATTGCCATGAAATTGAAATTCCTGAAATAAAGGAGAACTTGTATGATACTGCCCATCAAGTGGGCTGAGCATCAGTACCCTGACACACACACTGGCTAAAAGCATATGTTGCAAAAATCATATTCAAGACAGGAGAGGAGCAGGGATGGGTGGAAGCATCAATCAACTGCCACTACTCCAAAAAGCCACAAGCACAAAGCCTGCACACAAAGAACCTGAAACAAGCAAGAAAACTGATCCTAATTGGTAATGGAACATCGACAAAATAAGATCATTGAAACACATTTAATTGCCTTTCCACAAATGACACTTCAAAGCAAGTAAGCAAATCTTGATCACTGAGAAATTTTAAGAACGAGTTAGACAACCATCTGTCAAAAATAAAGCAGGATTTGGAAGTGAAGGTCCTGCCTTCAGGCAAGAGGACGGACAAACTGAGCTCTTGCTATCCTTTCTAGTCTCATTTTTTTCTGTGAAATCTGTTGCAACTGGAGGAATAAATTTACAACTCACCAAATCTTCATACTAGTAAGGGTTTGGAGCATAGGACATTTATAGCACTTGTTCTGAGCTCTATGATACAGCAGGTTGTTCTTATTCAGTATATAGTGCTTTTCATAGCATGATACAGACCTGGATAGATAGTAGGGGAAGCAAGGTTAATTTTCATGTCCAAGATTCTTGCAAGCATCTTTTCTTCTGTAGGAAATTCACATACATTAAAGCTCCAAGGAAAACTGCTACATCAGAGAAAAGGCTACTCCACAAATTGGGCAGGAGTGGGATTGGAAGAATGGAGCATGTGATGGGAACACACAGAGCAGCATCCAGGACTCTAAATCTAGACAAAATAAGCCTAAAATAATAATTAATTTCTGTACTGCGGGTTATTTTTAAATATTTCCTGAAGGAACTTTGAAAACCTTATTCCATGAAAAACTGGAAAGTTTTAGATTGAACAGCCATCTACAAATTCCAACAAACTGAAAGTGAGGGAAGCTGAATATCTCACTACAATCAGTACCATAATTTGATGTATTGGAACTGTGTCAAAGTTAAATATGAATGACCATATTGCTTTGACAAGTCTAAAAACCTGCAGGGAATTGTTTCACACATTCAAAAACATAAAAACAAACTTAAGAAAAAGACGCCACGAGGAAACAGTTTTCGTTTTCCATTCACTGCACATGCATTTTGACAAAGACAACACACTCTAGATGGATAAGAACAATTTTCCATCATTAGGGAAGCCTTAAACAACCCCTGACTGCTTATACCGTCATCTCTTAGGCTCCCGCTAAATTGCAGTTATTTGTTCAAAAAGAAACCATGAGGCCTGTGATATAATAGAGCAATTTAAGCAGTGAAGAATACACCACCTGTAATTCAATTTCATGGCAGCTGGTTTCGCAACGTGTTTCTATAAGGCTGTTATGATATAGGAAACTTCTCTCAGAGTACCAATTCTTCTTTAAGTAAGCCAGGCTCTCAAGAGAGAAGTGGGCTTTAAGTAGACAAATACTATAAACAATAAGCAATTTGTATCGCCATGCCAATCTTTTCACTTCTACCTCCAGTTAGTAGCCACTTTCCTGAGGGTTCATATTTTAGTTTATATTTCGTATTGAGAGGCTTTTGTCAGGAAAGGTGACAATAAAAGTCACTAAGATCTCTAACCTTGAGTTAGTTTCCAAACAGAGCAAACATACAAGAGCTTCCATTCCCATTCATCTTTGCTACAACAGTCACCATATACAAAAAAAAGCTCTAACTCCCAAGTGTATGACCTTGCCAAAAAGTCAAGGAGGGAGCAAAGGAAAGAATGAGGTATCAATAATGACTAGTCAATGCTGGAAGTGCAGCAAAAACATTCTCCCAGAAGGAGATATTGAGGCTTAACTCAAAGCCCTACACATGGCCTGCATCTAATAGTGAATCCTTCTTGTTCTATGTGGCAAACAATGAGGCCGCTTGCTATCCTGATAGAAAGCTCTTTAGAGTCCAATTCATGCAGACATCAAAATTGAAGTTTGTAAGCAGCAACACGGATGTTCTCCTTCATTCAGTACTGAACCATGCTACCATATACACTTTATATTCTGAAATTAAGAAGAAACTGTACACCCAATTAGGGACATGCTTCAAGGTTCGATGACTGAAATAAATACCAAAGTCACCATGCAGCCCCATCATTACTGAGTATTATGACAATCAAAATGAACAGAACAACTCATTTCTGGTCTTGGTTGAGAAAAAGAGAGCAACACCACATCTTCAGCAACTGATACAGGATTACACAAAATATGGCATTTACTGACTACTTCACCATTTCAGGACTCTCAATCATTCAGCTGGCTGTGGTGTTAGTTTGCTGTCAGGCCTGATGTTGATTAAAAATCCTTATCCCAACCCAGTTCCCCTCGTCCTCTTCCTGTAGCATATTTGTCTTTTATAGCAGACCTTGGTGTCAGCAGTTAATAAGAGCTTATACCTTCTCCTAGCAGAGTGAAGAACCTGACCTGAATGAGGCAGGAAAATAGTTACCTTTTTCTTCCACACCAGCTGCATCAGCTGAAAGGAGGTTTGCAGGGGCCAAAAAAAAAAAAAAAAACTCAGGCATCCCAAATTTTGAATTTTTTAAGAAGGCTTTTCAGGGTTTGGTCCTTCTGTTTGTCACATCATTATCTCTTTAAAAAGAGAAGCGAGACAGTACTCCCATCAAATCCCAGAAGAGCTCTGCCAGTATTGCCAGAAGGAGGTGGGCAAAGAGCAGTGTCTCTCACAATTAATCCAATAGAAACAGAAAAATATTTACAACTGCTGTATTTGCTGAAGAAAACATAGGCAGAATTCTCCTCCCACAGATGGGTCAGGTTCCTACTACACAAGCATGGATTTCAAATGATGAACTTACATAGTTACCTTTTTGTCCAGTTAAAGCATCACAAATTTATAAATTACAAGAGAGATTACTCATAACATAAACTCTGTTCCTAGTGCTGTCCTTGTCTTTGACCAAGATTAAAAAATGGGAGTGTGGAGGGCATGTGGGGTTTTGGAGCTTGGAAAGGGGTTAAATGTGGAAGCGAAATAATGCAGTTGATTTAGACTGCTAATATCAGGGCAGAGATCGTTGTAGTGTGCATTGCACAGAATCTACCTTGGTTGGGCTTTCTTTAGAAAGTCAATATTTCTCTCACTATATCAACACACACACACACGCATTTTTTTTAAAAAAGGAAATCCTTGCACAAAGGGTTTTATACTTATTGATTTGATAACTTTTGCAAACACTACCTCATTATGAACCAACCACGGCCAGAGAAAATGTGCTACCATTCAGGCAGGCCCTGCATTACATATTCAAATTCGTTAGCTCTATCAGCCTTCAACCTTTCATGTTTGATTAAGTCTCATCTCCTAAAAACTGATTAAATCTTGTCAGCCTCTTTATATTGTTATTCCTCATTGGTCCAATGGTGCTAAATGTTTCTAAATGTGACAGTAATCCAGTTTTAAACAAACCAGCCGCAGAGTCTATAAAATCATCTTTAGCAAGCTAGTAATCTGTTTGATAGATTCACCAGCAGCAGCAAGTGCCATGCAAGTCATGTACATTAATGCTTGCACCAGCAACAGATGGGCCACGTAGGACTGCAGGAGCCCGCAAACTGCTCAGGCTGTGAACGAGAGCAGGCACATCAGTGTTTCTACAAATTTTGCTCTGTATCCACAAAAGCCCAAAAGACAATGTCTAAGAGCCAAATATTAAAAGGAAAGTGGCACGTCAGAGATACAACCATTCGTGATAAGCTACAAAGCCTGGCACTGAAGGGCTGTGTCTCAGCAGCAACCAAAACTTACTGTATGTGTGTGTTAAACTGCACGGCTTGCAGACGTGCACCTCTAAAAATGTGGAAATTTAACATCATTAAATTATTGCTTCAAACAGTATTCAAGATCCTAGCTGTCTTTTAACACAAAAAAAATAATCATTCTCTCCATAACCCCCTGCATGGCAATGGGAGGAAGCTAGCACGGGCACTGCCCACAATGCAAGTCTATAGATAAAAGACCATCAATTCTGATGTTATCCAAAGACCTTGGACCCCAAATTCATTTTCAGAAACGTGACTGTTCCCTGGCAGGTGAGTTTGCATCCACTTGCACCAAGCTGTTAGCATAAATGGAAAAGCCCCTGTGTCTCTACTTTCCCTAAACGCAGCATATTCTCTTTCAGAAAATGTTCTGATAATTTCAGCAAATTAATGAGAACCAGATGGCTTTTTTTTCCCCCCTTTTTGAACCATTGCTCTAAAAATAGTAGAGGGCCACTCATACTTCTAAGTAGTCCCCCAACAAGCATGAGAAATGCTGAGAAAGTTGTCAATATCAGGTTAAGCTGGGACAACAAATATGAGAGAAACAACCTGAAAAAAAACAGTGTCATTCACTGGTCAAATTAAGAATCACCTTACAGCAAACAAACTCCTTATATGAAGTGTTCTTTTGCAAATTTAGCCCCAAACACCATTTCTCTGCTTTGACCTATTTGTAGCAGGCATAGAAACAAGCATATGTACTAAGAGGTGGATTTTCTTCCAGGGGCTTGTCCTCCTCAGCATTTCAGGAGCCTTTTGGAAAAAAATCATTAGCAGGTCACAGGAGATTGCTCAGCTGAGTTTTCTGTCTTTCAAAGGTAAACAGCCTTTTCAGCCACTGAAGCAACACGATGCAAGCAATCACCAGTCATGCTGAATTGCCATCAAACCACTGACGTTTAGTAAATTAAAGGCCCTGTGTCATCAGCTCTGCTCAGGGCTTCTTTCAACCTGGGGGTGTTCCATTGCATTTTTTTCAAAGAAGCTTCACTTTTTTTCGGCGTGGAAAATTGCAAATGATTGCATTCAGCAAACAAATAATAGAAAACTCATATGTACTGGAGAATAAGAATGAACAGCCTAGAAATCAGCAAGTGAGGAAAAGAATCTAGTGATGATAATAGCTATCACAGAGATGTAGAAGGGGGGCACTGAGTAGTGCTGTAATGCAGAACAGCAGTAGACTTTCTTTGTGAAAACGGTTTATATTGCCAACCCCATATCAGTCTAGGGGCTACAGAAGCAGAAATAACTTTTTTTGCTATGAAACAAAGGTTTCAGCTATAAAAGCCTGACTGTCCACATCCTTCTTCTGTTCAAGTATCTTATAGCTGCAAGCTCCTCAGCCTGACATGTTCAAGGTCTGAAGCTTTGGAGTTTTAAGTTTGCAGAAGTGTCCCTGCCCACAGATTTGAAAACCACTGTTTCACCCCTTTACAGTGGAGCTGTCTCAGGGTGTGCAGAAGCAGCAGAACCTCAGCTAAGACCCACAGACATGCTCTCCATATCTGCATAGTGTGCATTTCTCTTTCACACTGGAAATGACCGAAAGAAAGCAAATATAGAATCATAGAATCACCAGGTTGGAAGAGACCCACCGGATCATCAAGTCCAACCATTCCTATCAAATGCTTATTATTCCTATCATATGCTTATGGAACATTCTAATTAGCATGTTCATAATGTATTTCCTCATTAAAAACAAAAAACATTCTTCCTCTTCTTGACCTTTTTGGCATGCTTACACAGTAATATAAATGACATAAAATTTCAGTAGACTGGTGGATCTGTGAACCACAGACTTCACTGTGACATTGCACGTTTTGGTCAAACCAAGCACGGCACATCAACTGCATCCTCAGCAACGTCTCCTGTTGTCACAGGCACTTATGGTGATGCCTCACAACAGGTCTACAACTAATAAGAGCAAAGCCCCAGGCTTAGATTCCTTTTTATAGATGTGCTACTTTGTTTATTAGCCTGTAATTTGTTTGTTCTCCTCTTCTAAACTGAAACTCAAAAGGGACTGCCAAGATAGAAAATTCAATCTAAACAGGTTCCCTAAGTACACTCATCCTGGGGCAGGTCCAGTGGTTATTTGAGGATGGCAGCTGGCACCTGCAGCCTTCAGTGCAGCACTCTCAGAACCTGATGGAAGAGGACAGCTGGCTGGGTTGGCACAAGATGCCACATTTGATTGATGGAGTGATCCAAGTGTCACAGACTCGTAGCCTGTCATTAATGGTCTGCACTTCCTCTGAGCAGGAGGCACACACCATGCGGCAAAGCACTGGTGCTTGCATGAACCGGGGTCACTCCAAGAGCAGTATCTGTCTGTGTGCTCTCCTACTTGCCGCAGACGCAGCTTTTATTAAAGTTATTATTTTTACATATAAATATATATACACATATATTTTTCTACAGGCAAGGGGTATAGGGTATTACGGCACACAACTACAGAAAAGTTATTCCCTTTTGAGTGAAAAATTCAGCAATTTTTATGGACAAACGAGTCATAAAACATTTTCTCCAGGCTATTTAATTCATCAACTAGCTGGACAGAAAATATGCTACGATGTTAATTTAACAGAATTATTCCCCTCTCAATAAGGTAAATGTTAGATGAAGATCATTAGGCAGGCTGGCAACCCCATCATCTTCCTTCTGCCAGATAAACCCACAATGCAAAATAGCTGCTAAAGAGACTCTGGCAATTTGAAGGGTTATAATCTTCCCTGAGAGGACACTTCTGCTGCCATGTTTCATCTTTGGAGCTGGTTTAAGTTTGTTCTTTTACCTAAAATTCTTTGTTTTCTTTTAGAAATCTGAAGCCACCATTCAAAGCCAAACATCCGTGTGAAAACCCATCAATACATTTGTAAGAGAAAAAAAAAAAAAAAGGCTTCTGCTTAATGCTGCTGCGCAAGTCACATCACAGCCAGATACCCTATTCTTGATGCGCTATTGAGTTTATTTCACCATCAAGTAAAATAACTTTCACAAATTGTGTTAGTGTTTTTCCCCACGGGAAGTGCTATTACTTATAAGTAGATCTTGACCTTACAAATAAACTCCATCCTGCCTTGGATAGTTTAAAAATGGCACAGTAGTTTTGACAGTGAAAGGATTGAAGGGTGCTCTCACTTTTTGGAGGGGAGGGATTGAAGGAGGGTGTGAGAGGGATGAGGGATTCACAGCAATTCCACAACTCATTCAGGTCCAGATCTTCAAATTGAAAAGAAACTTTGTGAGAGAAATATTTCTTTTATCTTTCGACTTGCAAACTCACTGCAACAACAAAAGGCAAACAAGAGCCTAAATAGGGGAGAACAAACACTCTGAATCGCAACATGGAAAGTGTAAGAAGACTCTTGTATAGAGTCCTCTAAATTGATTTGGCCTGCTCCTGCTTGCAGAAAAATATGAACACATTTTTAATAAAAGAACCCCCTGAATTTTGAGAGCTTTTTTTCCAGAAACTATAAATCAAAGCAGACTTGTTAATGAACCTATGCTAATATAACAGTGCAATATTGGTGTTTTGCCTGTGCTAGTAACAGAAGGCAATAGAAGTTGAAAAGCACCCTAGATTTCCAGATTGAAAATAGGGTAATTCCACTGAATTGGATCTCATTTCTTATGTCTCAGTCCCTAGTATTTCTAGATCTTTGTCTTCTCATTTTAAAGTCTGATGATTTCCTACAGCAGAGATTATAGTCTCCTGGGCATTCACACAGCACCAGCACAGCAGTCTCTGGTACCAATACACACTCAGTGTGTGGGAAAAGTGTGAAAGTCTAGAGGATCAGTTAAAACTGCTCCCTTTTCCTGACATTCTTTTCCCCATTCAAAACTACGTTCTCAATTCACTCTAATCACTGTCAGATGCATTTCTAAATGCACATAAAAACAACGTGACTAACATCTGGATTGTTACTCATCTATATTCTTCCCCAACATTAAGAATTCTTCTATCTAATGTAGCAGAGCTGAAGCCAATATAGCTCCCTTGTGTTTACTTATCTTTATGAAGAAGCTATTGAAGCATCTCAAAATTCTCACCCCTCTGGGTCCTAAAACAGGCTGACGTGCATCTCTCCTGTTTCCATTCCATTTTTTGTTCAATTGGGCCTGCATGATGTTGTTATTGTTTCACTTCTGAGCCCACGACTCTTCAAAGCTTGCCTCTTCCATGTGGGTAGCGCTTTGCAGAAAAGATAATAAAATTTATTCAGCATCTCTTCAAAGTCTCCTTACATAGAAGGGCGTGTGGGGAAAACAATTTTTCAAAGCTTTGAAGCTATATACCAAAAACATCTGTTTGGGTAAGGAGTTTACAGCCCAGTTCCCAGAGCTCATATCAGTAGGCTGACGAATCTTGCAGAGCTCTGCTATAGCTATTTTCAAATGTCTTCCTCCAATCCAACATAGAAGCTTGAGCTTAAATACAAAATGTAACGCTACTTCTAAATGTTTTCAGGGTTCTTGATCTAATTCTTCCAGCAGTTTTTCCCATAAAACCTATTATGACTTCTCAGCAAGACAGGTTTGGATTTCTTCATTGTTAAAGATTGCAGTTGGAAAGTTGAGGGCCAACTATCGTATTAGACAGCTTAGCACATGACAGCATTTAAATGGATGTATTAATCATTAACATAATCACCCCATCCTCGAACAGAGATGGTAAAGAGACAGCATTGATTCTTCTGATCAGACCAAAATGCCAAAAACACAGTTCACAAGGAACAACTTTGCCACAAGGACTACAATGACACCTCACACGAGAATATCCAGCACAATTTTCAACAATACTCCCCACAAATTACTTCTACTACATGAGAAATACATTCCCAATTCTATCTGCTGACTCTTTCCTCAAAGAACACAGATGATGAAAAAGCCCCATGGCCCTCATTTTGCTTAGCTTGGAAGTTATCAGCAGTCACGGCTTCCACAAACCAGAAAGCTGATGACATTCTTTACAAGTGAAATTTAAGGAGATTCTCAGTTTAGCCATCCTTTAAACTTTCCTCTAGGTTCTTCTCTTTGGAGCATCAGCAACTGCTGAGAAGAATTTCTCATGTGGGTAATTTCAATTTGATCTCGAGAGTGCGCGGAAGGAACTAAGAGGCTGATCATTGCTGGCCTGACCCAAAGGAAGCGAAGGAAGGCTGGGAAGTGGATGGGAAGGAAGGCTGGGAAGGCTGCTTATGGATACGCTGCATAACTAAACACTCGGGAAGCAAAAGCCTATTTACACGGCAGAGAGTTGGCATGAAGACCAAGGGTGTGCAACCAGCTGTGAATAAATACATGCTCGAAATCTGAAGATGAGGTTCTATATCAGTTTTCCAGTGGGAGTAATGGGAGAAAAAAGTGTTTGTACTTCTAAAATGGAGTTTGATCAGTTAATGAAAGGGCTGATATGATGTGACTGCTTATGATGGCAGGAAAATGGACTCTATGACCCAGGAGGTCCCTTCCCAGACATATATTCTCCTGGTGAGGGGTCTGCCTGCACAATATGTAGAAGGAACAGGTAATAGTAGACCCTGTATGAAATTCTGGTCTGCTGAAGAAAGTGAGTTTTGCTCAGGGCTGCAGGAGAGCAGAGAGAGCAGAGATTTTCAGTCCATGTGCACATGCAGGGCTACTACAGCTTTATTTAAAACCCCCCCCCAAACGGGATACTCTTTTCTACACCATATGAAGATGGTCAACTTGGCACAGCTGAAAAGCATAAAAATATAAAAAGAAACCCAGATTGAGCTACTGACTGCATAGCCAGGAAACAAAGCTCCCTTCAAAGTTAAGTTTCCCATTGAAGTGGGAGAAAGAGAAAGCAGTCTCCAATACTAATCTTCAAAAAACACAAATTTTCCCATTTAAGCTTCTACTAACCCTCCTGCAGCCTGGTGCTCAACAGTCAGTTAGTGACACCTTGTTTCTGAAGAATTCTAAATTTTCCTCTATAGAAACTCAGTAGCAAACCAAGAGCCATGCTCCAAAATGATGTCTTCAAGCAACCATATGAGGAGCGGACACCTTGCAATGCCTCCAATCTCCTGCAGAAGCATTTATCGTAGGCACATCCAGCTGTCTTGAACAAACATGAGCCCCAACACAGAACCTTCACTCATCCATGTCAGAGGAGGGAAGTGGCAACGCGACTTTCCCAGGACTTCAGGGATCTTCATCCAAATATAGAATAGGACACTGGGACACAGCTCAAACTCGTATCAACCCAGCTCTCTCTGGCTTTTGAAACCTAAATAGCTTTATTTTTGATCTTCCATCCATTGTACAAAAATACCCACCAAACTTCAATGAATAAACCTTCTAGTCTTAATATGAACACAGCATCATTTTCTGAAAACTGAGATTTCTCTTCTAATGTGGAATTACATTTCTAACGGACTATGTAAGCCATCTCAGAAAGACATTTAGCTCACTGCTTTTCAAATGGATTGGAATATTACACCATCATCGGCAAGGTAACTAACACTAGATATCAGAAATTTTAAAGACCAGACCAAACCTTTAGCTCATTTAATCTGATCATGTCACACAAGCCAGTTTCCTACAGTTATATCTGTATTAAGCCCACAGCTTCAGTCCAACTAAGCCTCCCAGAAAGGCATTCTGTCATGATCTGAAAATGTCAAAAGAAAGGAAATGAACCAACGAATGTGGTAGTTTGGTTTTACATTACATTGTCTTGCACTATTCAGCAAACTGTCTAACTTTTAATTTTAATTTGTCTGGCTTTAATTTCAAGCTGTTGCTTATTTTACTGCCTTTCTCCACTAAATTAAAGGCCTGTTATCTCTCACAGCGATAGGCAGAGAAGAGCAAATCCCAGTTCTGCAATTCAGTCTGACAAAGAGAGATAACTTTCCCTCGTCCAGTTGGAGCAGCTTCCAAGGCTGGTGGAAAATCATCATGCTTTAATTCAGCAACACTGATTTACACCAGCAGGAAATATGACCCCTTAACCCTCAGCAGCAGTTACAATAAGGAACTAAGGAAAATGCAGTTTCCAAAAATATATATTAAGAAAATGTAAATTATAACAAAAGCTGATGTCTATCACTTATCTCACATTCCTTTTTATCACCTATCCAGACTGTGTTCACAGTAATGAACAAATGTTAA
The DNA here is from genome assembly GCA_013389865.1 of Piaya cayana. Classification (NCBI taxonomy): domain Eukaryota; kingdom Metazoa; phylum Chordata; class Aves; order Cuculiformes; family Coccyzidae; genus Piaya; species Piaya cayana. The sequence continues at coordinate 158,987 of WAAB01015099.1, read as the reverse complement.
GTCTCCTATTTATACTCTGTTCAAAGTTTCTGTGCAGCCCTACAGCTGCAGCCAGATGTATCTAAATAGCAGCAACAAGATTAAGTTAAAATGAATATAAAAAATAAACCAAAACAGTGTAGAAATGTTCTTTTGGGGTTTTTTTTGGTCTACAGAACTGAGTACAGTACTTCTGTCACTGCTTACAGGATAGGAACGTTAAATGCTGCAGTGCAGCAAACCTAGTATATTAAAACTGCCCACTGCAACAGAAATGAACAATTGCAGAGCCTTTGTCAAGCCACGTGGAGTACTTTCTAATACTCTAACTGTGTGCGCACCCAAGCTGACCTGGTTGCATTCCAGTGGGAGTTTTGAGCTGACTTTAAGGCATACACACACAAGTTAAGAGAACCAAGAACTGCACTGGAGTTGTTTTACAAAGGCAGCCAACAGTGAGGCATTCTTTTGTTAATATAGTCATTACATGAAAAGGATGTCAAATGCTAGCTTTTATGCCAGCTGAAACTTCGTCTTGGGGAAAATGCTCTTTGAAAGTTGCAATCACTCCAGCTGCGTTGAAATCAAGCATTTAGACCAGAAGAATTATTTTAGTTCCTTTTATTTTTCCACTTTCACACAAAGCCCAACTATCTGCTCGCTACAAATACAAGGGTTCCACCTCTCCATATGCCAGCAAATGTCTAGCCCACCCAGTACACACAGTTCTTAAAAGACACCAGACCAACACTTCAACTTCCATCCAAACATTGCTCTTTAAATACCTTCCCTTCCAGACTCACAGCAAGAATTCCCTGTCCAATACTCAATTCCCACTCCAGTTCCCCATGCCCTTCTGAAACCCTCTCAATTTCCCCTACAACTGCCAGTAAGGTTACTGCCTCACAATTCGCTCCCCTCAACCAATCTTAACACAAAGACCTTTTCATTCCAAACTCACCTAAAACGCTTTGATAATAGAAAAGCATCTAGGTGGGGATTATTTTATACTCAAGCAAAATGCATGGGGAGATGGAGTCAGACTACCCCCAAGCATAACTTATCTTCAAGCCAGTGTGACAATCAGAAGCAACAGCGCAATCAAAATCCCCTGTGGTTCCTCCATTAATAAGACACTTTGCCTACAGTGCCTACAGCAGCCATGGAAAATTGCATCAAGGTTTGTATGGCATTTCATATTAGCTGTGGGAGCAATACTGAAGGTCAGAGCAAGAGCACAGCACCTGCCTAAACTTTTACCCGCAGCAGCAAAGAGGAAGCCAACAAGTTAGTCAAGAAAAGACTGAAGCAATTTGCAAGAGAAGGAAAAGATCTCCTGAGATACTACAGCAGACTTTAAGCAAGGTGAGTTGTACACACCAATAAACCTGTGGCTCAAATATCGCTCACAGTTACAAGCACTCAGCTCTTCTTTCCTCCCTATTAAATCACACTTCCCTCCCACAGATGAGTTGTCGGGAGAGCTCTGTGCCAGCCAGAGGAACAGACTGAGATGAGTGGGGAGAGATTAATTGAAAACTGAGAAAGAGGAGGATGCCCAAGATAGTAAGCAGCAGCTCTGCAGGGCAAACAGAGAAGAGAAATTGTGTTAAAAAAAGTAGATCTAGAGAACTGGGTGGCAAATGTCTAAAGTCACTGGGGCTTGGGACTGCAAACAGATTTCCTAATGAAGAAAGCAATGAAACTCCCATTTTTTAACCACACTAGTCTTGCTTCTGGGGAGATTTGTTCCCTTCCCTGGGAGATTCTGGCTTGAAAACTAAGTTTTCTCTAGGCTTCATTTCTCATCCAAAAAATGAGGGTAATGATGTCATTCCCAGCTCCTGGGGTCTTCATGCAAGTAATACTTTTATATTCATGCCAGACTATGTAAATATCTCTCACATAAGGACAGAAAATACCAAGATAGTCACAATATCCAGGAGGTGGTTCTGGTCATGGCATCTTCAGAAGAAATTAAGTCATTGGATACTGAGAACGGAGCATCTTTTTGTTTTTTTTTCCTTCTTCTGACTAAGGAAATCAAATTACTTCATATCTGAGCATTGCACCTGAATTGTCCTCTCAGTTGCTAACCCCAATCTTACCTGTCTTCCATGAACTTTATGAATGACTCCCATCTAGGTTTTTCTGAATTTGGTTTCTCATCGATAAATTTGTTAAAATATTGTGGTAATATCAATTACTTTCACAGGCAGCAGAGGCATGTGACCTCAAAGATTTACGGGAAAAGGCCTAAAGCAAATGCTTACTGATTCTGGAACCACTTTTGTCAGCAACTGGTACCTTAACTAGTGATATTCAGCTTAAAATTAGTCTCCTTTACAACAGCTGAAGTGAGAGGGATGTTTTCTAACATTTAAATGAGCCTAGAAACCCTACTCCAAAAAAAAGTCTTAGTTTATTCTACCAGCTACTGTTTTCAAGAAAGGTGCTCTTTTAACACACAAAGTCTGGGTTTGCTATAGTGGGACACAGAAAATGAAAGATGGCAATAGAGTGATAGTATTAGAAACAGAAGTCACCGAGTTACTTAGTACTCCTGTTAAACATTTCCTTCCTCTAAGAGAAAACAAATCCAAAAAACCAAACCAAACACCTTGATCATGGGTACCATATTGCACCATGCATATAATTCCTGTTTCTTAGACAATAAGCAGGCATGCACAATGCTCATCAACCACTTTAAAATGGTTCCTTCAGCTTAACCTGAGGGTCCTCACACACCATTAGAAACAACTCATACAAGCCTTTATGGGAGATAATTCTCCTCTTTTAAAGAGGGAAGTGAATTAAACTCTGAACTCTAATCATGTTAATAGCCCCACCTGACACTATAAATCACTGATGTAGCTTTTTGTACGTGCCCATAAATTACGGATACCGTATCATTCTCCAGAAGATTCCTTCCCCTTAAAAATATATTTAATAGACTTGCACCCATTCTTCTTTTCAAATACACTGGCTCGCACTGCAACTCTCCTAACGCTCTAGGCACTGACTTCAAGTTTCATAATCAATTATATCATTTTGCTTCACAGCAGTAATTTGATTACTGCTTTTGGGGTGTGACAGGCGTTTGTGAACGTTTCTGCCTGTCTTCATCTGAAATTGCTAATCTTCCTTCCTTCCCTGCTCCCCGCAAAACCTGTGCAAAATTGATAAAATAACATCAATAAATCAAGGCACCTGCATTTTCCCTGAACTGACTATATTTTCGATTTCTTCGCTGAAACACAAACAAGGACATAGTTCATCTAACTCAACAGCATGACCAAAAGGGGTATAAAATGATGATGATGTTTTCTGGCATTTATTGCCAGTTTTGTTAATATGACTGACCTCTTTTCCTGTGCAAGCTGTCTCTTTTAGATCACCCTATCTTTGAAATAATCGCCACTACCATCTAACATTTAGTAATAATTTACTACACAGCGATTGCTATGACAGAGCCTGCATCAGGAGAAACAAAACTAAGATTCAAGTTAAGAACATAGATGTAATTCACATTTGTTCCTGACAAGTTCAGAATCCTTGTTGACCAACCTGCACACTGCACAGCTGAAATGTAGTAAATTTAAAACTGTTCATATGCAGCATTGAAGATATGTTCAAATATCCTTCCCAACAATTTGAGAAGTTTTAATGAGAGCAAATGCAAGAGGCAAGAGTGCTATGTATTAATCAAGTTCTATAACAGGCTGGGGAAAGACGCATGCTCAACCTTGAATCTAGCAGATTTCAAAACCCAGACACTTCTTAAGGATACTTAAATCCACTTACATTTCCACAAACATCTGGAGAGATTATAAGTGGAATACAGCCGATAGCATCTACTGAGTTTTCTTTCAGGGCAAGTGATTTTATTCCGAGGTTAAGTCATTGGTTTGTCTGTTCTCCACACCCACATTAATACAAAGGCTTCCAAAGGCAGCCTGGGGGATTGTAGAAGCATTCTCTTGCTCAGGGATGAGAAAACCAGATTTTCCTCTTTGATTCTCCTCTTCAACAATAATTTTGGGAGGGACATAAAACACTGAATGTGCGCTATACATATTTAGACCATGGAAGTTTAGAGCATGTGATCAATAATTTAAAATAAAGATTTCTGTGAAACAGATAATTCAGTAATTTTTTTACCCAACTGCTTTAAGTAATTGATTCAAGATACTTAAAAGGAACTTCCAACCCCAGATTCCATAAAGTGTTCTTCTCTCCCTTGAGCTATCTCAGAGTAATATATTTTTTTCTGTTGGACAACCACAACGGCATAAGAATTTTCATTAAAATTTTATCTGCAAGTATCATGCAATGTGCTAATTTCAAAACACACAACAAAAAGACCATAACCGAGACAAAAGCAAGTTGATCAGAACAGCAAAATAATTTTCAGCCTTAAGTCAACTTTTCAATTAGGACAAAAACAATAGTCCAAACAGGCATAAGTAACTTTTATGAATGATCCACGCCATGAGAGAAAAAAATATCAAGGATCTGTTTGGTAGAAGGAACTGTTACCATGAGAAAACCCCAGTCAGATGCATATTTTATGCAGAAGAGTTGTTAATGTCTCCCAAGAGCTAAGTCCAAGTGCTCAGACAGAGATTTTGAAAAGGGTGAAAAAGTGGAACACAACTAAAAAAAATAAATTTCATGATAAAGCATTACCGATTCCATTTTATTCATTCCTTCACCTCAGCATTCATAGTTCTGTCACAGATTGCTATCAATTTTCTTTCCCCTCCAAGATGAAACCTGTGCTAGTAGACAAGTTCATGGTTACTCTAAATTACTGAATCATGCATGTAATTTATTTTTTCTTGCAGCTTATTTTCATATGAATTCCTTTTAACTAAGTTACAAAAAACCAAGCTCTTTTACAATACCACAGCCTCAGGAATGTGCTTTCCTCTTGCAGGTTCCATTTAATGAGCTAATCAAGACATTCATAAATGAAATGCTAAAAGTGATTTAAAATTAGAATTCTGACTTAAAGCTACACATATGAAGCTTACATGTTGCTTTTGCTCCCAGATGGATGCTCATCACTGAAAAGAAACAGCAGACCTGACCTGCGTTACAAAGCTGCTGTGGAGACTGCACAGAAGGAGCTATAGCAGAATAGTCACTTCACATTTTGCAGCTCTCTAATACCTTCTATTTTTTTCACGGTCTTTTTCAAATTGAAAAGATTTTACCAGTTTTTTGTAAGTCCAAATGTAAAAGGAATTTTTTTAAAAGTCTTTATCAAACAGTGGCTGAACAGGCGCTATTGCAAAAATTTATATCCCCACATCCCTATTTCCCGGTTACAGTTTGTGAAACAGAACAATTCAGTATTTCAGGGAAAGCTGATAACCATCATGAGGGCTCCCGTGGGTAACATTATTTAATCTGCAGTTTTATCTTCCGGGAGAAAAAGTGTACTACAAGGAAAAACTATTTCCATAAACAAGGGACTTAAAAGCCGAAGAGACACAGCTCTGGGTAAATGCCAAAATTTTGGCACTCTTGTCTTACAATCAGTCATCCCTTTTCTCGCCTCAAAGCTGTTGTTTACTTCTTCAAAGGCAATGGAAACTGGAGAATTTGGAAAATTCAGCTCTTGGGGAGCAGGATATCTGAAGAGGCTGACACTAAGAAGGACCTTCTTCATTTTTTTCATCAGGCTCCCTGTAGCACCACTGAACCAGCAGCAGTGCCACGTCACACACCGCATGATCCCTGCAAAACACCTAACGCGTATGACTTCATTCCTGGCAGAAACATTAAAGCGGTTTGTTATTCCTCATCCTTCTCTTTTATCAGTTTATAGCTACTGAAAAGAGCTACCAACATCAACAAGGAGAGAGTATATGCTCCAGCCAATGCGCCACACAGAAAAACAACATTCAAAGGGATTTCCAAGGAAGAAGCAGAAGGAATTCCACACACTTCACCCTGCGAGGATCAACAAATCTCACAGACTGCAATAACATGAAATTGTTTTGCAAGAGGAATGATGACGAAAAGAGGTTATCTGCAATTTTATAGTTCTCATAGAAACGAAGCCTATATTTTTGGGAGAGTGAGGAAAAGGACAGGATTTATGCCATTTTGGAGGATGTGGGTAAAGAAAGAAGGGAAGAAAGGAGGACTGGCTTCTCCTAGTTTTGAGACCAGTCAAGTGGCTTTGCTAAATAAAAAAGGTCTCAGAAGTACATGGATACTAATTTAAAACTTCGTGTTATATTTTATTTACATTATATTTTAAATTTACATAAGCAAAATTTGCAATCCAATACAGAGCTGTAACGTGTGCCTTGAGACGACACATGACGCTCTAATTGCACTTGCTCCTCAGAGTTGACCCATAAAAGCAAGAGATATGAGTGACAGATGTGATAAAAGTTTCTGACTAGCTTTTTGGGGAACAAGCCACTGATTTGTATTTGGAAGCTATTTAAAACTGTTCCGAGAGTCATGTAGAATAAACAGCCTTTTGCTCAGCTGCCAACAAACCAGCCTGAAAGCTCGATGAGGTGACTTCAGACAAAAACAAAACGTCTCTGTGTTTCTACCTACTACATCTTGCACTAATAACTCCCCTCTACTGACACAGAGGATCTCAGCGCTAGGGAACAACAATGAATTCACAAAGGGCAAAGGCTTACACCTGCTACTGTGCTTTGAAATCCTTCCTCACTTTTATAGACTAACTGTAAAGGAAGCCAGAGCCCTGTGACGCATACAGGATCCCACTAATCATACCGTGGTCACAAAGCACAAGCCCAGAGACTCGTATCACTCAACAGTTTTGGGTTTTGAAGTGTTGCATCCAGTACGACACATTGCTAATTCAAGATCTGAGCCTCCAGAAATCTCTCTCATTGATTCACGTCTGCTGGAATAAGTGGGCTCATGGGTGTACCTCCCAATGTTCATCAGGAAAACGAATCCTTGCACAGTCCACAAATAAGCTGCTTTTCTCATTGGAGACAACATTAAAAGAAAAGCGTTGCCTGTGTAAGTCTATCCAGAAGCCTGTGGCAGAAATTTATTTCAGCCACAGAACCAAGCACCAGCCTTTACAGTTGAGAGCCCGTACTTCTGCACAGCACTGCTGGGAAGCTCCCTCTGAAATTATCTGTTGTAAGGTCTTGCCTCTGTATCCAGAACTGAAGATCACTAAAGCTTAGTTAACAAATAAAATGCTGTCTGTGAGCTAACACAAACAGCCTTTCAGCTGTGGCAGAAAACCAGATACAGGGCAATTCTTGTCTTTATTCACACATCCTAGACTGACTGCAGTGATTTCAAACACTTGCCTGCTTTTCTCTGCAATGCATACCACATTATTACCTCCCGAGAGGCCACTTCACACTTTGCTCTCCTGCCTCCCTGCTCCTTCTTTGTTGTATGAAGTTATATGGAAAATAATACCTAAGTGATTCCGCATCCTGCGGGGAAGTTGCTTAAAACATCACTCAGTTTTTCTGAAAAGTTTCATGCCACTGTAAATGAAAAAAAAAAAAAGTCAGAGTCAGTCATTATACCTCAAATGTGACAGCTTTTTTTTCAGTTTGAAAACCATAAATTAAGTAAAAAATATTTATTTATTCAAATGCATGGGTTCGCTTACCACCAAAACACTTCTGACAGCTGCAAAGATGACAGTAGCCTGTGATACCTGCTCTGCATCACACTAGTGGTTGTCTTGTTATTTCAGGAAACCCAAAAGTACCTCCTGAAAAATCAAATCGCTCTGTCCTAATTAGGAGCTTCTGAAGACAACCCTGAGTTGGGATGTACACTTCCCGCACATTAAACGCTAGTTCAGAAAGCGGGAAGCCCTTCTCACCACATCCCTCAGATGAGAGCTTGCAGGCTTAAAAACACCAGGTTTAAAGCCTAACCTGAAAAATCTGCTGTTTAATAATGAAACACAGCAGTTGTATTTGAGATGTTAGTGTTCTAGTAATAAATAAAACCCTGAGTGATGCAAGACAGGTTTTGAGGAGCTTGCTCGCAGAACAGGATTTTGCCCTCTTCATGTCAATGTGGAAGTGAATACTTTTTCCTCATACAGCTGCTACTGCATGAGGGTTTTAACTGCATTAAATGCACAACATTGCCTCCCCAGGGGTGACACTGTCTTCTAGTCCAGTGATCAAACATACTGTGAGCTCTCAGGTCAGATATCTTAAGTACCAGACATGCCTCATGCTCATCTTTGTTGCCACAGTAATTCTAACTGGACTTATTTAGCTTTTTCGCAGGAAACTCCCAGCACTTGACAAAGCCTCACAGCCAAATAATTCCAAATAATCTAAGTGCCACCACTGGACAAGCAGAACTGTATGAAGAGGGAAAAAGACCTACAGAGCCTGTTGCTCCTATTTGATCATTTAAAGCTGCCCATAATGCTAATCTGATCATTTATTATGCATGTAAGACAGTCTAACATGCAAGTCTTGCTAGACAAGGAAAGTATTATCAGCAGTCAATACAAAAATAAGAATGATTAATAACTACTTCCACAGGCGGTTTGCATTTCCATTAGTTCTGAAAATTTTCTTTCTCCATATACTTTTCTGCAGAAGTACAACTAGTTTGTCTGTAGTAGGCTAGGAATTAGATACAATCCTATTTGTGCTTCCAAATTAGTGATGTGACCTTTGTAGGGCAAATGCCCAGTGAACCATGATCAACAATTGGACATTATATCTGCCTATATGCTTCCAAAAGCCAAGAAACACTTCAGGACTTTGTGCCAGCATGTGTGATTTAGGCAGCAAAAGCAGTGCCCTGAAATCACCACCACTGTACCACTCAAATAATGTGAGCATACTGTTTCCCAGAAAACACTTGAACTCTCAATTTTCACCTACTTAGAAACTTGTCACTTGCCTTTAAGTCTCACAGTGAATGTACTTGTTCATCTCATGAGGACAGTTTATTTTTTAACTTCTGTACAGGTCCACAATAAGCCCAAGTGAACATGTAGCTTTATTCAATTAAACATAATCTACTAGTAACTAAATGTAAGACCCCTTTAAAATGACCTGTTGCTTCTAGCATTGTGCAGTTGCCATAATATGAATTTACTGCATCATCCCATGCTACCTCCTGATGTGGTGTGAACTGGCATAATTCTGCTGAAGCCCTGTTAATTTACAACAATGGGTTTAATGGCCAGCTTATCCATTTAATTTCAAAAGGAGATATGAAAAAAACCAAAACCCAAAACCCCACAAAACCAACTCTGCCTGCATTGAACAGTATGTCCAGACATAAGAAAGACAATTACTTCTTTCCTGCAGCTGCTGTCCAAAACACAAGCAATGAGGTGCAAAGAATACTGCAACCCTAAACATACGAAGAAAAAAAAAAGAGAATATGCAGTGAAAACAGGCCATGATTTGAGGTTTCTGTGTGGCACTGATGTAACACGTGCTATAACACTGTACTTCAGTTTTTACCTCTATGCACCCTCAAGGTGGGTGGTAAATAGCAGGGTATCCAAAGACTGAACTCCAAGGTCTTAGGCCCCCAGATTAGCGATTCAAAGGCTACAAGATTATTTAATCACTATCCATAGCTCCTCACAAATGAAGGTTCTGGTAGTAGGGAGTTTTTCAGCCATGCTGACAGAATGAGATCTAGTGTTTGGAAAGTGAAGTTACATGAATTCAACCTCAAACTTCCTAATGATGCAAGTTATTATAGACACAGATGGGTTATTACAAAACATGACCAACTTTTTCTCATGTGGTATTCTTTAAAACCAAACTGTAAAACATTAAGCAGATGTTTGATCTCGCCCCTGCAGCAAGTCCAAGCCTGTGCATGCAGGGGAAGGTCAGCTGGCTGGGGTGGTACATTGCAGACAATCTCACGGACAGGCCACAGCTCATAATTCGTTGAACTGCATTAACCTCCTACATATCGACAGTAGGAGTATAATTTGATTTAATTTATTGAGTGCTAAGTTACTCATATGCTCTCATACTTGGTGCAGAGCAGGTGCATACATGATAACAGCTAGCAGGGCAAACAATCCTCTAGCAATTGTTTGGACACGTTCCATCCAACTAATTTCCTGCCTTTGCTAAGGGACAGGGTTTTGGTAGCACCTTGGTCTCTCTGCTTTCCTGCCTCAGGCAGGCCATGTAAATTCCCAATAAAGAGTCTAAGTTAAAATGCAAGGTCTACACATCTGCTGTAAACCACACTGTGCTTTATTCAACTCACTACAGCATTTCATCCAAAGATAGGAGCAATCCAGAAGAACACAACATAACTAGACCTGAGTGTCCGTGGCTTCATTTTGCATGGAAGAGACATGCAAGCTCAGCAGCAAGCTATCAAATACCCTGTTCTGTGCTTTTAAGAGCTAATAAAAAAATGCTTCTTCAGGAAGCTTTAAAATAATCCATGCTAGAGAACCATGGAAAAACCTACCCTTTAGAAAAAGTTCTTTCTAACCTTTACTAATTACTTTCTGGTTCATGTCTTGAAGGATGAGAGCTTATAGAAGCAGCCTGCTTCCACACACTGCGCATCATGCTAGAAGGGCTTTGGATTAATTAAGTTTCATGTGAACTGTTGTGGAAACATCTAGTAGTATCCTAGCAGCTCCAGGGAAAGTTATTTTGACACGTTTGTGCGTACAGCATGTAACATAGGAAAGCACTTCAAGAGCAACTTCTGCATGCAAAAAGAGAAAAATACCAACAAATCCCTGGGAACTGCTCTTTTGCCTTCAAAAGGTACATGCACCACTGTAATTGGGGGTTATTTCCAACACAGTTAGTCTGCCTTGAATATATTGGCTTTCAACCTCATTTGAATTACCTTGCTACACTAATTGGCATTAACACTGCAAGCTGCCAAAATAATGGCCCGTTTTGATGAGCTGAAGGTGCAGTCTGGATGTGCCTCTCTTTCATCATGCACCAATCAAGTGTGTGTTCTTCACATTGATGTGGCTGTTATGTGAGCCGTATAGATTCTGCATCACCTTTGTCAGGAGGGAGGTGCCAGTATGACATCTCAATCTCAACTAAATTACAGGAAGACAACACTTTGCAATAGAGACTGTGGAGCTGTGCTGCAAGGAGGACTTCAGCTATTTCTCCACTCTAAGCCTTGAATTTCACTGGCTTAGTCAAATTATAAACAACCTTAAAGTTTCTCACTGCTTCTTTAAGAAAATAGTCAGGAAGACACACCTTTCTTCTGATCTTCAGGGTGTTGATATAGCCTGCTTGTATAACATGAGGCCAATGTTTAAGCCTCATGGTCCCCTTTTCCTGCCTACCAGACAGGTCTAGCAATATAGACATCTAAGATATGTTTCACAAAATTACTAAGGACACCACTAGGGGTTTTAATGACTAAATAAATTGCTAATGGAAGTCAAAAAGAAGGAAAACAGCTAAATTCCCTTCTTAAATGCAATTAACCTTTACTTTTTTTTTTACTTTTCACTAGAACAATTACAAAGGTAGGACACGAATCTTCATTTCCAGACCCCTCCTGACCTCACAGGCAAAAGCCTCAGAGTATTCTAGGTGAATGACTGCTGATTACACTTTAACTTTTAACTGAGAGGTATGGCCCTGAAACACAATCAATGCTCTCTTTTGAAACTCTACAATTTTAATTACCATTTCCAGACACCCTCTATGACGTGTTTTATGCCCAATCAATGCCAGCCCCATAAAAGGAAAGCACTCACATTTTAGAATACAAGAAGTTTGCTCTTTAAGAGGAAAAACAATCAATTACTGATCATCTAACCCCTTCTGTGTGCGTATCTATCTTCTGTTATTGCAGATTAGACAAATGATTATGTACCAAGAAAGGAGAACTGCTATAAAATTTTGATTCTGGTACATTTAGTATAAGAATTTAAGGTTCTTACCTATGGTAATAAGCCATGTTCTTTTAAGCCTAGTCAAAGCATTTTTCCCTATGAAGCAGCTGAGAAGGAAAAAAAAATAATTAAGTCTTGAAACACCAACATTCAATCAATGTGGTTTGACACTACTTCCTTCTAAATCATTCTTAATATGCTGAGATATGAATGAATGTTGACACATGCAGATACCATTGTGAGAGTTTTGTCACACACTGGAAGAAAACTGTTCATACATGTACTCTGGCTTTAATACGTTGCTGCAGATATGCCATAAGTAGCTTATCATTCCCAGATTTTGGCTTTAGGTGTTTCTTTTTACCTGGTCAAGAACTGCAACTAGAAGAATTTTCAAATTTTTGTTCTATCCAATAAGTGTTCGCCTGGGGTAAAAGGCAAAATCTCCTTCCTCAACACCATGGATGGCAAGTCCTACCTCAAAGGACAATTTTTAACAGAGAACAACAGTCTCCTATTACAGCTTAATTATCAGATACTCAAGCAATACTTTTAAATGAGAGCTTACATTTGTAAGGCCCCTATAAACACCAGAATGTCTGGCATCCTCTTATCCATTGGATTTTATTGTCCATAACTGCCAGGACCTGAAGGGTATAAAGGTCTGTGTGGTATCGCTAAATCACGTTTCATAATAAGCACTACAATTTCTTTGAAGCTCATGGTATCCAGTTGGGTTTGAATTCCCATCATTCCCAGTCCCTAGAATGTCAAATATAGTCCAATCAAAGCAGAAGAAAAGATAGTATTGCTTTATAGGAGAAAAGAAAGAAGAAAAAGGAGAAAGGTACGAGCAAGATTCCTCCTTTCAAGGAAGTTTAAGAGAAGACATCAGTAGTGTCTTGGGCTGCTCATCACCAGCTCCTACAATAAAAGAGCAGTGAACTCTTGTAAACACAGCAGCCTGTCCCGTCCGTGCAGTAACCACCCTTTACCTTCTGCTCCTGCTACAGCAGTGAACCTTGCATGTTAATCCCTAGAATCCTCCTTATTTAATAAATGCATTAAAGTCTATTGATTTTTAGTGACTATGAAAGGTCAAGTCAAAACAATGCAGGAACATTTTGTAATGCACGGGGCTGAAAAGGGGAAAAAATCCTAATGAGACTAAGCAGTTACTGAGGAGATTGAAGAGAAACCTCAGCCAGCCAAGTTTCTCTCTCACTTGCATGGACATAACAGGAGAGTAAATCCACTTGGACCAAAACTGCAAGCAATTCTCTCTGTGGCCTTCTAAATTTATGCTTGCATATACTTGAGACAAAATTGAATCTCAAAACCTCAGAGATTTTAAGAATTTGTTTAATAGCCAGGAGGGACTTCTCTAAACTTTCACTATGACCTCTTGATTAATATAGACTAAAAGAAGGCAGCCAAATAATGGATCAGCCATCTCGCAGGGGAGAACGGGTGGAGAACCAAAGTTCTTCTGCACACTTGGGTATATCAAGTCAAAAATTCATGCAAAAAGTAATGGGCAGGGAAATGAGAAACAAACATCTGCTTTATTTGAAATATCTGTGATTTGAAATCTTTCATGCAAGGTAATTTTCTGAATACTCGCATTTTTTTTCTCAGACTTTCCCATCCCATCCCACTCAAAACTACCCACAGTGAAAAATGATGCTGTGATTAGAGCCATGCTTAATTACTGTTCAGCAATAAAATTTTATGAAGCAACATTATATCCTAGCCTGTGTATTGCTTATTTATTTTTATATATTCATAAATATGAAAAGCCATTAAGATTATTATTAATTGCAGCAGAATACAATTAGGTGGCTTTCAGCAGTAGCAGTCTTTGAAACAGTAACGTGTATTCACTGTTTTTCCAGTGCCTGTGCTCAATTAGTTAGCTTTTGGGAGATCTCTGTTATCATGATATAATGAATGTTCTAGTTAAATAGTACTGCTGTCTAAAAGAAAGGACACTGATCTATTACTAAATTAAGTTCAGTCATGTAGTGAGTTGCATCATTTTAGAAAATCTTCACAAAACTGATTACCTGTACAGACTCTCAGTCTGTTCACAGTATTAGCATGTCACACATTCTGCTGGGCACGAAGTTACCATCTTTCTCTTCCCTCAGATAATTTAATCTTTAATCTTTTCATAGACTTTTTTATACTACTTAGCTTAATTTCCCAACTAACATATTTTAAAACACTCCACCCCAGACCCTGAAAAAAACTCTGATGCTATGCCTGCAATAACGGAGAGGCCATTTATAGAACTACGGACGCTGCACACTATAAACTACCAAAAATGAAATTAGCAGTCTGCCTTTTCAGAAGTTACTGCTCCAGAAGGAAAAACTCTTTTCAAAAGGTCAGGAGCATGACTTTCGTGATGCTTACTGCACTAACTTTGCTAGCAGCTGCTTATGGGACGGATTAACCATCTTGCTGCAGTAAGTGGCGGCAGTATTCATAATAGGCAGGACATTGTTACAGCTTGCAAGAACTGACATTAACTTTTAGCCTAAGTGGTAGATTTTACCTCTAAAACGATAATTTGCTTTTGATTGCATGCCCTTAAATCATTAGAGTCTAACCTGACCTTATTCCTGTACTGTGCTCCCCTCCACCACACGCTACTGCAGGTGTCAGTGCCCACTTTTCCCTTACAAGCCTATTATGAGGACTGCAATACTCATTTAGAGACACTTTTTGTCCAATTACATTGTTATGCTCTTTATTCAACTTGCTAATAGAGAAGCAACTCAAGGTGACTAAGAAAGCAAAAACATAGTTATAGGGCAACACTGAGGCTGCTGCAGTTAACACTAAACAAGTCGCACACAGCAGGTGAACCCTTCCAGAAGGCAAGTCAGAAATGCAGTAGCCAGTCATGCATCAAACCAGCAGCAGCAGCAATGATCATGATATTAGCCTGCGCCGTTCAGTCAGAGTGACTGCATGGGAAACATGAAATGTGGCAAGTGCTCCTAGAAAACTCCTCAAGCTTCTCTTGGGATTTGGTACAGGTTTATTTGATTCTACTTGGATAACAGCAAAGCAAACTGAAAGCACATCTGGGTGGTGGTAAGCACTGGACTTCAAAACTTTACCACATTAGGGATTGTACTGCTCCCTGCATGCAACTCATATTGCTTCCAGAAATTGTCAGACTTCTTTTTCAGCCTTACCTGCGTACAAAATGCAGAAGCAAGTAATGGGGATAAAATTATTTTTTTTCTTTTTAAAAAAGAAAACAAGCAAAAAAACCAACAGAAAAATCAACGTCACACGCACAAAGCTATTCTGGGAAGGAAGAAAAAAAAATAACTATGACACACGCCACCCATACTACATAAGCTGTTTCTTCTTAGAGCTATGGAAGAGGTAGAAGGTGACAAAAAGGCATTGATGCTCTGCCCATGTTTGTGAAAGGCTGGAAGAGCTGATGGAGCAGACGCCAGCAGATCTTACACTGATCTCTTCATAATCACTGACTTCCAGCACCCGAACAGCAAGGGTGCAGCACCCACCAGGCTCTGCAGCCTCCCTGCAACTGCCCTGATGGGAAGACAGCCCCATAAGTGGTCCTCCCAACTCAACAACAGGAGCCATCTACTGTCAGCGGAGGTGGATGTTCTGCCATGCAAACCGCCTTCCACCAGTGCATTTTACAGATTTACCAGCACTCAAATCCCTGCTTGTTTCCAGCCATTATCACAAGCTAGATTTCATCCAGTCAAAATGTGTGAAATGAATAAAAGCAGTAATTACCTAACACAGCATCACTATTGCAATAACTATTTTTACCGCGTAATACCAAGATACTTAATTTACTTTCCATTTTTATTTATAACTTCAAAATTAATACAGCAGTCAACTACAAAATTGACAAGTAGGTTTTACCAGCAGTAAAGATTTCAATTTAAAAAAATATACTTAACACCAACCTCTCACGACACTTTGAGGAATAAGAATCTATTAGAAAAGAGGCTAATATTGCTGAAACTTTTCACATTGGTATGAGAAAATTCGACACATTAGGAAGGAATTAAGCTGAAAATTTATACTTAAATTAAATCAAAGTGACAATATTTGCTGAATTAATTTGGAAAATCAGAAAGATTAAAGCTGAGATGCATTAGGAAGATGGCAAGTGAATATAAACATAATTTCCCCATTTTGGGCTGATTTAATTTTAAAAACCTACAAGATTAAAATTAAGACCTACTTAAAAGATGGCAAGTGAATACAAACTTATTGCTCTTCAGATCACAGGGCTTTAATACGAAAATAATCGATGAGAAATCACATTAAAACTGCTTTTCACATTTATCAGATTATTGGGTAAAGAAGCCAACAAAATTAAATCCCTCCTGATATGATAATAGGAAACAAATATAAGATTTTCCAGGTCACAAAAAATTGCATTCCAAGATACCAGTCAAATCCCAGAATCAAAATTGCATTGCAAATCAACAAAGTATTATTAAATTAGACCCAACTATGGAAAAAGAGACTCCGTCCTGTACACTGGCTCCTTTGTATCTCAGCAGGTCTAGATGCTTCTGGGAAATTAGCCAAACTGATTACCGTTATAAGAAATCTTTCCTTTGGCTCTTCAAACCAGTGATGTCAGCTCCTTCCAGTATTAAAAGTACACATTAGATTACAAATAACAGCACAAGATGAAGGATTACAGCAAAGCAGGAATAAAATAAAGGGGAAATAAAACTCCTGTTACTCTACTAGGAACTCACACAAATATTTTTCAGTCGGCTAATTAAGTACCAGAGACGATACAGATCAAGAGTAAGCTGGGTACCTTTCTTTGGGGTCATCAATAGAGGACAGGAAATTTCAGCTTCTCCCCCTGCCCCTCAAAACCAACCAATGGTGCAACAGACACTAACCCAGACATGAGAACACAACTGCTTATCCTTTGCCTCACTGCAGAGCAAAACCCAAAATATTACAGCTGTAGGAAGCCTAAACAGGCCGATACAGCTCATCTGGGAACGATACACTACCTAAATGCTAAAATAAAATAAGGAACAACATCCTAACCTCTCTTGGCAAACAAAGGAAAGTGGCTTCTTCAGGCCGCAGAAGAGCAATCAGATCCTCATTGGTGCAGCCCAAAGACTACAGCAGATCTACCCAAGTGACCTTCCTAGTGCACAGGGGTACATCTGCCTGCTTCAAGCTGCAGAAGTAGTTTGCAATGAGAGCATATTCTGCAGTTTATAAAGCATCTAACACTTCCTTCGCTCCCTGTCCTCTAGCCCAAGATTGGGAAGTTTATTTTTCTGTGATTCTAATAGCATTGAATTAGAGACAGGCTCTGGCTGGCAGCCCTGCCTGACCTTTTTAAAGGCCTGAAATAGATTTAAACTCAAAGTCCCTGGCAAAGTAAGCCTGGCACGCCTCTTTCACACAACCAAACAGGGCTTAGTCCCACTGACACTCCCCCACAGACCAGATAGGATGAAAAGGGCAAGTCTCTTAAAATATGGTTCTGACTTTGAAATTCAGATGACAGGGCTTCTGGACATACAGTATTTGACAGCTCTGAAACACAGCAGCTCTGGTCACCTCTTGAAAAATTAATCAAAGTTTCCATTGAGATACGCTTTTCCAGCTCTGCTTTCATAACTTTGCTGAAAGGGTCCACGGATTCCAGCAACCAGACTTTTTAGATGGTGCAGACAGATTGAAGCAGACACGGTGACTCCTGTAGCCTGGAGCTTGCAAAAATGAGTTTCCCTCAAAAAAACCCACCCCTGTATAATTAAACTGTGTTTCAAATTCAACTGCAAAACAAGCAGCATTCAATGTATCACTGAGTGCTTACATAGAATAATTAGCTACAAAAGACATCTCCTCAGAAAAAAATAACAATGGGGATAGTCAAATTCCTTTAAAAGCCAGGAGAAGGAAGATTGATAATCTCATGATTTAAATATTATTACCTAAATTAAACTTGAGAACGCTACAAATACATTGCCCCATGTAGCAGGGCTTAGTGACAGGTTCCCCTCAGTGCTGTGCCTGCCAGACCCCACATGGTGCCCCACTGCTGCTGCCAATCTGCATTCATTTACTGAATACAAAATTTTTGGAGGAACATAAAACATGTAGGTGAATCACTACATTGTGCAGCCCTGTGCAAAATGGCTCCAGGGATTTTTCATTTTCTGACTGCTGGTTTAAACCATGGAGAAGGACAAGAGAAAGGTGGCCAAAGTAGTCTTGGACAGTTGTTGAAATGAGCATGATGCCCCGAGTGTGACGTTCCTCTCCAAGCACACACTGCAGAAGTGGGACCATCACCATGTCAGGGATTGCTTCAAGCACCTTCCTCTCTACGGCTTTGATTGTAGCAATTACACTCAGACACGGGAAGAATTAATCCAGTTGTTTCACAGACCAGTGCATCCCGGAGCTGAACTGGAAAGATGCTATGCAATAAAGCAAGGCATTTCTTACCTCAGGCCTGACACCTTGCTTTTATTGTGCAATCTTCCAGTTTACAAACTCAAACGAAGAGTTGGGGAAGCCCAAAAACAAACCCAGGAGGAAACCACTTAAAAACCATCACAAACAATATTAACAGAACAAATTTAATTCCACTTCATGAAGAAGTGAAAAGGTGTAACTAAAATAGGAAACTACTGTTTCACACCAGCTTCTGAAACATCCAGCTGTGTCAAGAGACAGGACTATGCAGCTGTGTAGGGTACTTATTTCAACTTCAGTTAAAACATATGACTTGTATAATCATGCTGGCTTGGCTCTCTTAGTTTACTGTGGTTTTTTTTAATCACCCTTAAGTCATCACTTGTTATGACTTTAAACCACAAACCTTAGTTCTTTTACACCTTACGGCAATGCCAACGTGCAGACTGCACAGATGCATCCGGTATCTCATGTGCTCCCCATCATAAGGAGAGGTTATTAGAGCAGCCCTTTTTCAAGGCTGAAAGCCACACCGTACCAAGTCAAGTACAACAAGCAAAATATCCTGTTTTAGGCAGCTCCCCATCTCATCATCTGCTCAGGTCCATATCTAACAAGACAAAATCAGTTCCTACTCCTGCATCTGTTGCAGCACTGAGCATGACACTGGTCTGGTACTTAGCAGCTCCTCTAATTCATTTTGTCTAATTTGAAATTTTAAATCCACAAAGTAGATCTAAGTTTTGGGTGAGTTTTGCTTTCAGAAAGTTTGGAAGTGAGTAGGATTCATTTAAAAAATGAAGAGGAAAGGCCTAGAGGGGAGGGACTGATAAAGAAAAAAAATAGAGGCTATAAAAAAGGAGAACCATATGACAAATGTAATTGAAGCCAGTCTCTCAGAATGAGTAAAAGCCGTGCAGCAAAAAAAGACTATGCAAGGGTAAAAATGAAGTGTGATAGTCCTGTCACCTTTGGGGCTTTGAGGGATGAGTAATGAAAACTCCTGGAGTAGAGATCATAGAAAACAGGGCTGGAAGGGACTCATGAGGTCATCTAGTCCATCTTCATGCCCCAAGGCAGGAACAGCTCTACAGATATCATTCCTGACAGATGTTTTTCTAACCTAAGGACCCACAATGATGAAGGTGCCACAACCTCCATAAGCAATCTAACACAGTATTTCATCCTAGAAAGTTTTGTCACTAAAGTAAATCTCACTTGCTGCAATTGGAACCCATTATTTCTCATCTCATCCCCTGTGGACAAGAAGGGTGTTGCCATTCCCTGCACGGCAGGTGAAAAATGCAGCAGTGTCCTGAGTGACCCAGCCTTGGTGAGGTTTTAATTCTTGCCACTGCTGCTCCTGTTGCTCTATTTAGTTTGTAATACTGATTTTTTATGAAGATATACTAAGGGTAACATTACAGTAACAGAACAAATTTTCACTATTCTGTCCTGTCTACAAATGGTTAATCTTCAAGATACTCTCTTCTCCTTAAGCATGAAGGGATAATGACAATTCTTCCTCCCATGACCATCATGCTTGTATTTCTGTGAGGATATCAGGGTTATTGAGTCCAGCAATTCTCATCTCTGGACCTTTCCTTTCCAAGCCACATGCTCTTGCCACCAGACAACATCCACATGGGAGGAGGAGGAGGGGAAGGCAGCTATTCACCATGATTTCAAGCGGCTAGTATCTAGGTAACAACAGGAACAAAGCCAAGTACTCCAGTCAACTGAAAGATGTTATCCTGATGTAGATACTGCTAGAAAAATTATTATGGATTGTATTATACCTGATCTCTTCTTTGACCTGTAACGCTATGGTATTAAGAATGGGTCAAGCAGGTTTTTCAGAGCAAGGAAACCAGTGAAAGATACGTTCTCTTAATGTGTAAAAGCCAGTCTCTCTGGATATTTATATAAGGCAGCAATGTTGTGGGTATGAAAGCTGGGGAAGTCTTTTTTTTAATTTGTTCAATGGAGGGGTTTTGTGCATTCAAATCCAAAGCTGCCACATCTTCAAGCTGTTCTCCCCAAAGATGTGGATAAACATCTTTTCTATGATGATACCTCAGATTTTTGCTTTATCATGTCACTCTGACAGCTAATGTATTTTCTAAAGACTTCTAAATATCTTGCAATTCATAACATCAGCACAAACACTACCAACAGGAGACTTCCTAGGAGTATTTCTAACTCAAACGGTCCTTTTTTCGCTTACGAGTCCAATGACCTGCTCTGTTTCCTAATGCCAATTAAACATCCAAGAAAAGGAGAAAAGGGGGTACATCAAAGTTGTTACACTTCTCTTATGCCTTTCAGCCAAAGGCTTGTCCCCTTTTCTGAGGCTTTTATAGTCTAGGCAGAACTCGACAGCATTGCCAGCCGAGGGACAGCTCTTGCCTTAGGAGCTGTCTGCCTAAACTCCTCAATTTATTAGAGCCTACAGACATCAGGGAGCAAATGGATGCAGTCAGTAAAGATAAGTTACAGAAGAAAGAAAATAAAACCCATCCATTATACCCACAAGTCTTGACTGCAGAATTCAAAAATATGCAAAACAAAGCACACTGATTAATCATTAATTACACCACGTATCTCTTAAAAGCTATACGTTCACATTACTAATCTGAAGGTCACATACAAAATGAGACAGTCATTCAATCCCAAAGCTTCAAAGCACACTGAGTACCCTCCCTTCTGGGTCAGTTCTTCCTCTGATATCTCTGTGTACGTTGACTTAGTGTAATTAGGAATATACATCTAGCAGGATCAAAAATAATGGGCCAATTTAAAAGAAGTGCCTGGTTCTATAAGCAAGCCAAATGCCAAACTCCTTTGTAAGGAAAAATTCCCATTCAAAGAAATGGGAATTCAAAATACTTAGGTCTTGTACCTTTGGGATAGATTTTTAGGGAAAAAAGGTGTTTATTTCACTACCAAAGCATGTAGCCAGACTAAGTAGTAACTCTACTTACATGTTCACTGGGTGCTAAGCTCTTACAAAAAGTGTAAGAAAAAATGTGTTTAAAATGTGCTGCCATACCCATGGTGTTCAAAGAATGAACTTGGGTGGAAGAAAAAACCCAAAACAACTGAACTTGTAGTCTGGCTGCCTTGTTTCAAAGTGAATTTCTTTTCCACTGACTCAAAAATTAGACTTGCCCTAGTGTTTCACTGTCTCCAGCTAAGAAACCCCTAGAAAATTCACTTGCCGTGAAGACACCTATTGCATCCCTCACTATCCGGGTATCAAAATTTTAACTGAAGCCATAATCAAGAATTAGATGTTATTTAAAAAACAAATCACACGACTCTTTTCAGTAAAGACACTAATTTAAGTTGATTATGCCCCTTAATTAAGAAGTAATCTTTCAAAAATTAACAAAGAAAAGCAATACTAAAGGCTATAGATGCTAGGAAAAGAAACAAGAACAATGTTGCTGGGCTTTTGCCACGCTGGATGGGACATTAGTGTGCCAGAGGCACAAGTAATTGAAATGTACTTCTAGATAAATCTCGTTTCTTTGCTTGGATTATTTTAAAATGACTCCACTACAGCATATATTAACCTAGCCATCAACTTTCCTGTAGTCAGCTTTATTTTTACAGTTTATTAGGAACACAACCACCGTGGAAACACCAAACCATCGTTAATGTCATCGCACTTTCTCTTTGTTTGTTAAAACACACAGGAAGTTCATACTAACCATTGAACAAAAACAAATTTTGGAAAGCAAATCTTCAGTTCTTGCCACAATATACTCAAACTTTTATACTAGATATGACAAATGAGCAGACATCACACATTTTCAGCATGGCAGCACCTTGGCTGCCTCAGCCAAAGGTTATGCTACCAAACACTGGACAAGCACCTGCCAACTGGAGCTATTTTCTCCCTGTTTCCTTGCCGAATTGACTTTTAAATGCATTTTTTTTTCAGAAGGTGGAATTCACACTGTGACTGGTTAAGCTACAACAGATCAGTAGTCAATTAAGGCACACACTCCATATTTGCTCAAAAATATCTATTACTTTGCCTTCCTTGTTTTATTAATTTGTTCCTCCACTATCAAAAAGCTGTGCTCAATACTGATCGAAAATACAACTAT
The DNA here is from genome assembly GCA_013389865.1 of Piaya cayana. Lineage (NCBI taxonomy): Eukaryota > Metazoa > Chordata > Aves > Cuculiformes > Coccyzidae > Piaya > Piaya cayana. The sequence goes on along the minus strand of WAAB01015099.1, from coordinate 136,532 downwards.
GCTGCTACATATGTAAATATTGCACTTCATTTTGGCACATTAAAGTTATATGTAAATATAGAAGACTCCTCTCTCCCAGAAGAGTATATTGTGTGAATAAACTACAATATTCAAAATGAAGAGCTAAAAATATCTTATCCCTTTCCCTTCCACGCAGCCTGTTGCATTTAGGATTTTTCCTGGGTTTTTTTCTATCCTACAACATAGATAGCAACATCCTACTTACTTTGTGAGTATGTAGGGAGAGCTCAGCATTTACCAGTGGTGAGAAAATTGTTTTAGGTCCCTCAGGGAAGATGCTACAGAAGTGCATTCAATATAGTTACGACTCAATCCAGTTTGCTGGAGCTAAAAGAAAACAAAGGTCTTTCAAAGTTGAAGTGAAAGTCAAGATTAAGGGGTTTTTTTAATGTTTGTGTGTGTACATATGTCTGTGTGTATGTATGTATATAACTGCACACAAACATATGTATATACACATACATACCCCCTTAAAATATTTGGAAGTGAAATCTCTGAGGAACGTGCTTTGCCTTCAAGGCAATATGTGCAAGGTATACAGAAGCATACACTATACAGAAAAAAAAGTTAAGGGAACTTACTTGTACTATCAGCATTTTTCTCCTGGGATATGAAGAAAAATTAAAGCAATTAAAAAGGCTCAGAGCTAGATAATCCTTAAGGTCCCTTCAAACCCAAACCATTCTATGATTTTATGAAATATTTTCCTTCAGAAAAAAAAAATTGACTTATGTATAATCCTCCCAAGTTGCTATAATGTACATACCTACTTTACTTTGACCAGGAGAAAACATGCTTTTTTTTTTTCTTCTCTAACACACACTGGAAAAAAACACTGGTAAAGTTAGAAACAAAACTGCCTCACACAGTACTTAGAAGGAAAAAAAAAAAAAGCTCATGCTGTGTAATTATATAAAGGTAAACAACTAGGAAGGCCCATTGTAAATTGTCCAGTATGCTGGGTGATTGTCATGCTGATGAGCTTCCAAAGGAGAGACCCTGCAACATGTGTGCTCACTCTCTATCTTAGGCTTCTGCATAATGCAAATTGCAGATCGAGGAGGCTCCGTTCTCCCATTTAAATTACCCACTATCGATATTTTGTCTCTAGAAGTTTGGTAGGCAGTGTGAGAAGTCACTAGTTATACAACACAAGGCAGAAGAACTGGTTTAGAGAAGTAAATTATATATCTGCTTCCCTCTGACCTCCAGCATCTCAGAAAAATTGGGTGGATGAAAAGAGCCCCTGGCAGCATTGCCAGCAGATCTCTCTGATCTCCTCTGCCTTGGCAGAATTATAGGGGGCAACTTCACACATGGATGAACTGCTCTTGAACAATGTTTCTAATGTAGTAGACACAAACAGGCTTTCCTCCAAGACCCTGAAAGCATGTCCCACATGTTTGTTTCTCTTGAATAATATTCCTGCAGACAACCCAGCAACATTTCTGGAGGGAAGTTTCTCCCTAACAGTGGCACACGGGTCAGTTCAGTCCTGGGGAAAAGCAGGTGGGCAGGGAGCCTCCAACACCACTTTCAAGACCAGATTTCTTCAGACTCAATCCTGGAGAAATGTGGGTGCATTTCTATGAGGTCTCAAGGAGCTGAGGAAGCAAGAGACTCATTTGTCTCTGGGTTTAAAATCAGAAGAGACAAATGCTGGCCAGTAACATGGACAAAGAGATCACTCCTAAAAATGTTGTTACCTTAGGGGAGGAACTTCTGAGCATCTTCATCTACAAAAATTATACTGATAATGGCACTGTGTTGTGTCACCAATTCTGCTACATCTGTTAACAGTGCAAGCAAAAGACAGATGTCAGCAGTGTCCAGTCTAATGCATTGACACTGCTGCTCTTGTGTAATGTACAGCATGAAGAATAAAGCCCCCCTGGGGCTGACTAGTTGTCCTACTCCAGAACTTACCCCCAAACAACCCAAAGATTAATTCAAAACCTCAAAGTTTGCTGAGCCATGACCCTTCCGGACTTGTTGGTTTGAAAATTTAGACATTTCAAAACAGTGATGCACATTTCCTCGGAAGAAGAAACTGAGATAAGCACCTTCACCATTTTTTATGTAGACCAACTAAACACATATATTCCACGGTTTCAGAACAAAATTGCATCAGTTTATCCGCAGGAATTCAGGAAAGTACAGAATGGATGAAAAGTAAGAGCAAAGGCCACCAAAGGTTAATCTCCGAGATCAGAAGGAACAGTGCCACAGGGAGCATATCTGCTCGGTCCCTGAAATCTCAGCACTTTGCCCTGAGATTTAATGCCATATGTAGTCCACAGTAGATATAGTGTTGCCAAAGTTTATATTTTAAATAAATAAAGGCCAGAAAGTACAGAGTTCCTTAACTCTCCAGTGGCTTCAATTATGCAGTACTGCATCCACCACACAAGCAGTATTTCCAGAGCTTTAGCACTTGACATTTTGAGATAAAATGTCATGAACAGAATTTACGAATCTCTCTCTTTGCCCCTCTCTCCGCCTTCAATTTAAATCCTTAAAGGCATCAGACCACTGCTTCAAACTATCCCAGTTCTTTCCTCAAATTCAGGGCTGAAGACCAGACAGACTCTAAGGGCATCTTCACAAACATCATTTTGCTGTAAGTCTTATTTCAAGAACTTTCTTTTCAGGTGCTGCCTATAACTAGACTAAACAATTATTTTTCTGCTCATTAAGCCTGTCAGTGGAATCACTCTTGCCCATCAGTAGGACATTCTGCTTGTTTGTCCTGCCCTCCCTCTTTCACACTCTGGACCGTAACAGTTTCTTTGAAAGAAATCAATGCCACCTGCTTGGGTCAGGGAACTTTTTCCTTCACTCTCTTCCAAATCCCAGAGTACTTAAATCGGTCCCTTCCTCCAGTTACACCTTCCCTTGCTTTTACTCTTACCTCCCTATGCTCAGACAGCTCAAATCCATCTCCATTTTCTCTTATGCTCCAAGCAAGAAATCACAGGCAAATAGAAGGCACAAAATTAAATCACTTTTATGCTGTGAACTTCTAGGCTGCTTTGAATGTGAAGCAGGGACATAAGAAACTCTTTTGTCAAATTAAGCAAATAACTATGGGGAGTTTAAGGATATCATTCATACAACGGGCTCCTCCATTGGCACATGGATTTATCAGTAAAACCGAAGGAGAAGAGTCATTAATTCTACTATACTCTCCTAAGAAGACTGTTGCAGTGAATCCGCCTCTGGAAAAGTAGATTTTGGATGTATCTTCTCTACCTGAAAATAGAACGAACCTTACTCCCAGCACCCTCTTCCTCCTGTCTGATGCAAATACACCAATTTCCAATTCTACTCTAACTTCTCTGCTACTTTATTTACTTTTTCTCTAACTGCACAGCTGTTTCTGAAAGGTCAATTTTTCCTCATGTAGCTGATGGTCTTCTGATGGAGTCTGAACTGATTATTACCCTCTGCCTACTTACGTAAGCCACGGTCAAGACACTGTTTGGCATTATTAAGATGTGGTGTCCTGTCAAGGATGCCTTCACAACTGGAAGAGCTAACGTGACAGTTCTCAGCTGGGAGGGAAAAAAAAAAGTTGCTTTTCTTCTTCTCCAGTATTTGCCCTGGGTTGTCGTGCTGTGCGAGGGGGTCATACTGGCATCTAACTGTTACCCGTTCCCCCAGACGAGTTCTTCACAAGAGTGAATCTGCCTGTGAAGAAAACAGGAAGATTTTGAAGATGGCATGTGGAAAGTTGCCATAGGTCTTCCAGAAATCTTTTCTGCAAATCTCATAAAAGCTGACCTGGGGCATATGAAACCACAGCGCTTCTGAAATACAAAGTAATCGCACTGAACTCTTTCAGCCATTTGCATTTTCAACAATTTCTCTTCAGAGAGAGGCCCTGTGCCTACGGGAATATTTGCCTCTCTTCACAGCTGACTTTTAATCTAAGTTGGAATCTGTTGGCTCTTCTTTTATAGTTGACAGTGAAGTTCTGGCTCTTAAGTGTTCTTTTTGTTACCTCTTGTATAAAATTCCTGGAAGATGTGCCCTCGAACAAATCTCCCAGAATAGCAGGGCAGAAATAAAGTAGTGTCGCTATTACTGACAGCGCTCAGCAAATCCCACACAGCCCAGGAGAATCTGATGGAAGATGTTGAATAAAGATGCTCAGTGTGGCCAGATAAAAGTACCAAACAGCCGACAAATGTTGATTTATAAAGCTTGAAACACAAAAAAACCTATTAATCCTTTAGATTTGTTACCCTGATGTCTTGGATTTTACTTTTTTCATCTGAGTTACAATGTGGGAACACTATAAGCTGATGAATTTTAAACAGTAAAAAGATCTTAGGACATCTCCAGAGATAAAACAAAGGGAAGAACAAGGGCTTGTAGTTTTGGCTTTTTTTTTTTTTAATTGGGGGTTCACAGGAATTTTACTTGAGCGCTCAATTATTTGAGCTCATTTGAGTATTTAAAATATTAATAATCTCAACATTTCTTGCTCCTGGAAGTGATGTAATTAAGTACCAAAAGTCTTCACTACACTGTTATAAATTTAAATTAGACCCTCACAAACAGATTTCACAGGCAAAGGAGCCCAATACAACAAAATCAAGCTATCCTTTGTGACTGAGGTATAACTGAGCACTTGTTTTAATATAAGGAGATTGTTTATTCATAGATTTAAAGGTCACTGTTTCACTGAGAGGAATACTTTCAACCCACAAGGACAGAGATATTCTTCCCATGCTTGTATGTTCAGCTGAAGAGTATCTTATACACACTGAGAAGCACAAGCAAGAGGCCAGCTAAAGACAGCTCTGTGTATAGAGGGACAAGGATAAAGTGGTAGAAATTCCCATGGAGATGGTGTAATTCAGAGCAGAACCTTTGCTAACCCTAAAGAACCGCTAGCTATGTATGAAAAATGAGGAACTGGCTAATGTATTAGCTTCTGCAAGGACCCTTAGCCCTCACATGAAGCAATGGGTTTTCACCCTTCATGCAGCCTTAGGAATGTCCCCCAAAAGCCTCCACCACTCCAGTCACTACAGGAAAGTGTTTTTCAAGCACCTCAGCAGACAAAGGTCAAATAGAGATAAAGCAATTGCATACTACTGGAAGAGGGCTGCTAAGATAATATTTTTTTGTAATATGGTATTTTTCATCAAAATTGAAATTAAGAGGAAGACAGCTACCCTGGAAGGTACTGGGATCTGCAACAGTTTGTCTCCCAACATTGTCTGTTTCAGAGAAGCAGCTCATTTCAGTGCATGTTAAAAAATACATTGTTAAGCAGGAGTGTAACCATTTCAATTACTCTTCCCACTTCTGTGCTGCAGGATCAGTAGATCTGAAGTGTGTGTAAACACCACTTAAGCCCAGAGCCCCCTGAGGCACCTTCTACTAGAAGCATGGTGAGAGCTGACAAGGCTCTCTGCTAAATGATCTCATCCAGCAGAAAGAATCCTATGTTAGAAGGAAGCTCTTCAAGAACAAAAAAGAAGTTCAAAGTCAAAAGGAAGAAAATAAGGAGAACTGGGGTAGCCTGGAAAGTAACAGTAACCCAGCTGAAGTAAAGCACATCAAATCACTGCCAGAAAGCCAACATAAATTCTGCTTTCAGGAAGAAAAATCTTGCTTGCTACCTCCTCGTACTCTGCTGTCCCACTGCAAACAGTGAAGATTAATGAATGCAGTCTGGACCCCTGCACTTGGCTTCAGCCATTCCTGCTGATGGGGGCTTGGTAAAATTCAACACCTCTAGTAGGAACACTGAAAACTGTTCAATTATTCAAAGAGTAAAGTACTAAATCTGAGTCAAGAAAACAGGAGCAGAGGCCAGGTCTCAGCGCCTTGGAGAGGAGAGCTATAACCACAGCACTGCCTGCAGTGTAGGAACTGGGCAGGGCTTCAGAACTCTAAGTATTGTGTTTCAAGAGCAACAAATGGGTTTAGGAGCCAAATTCCCCTTGAATTAATTGCATTTCTGAACATAGCAATTATTTCTTTTTGCAAATCTTAAATCTCTATCCATAATATTATGAATTGTACCCACCACCCTCTTTGCTAAAGCTGTTACCAATCTTATTTATTTCTCCAGAAACAGATTATCACAATAAGAAAAATAAACCAGTTGATGCAATTTGTTTAATTAGTTGGAGAGCTTCTCACTGATGTGATATTGTAGACATTGTGCAAGAGGAATTCTTACAACTACAGTACTTTGAGGGTGTAGGTATTAGCAAGAATGTATCTCCTGTTAGTAATCTCCAAGTCAGGAAAGCCTGCCCAACTCAAATGATGACTCAGTGTCATGGGAATCATATTTCTATTTTGCTGCTTTATAGCCACTCATCTTGAACTGACATTGTAAAGCACTCTTCACCGCTGGTGTCAGATGGTATATCAGCATCTAGAGCAGCCTCAGCATCTTCTGGATGAAAAGTTTCCATGACTAACTTTAAAAATGTCAGTCGTTCACTACACTATTTCGGCTTGTTCAACAGTTAGTAGTAACATTCCTAGCTAAAATGTAAATGTGTTCTGAATAAGCGCAGGGAAAGAAAAGATTAAACATTTGACAGCAGTTAGAGATGAAACAGACTATATTTTTCATTTCTGAAATGAGGATGCAGTGATTTCAGTAGGCTTCTGGAACAGCAGAAGCTACACGATTATGAAAACAGACCTTTCTTCTAGGTTTTATGACATCTACAATTCTACATTTCTCAGCTCTGCCCTGCAATTGAAAGAGGAAGATACCAGAAATAGCTGAAGAAGCAAGGGACAAGAAAGGAAAAGTAAGCTGATTCCAGCCAGTCCTCTCTGTTCAGAGTGTGCCGTACACATCTCATTATTAGATTAGAAGCTTCTTCCAGCACCATCTCCACAGGCTTTGAAATTGCCACCATTAAAGCACGTCACAAAAGTTATTTTTAAGCAATGGATTGTGTTACAGAGAGAATCTCATTTTTAAAAATGTAATGGAGGAAAAGCATTCATTAGAGGACTATGACAGCCGAGGAAAAAATATTCATCATATTCGGAAGATAGAAAAGAAAAAAAACTTGGAATGTGTTCTTGCTCTCAGCCTGAATACCCCTCTCTTCCCTGACTGGTGTCAAATACAATCAATCAAATTAATTCTGCACATACTAAAAATGAGCTTCTCCAATTCATTCAGCTCTAAAGTTGCAGTCTTTCTTCATTTTCACCAAAGTTAGACAGCTGCCTAAATGAAGAGAGGTTGCTTCCCCCTGCTGGAATGTAAGTGGATCTCTCAGCAAGCCAACCAAACTGATTTTCAGAGGCATACCAGTATCTGCAATATGCATTGGTCATGAGGCCAAAAAGAAACCAATAATAGATCAATGATCTTTGTAGAAGCAGTGCCTGCAACCACAGCCCTTTCCCATGAACTGCTGATGTATTTGACTGGTTAGATAATATTCATTGAGCCCCATTCCCCAGTGGGGACTGTCACTGGGGGGGACACATGCTCCCTTTGCACTGCTCAGCTCCACCACAGTGTTTCAATGCTCTCAACAGTTTAAGATAAGAAAATGGGTATCAAGCCAGACTCAGAATTGAGTGAAACACCAACCTTGAAAAATCCCACTGAGTGGAACAGGCAAGTGAATTCATGTCCTGTTCAGATACTCAAAAAGAGACAGAGGCGAGGAAAAAAGTTCACATGCAAGAGAAAGGACAAAACCAATGTTGAATGGAAAGCGAACATTTCTCCCACGCAGAAGCAAATAAACTCCTCATGCATTATTCACAGGCTGTGCAGCTGGGGACTGGTACACCTCTTCTAGAAAGGAAAAAAACATTCAACAACCTCATAGCTTCAATGCTGCAGAGCCTCCCTAGGGGAAACATTCAGGGAAGAGGCTGAGGTGTGAGGCAAGCTTACAAGTCAAACAGCACAAAAAGGGATGGTTTTCATTTTAGAGGCTGGATACTTATCTAAAGAGATTTTAGACTGAACTGGTCCAAGTTTGATAATTGTGCTCAGTATCTATAACAAGTGGAGGAGGCAGAGGGGAGGGACGCGGAAGGGAGGGACATGGCAGGGAGAGCAGTTCTTAGCACAAGTTACCACATCCACAGTTCCATCAGATGCAGCATTATTCCATTTCTCAATACTGTCCTGATAAACTGAACCTTTGTAAAGACTCCCTTACTACAGCTGATTAATCTCCATGCCCCCATCCCCTTCTCCAAGGGTCCTCCACAGTTTCTCCATGCACAACACAAGAAACATTAATAAGAACCAGGAGAAAGCCTTGAACCAGAGCTCTGGCAGAAATCCAAGCTGGAAGAGACACTGACTATACACAATGACAAGTGAAGACAGACAGCTTTTCCCAAAAGTGATATTTTAATTCAGAAAGAAACCTTCAGTAATCTCTGGAAGCGTTTATTATTATCTGTGTAGCAAATGGGACTGCAGTTGGTCTACATAAAGCATTAGTTTCCTACAGGGCATTTTAGACTTTAAATGATGAAGGACCAGACCTAAACCAGAAGTCTGCTGGAACTCTGCTCTTACCTCTAATTTGATTTAAGCATGCCAAAATGCACGGAATGAACGTACAGCAATAACAAAGAGACTTCAGTATAATGCAGGGTGCATTTCCTTAGGGTGGGATTTTACACAGGAATCTATCCAGTGGGCTGCTGAAAGTAGCCCTCCCTGACCAGTCACTGGGACATCGGGAGACACACCGGTTGTACTGTCTTCAAGCAGAAACCAAAATATATTGCCTGTAGAGTGAAATGAGGCAAGTTGGGCTTTGTTCCACTTTGGGCAAGACCTCTTTCTTTGCAGCTCCTTCCATTTACCTTATAAAAAGAGCAAGCAACTCTCAATATGGCCGAGGACAAGACTTAGCCCAAGGGGACCAAAATCTTGGTCATGGACACTGCTTTAACAGAAGAAGCACTAACTGCACTGGAAAAAAGGTTTCCACCATCAACCATAGGTAAAGTATTACAAGAAATAGTCTTCCAGTGCAAAACTGCTTCGTAGACTGAGCCATTAAACAGAAAGGTGACATCCACACACACTGACTTCTGAAACCCAGTAACCCGCGGGGTTAAAAAGGACTGCAAGCTTGTTATAAAACCAGAGCTGATCTTCCAACATGGCACACATCCCACACCCTTTCCCTACCAGTCCATCCCTCAAAAAATCTACATTACAATTGAGATTTCCTCCAAAGCTCTTCCTGTGATGAGCTTTATACTGAGGAAAAGAGGGGAATCTAAAAGAAGATAAAAGCACAGGGATGCAGGTTAGAAGAGGCTGAAAAAGCTGCCATGCACTCTTACTGGGTTCACAAGAATGTTTGATTATTAAATATTTTTTCTTTCTTTCACCATTATGCACTACAGAAAATGTCTTTTTTTGGAATGTTCAAAGCTACAAATAATCAATTTAATACATATGAAAAATAGTTAACATACTTTTTTTTTTTTTGAGTTCAGTGCATTTTGAAACAGAAAGCAGAGTGCTGGGGAGTAACTATCATTAGGAAAATGGTCTGCTTAAAGAAATATTCTCACACTTGAAGAGGACTCTGAAGCCTTTTAAGAGTCTAAAAATACTTTAATAGAACTTGTCAGGTAGGATGAGGTAGGTGGGGATTTTACAAAACCTGCTCTTTAAACCCAAAATGTGTGAGCTGCACCTACAGGTTCTTTAGTTATCTAACATTCTCATCACCTGAACTACAATTAAATCCATACACTGATACCTATTGGCTAAAGCAGAGATGAACCACAAAAACTGTTCCCCTCTGGGCTGATGATGGCTAACACGCAAGAGCTGATTATCCTCCCTAAAGATTATCAATCTGCCTTACAAGTGTGCAGTTGTTTCTGTAGAACTGTGCAGTTCTTTTGCTTGGGATTGCAGCTCACAAGCAGACTTCTCCCATTTCTGACCACCCTTAATGATGGGCCAGACTTGCAGCAACCTCACTGAGCTTTCAGCTCTCTTCCCAGTGAAGTTATAGGAAACTGCCACAGAATCATAGAATAACCGGGTTGGAAGAGACCCACTGGATCACCAAGTCCAACCATTCCTATCAAACACTAAACCATGCCCCTCAGCACCTCGTCCACTGTGCCTTCAACACCTCCAGTCCCCTCTGTCCTTGAGGAGATCCAGTCAGGTGTCTCATACCTTCCAGTTAATCACAGACCCACATTCCTCCACTAGTCTGCAACTACTCTGCACAGAAACATCCTCTAACACCGCAGATCTCAAGCTCCCCATTGACAGGAGGCCTTGGCATGGCCAAGAGTGTTCATCTGGACAGTGTACCCCCTCCTCTTCTCATTGTGCAGACCCATATTAATAATAATAAAGTGTAAATTAAGAAAACTTAAAAAAAACTTAACAATATGCCGCCATTCTTCGGCAAATTTTGTATATTAGTTTGTTTATCAATCTGACATGTCCAGACACTTTTCTTAAAAAAAAAAAAAAAAAAGAAATCAGAGCTTTCTACTACTTGCATCAGAAACCAGACCAGCAAGCTACAGGCAGATTTGGGGCAGCGACATCATAATTCAGAGACTTGCAGTTCAGGCAGGAGGTTAGTCATTAAAATGATAATTCAAAGCACAGAATGAGGCCCAAGATAAGCACCACGGCTCTATCTGCTGTCTACCACACAGCAGGTCCTCTTGTATTGTCTCCTACTTTTATCGCCAGAGTACTTAGCTTCATTACTCTGGGAAGTGGATGTGATTGATTGGAGAGGGATTATTCCTTTCTCTTACTCAGTTGCTAGTTAATTAAACCAAGTAGTTTGAAGCCAGTTGCAAAATTAGGAGAAATATGACTTGGTAAGCAACACTGAAATTTGAAGTCACTAGTACAACGTCACGGGCTTTCCCACAGAGTCAATGCCAGAGCAAGCACATCTACAGCTATCCAGGCATCACAGTTCAGCCCTGCACCCCCCTCTCAGGGCTTTCTCAGTTCAATCAACAACAACAACAACAAAAAGATCATCACTGAAAAACATAATTCTGAAAAAAAAAAAACCCACAAACCAAAAGGAACACATTCACACATGCCAGAATTTATACTGCAGTTTAACAGACTGAAGAATACTAAAATAAATGGCAAATTTTCTCAGCTAGGCAGAACTAAGATCAGCATCAACGCTCAAAAACTGTATTACACACAAAGGAAAAACTTTTTATGATTCAAATTATACCAATCCAAATGACTAGACTCTTGGAAGCAGTAAGACATCAGAGAAAAAATAAAGGGAAATGGTAGTTAAAAAGAAAATAAGGTTGGAAAGGGAGTTGCTTTAGTGGCTCGAGTCTCTATTGCCAAATACAGCTTCTACACAATTTAAAATATTACTGCAAATGGAGCTTTAAGAAAAATAATCAAAATAATTAGCAAGATCTTAGGTCAAATGGTTTTTGCTATTTCAGGCTTCTTGGCATCATCCCTTATTTCCACCATATTTCCCTTTGCCATTTTGTTTTCTCACATATCAATGAGTATAGACACGCTGGGTTTGGAGGCAGTAATAAAACTGCTTGGGTTATTTCTCTCACTTAATAATTTTCTAGACTCGGGAATGGCACAGCAAAAGCATTTCTTTTAATTTGAAGAATTGCAGTGAGGAATGTTTCCACTTGAAACATTCAACCATTAGTTGAAAAATTAATACATATTTTCATTTTTGGAGAACAACACACAGGAAAAAACCAGGATATCATTTATGTTAGAGACATTTTCTGAAAGATCAAAAAACAGATAGATACTAAAGAGTTAACATTCAAATTACACAAACAATGAGAAAGAGTTCAATGCACTTACTGAAATTAAATGTACCTGCTCTCTGGGTTTAAATCCAGCACCAACTATTCCAAGCTCCCTATATTACATTTTATTCATGAAGTTCAAACTAAGATTCTGCTGATAAAATGCCAGATTGCATCTGCATTCCCCGGCAACAATACCAATGATAATTCCTGTTGCTCCTTTGCTAAATTCAGTATCCTTATGTTTTATTGCAGCCGCACCAGACCCTTAACCTAGCCAAGTTAACGTTGCCAGTTGGCATTACAATCCTTCCAAAAATAAACATACTTGTAGTTGTGCTGTCTTGGCTCAAGAACATCCATTTCTCTTCAGTTTATGATCAGTCTAGCTGCTAACAGCCTGCCAGTTGTCCTAAGTGACTCCAAAGTCTAAAGACAGGCACAGAATAATTGCAACAATTGTGGTGTCCCCTCCTCCCCTTTTAAAAATGCTCTTTTGGGAGATGTTTCTCTATCATACAGGGTTAAACAGAGAGTAAATGTATCTTGGAAGCCATGCTCTGGCTCAACCAGTAATTATGAACCCAACAGCGTAATCACCTGGTCTATATAGTGTAGAAGACTGTGCTTGGATTTAAGAGACGTATCTACTTCCCACCAGATATTTAGGTTTCTTTATGCCTTCTCCTAGCTAGAGGACATGCAATATTGTGAATTTGCATTACTACCAGTCACATTCTTAAGGGTGTTTAGGATCCCATTTTGAGGCGCTACTACCGCAACCACTGTGTGGTCGACATCCTAGCCATGTTTCACATCAATATATCTTCATCTCCTAAGCAGAGGGAACTTTGGGTAGCAGAGTTCAGCTTTATACACTGCTCATTAAACAGATATAGTTAAATGAGAGAGAGCACAGTAGAAAGCACTCCAAATACACCAATGTGTTAAATGAAACATTCACATTAAATGAAACAAACAACTAAACAAGTGGTGTAGAAAAGAGAAGACCAAGAAAGCATGTAAAAGCCATCATCAAATGTGTAAAGTGATTAAAATGGGAAGAAAGAACAGCTGGTTCTTGTGCGCACACCAAGGATAAGACAAGAACAACTCATTTAATTTACAGCAATGGAGATAGAAGTTCACTGATACAGAAAAGGAGGAATGTTTTGGTCTACCCCTTTTCATAGAATCATAGAAAAGTTTGGGTTGGAAGGGATCTTAAAGATCATCTAGTTCCAACTTCCCTGCCATGGGCAGGGACATCACAGTAGATCAGGCTGCCCAAGGCCCCATCAAACCTGGCCTTGAACACCTCCAGGGATGGGGCAGCCAAAAATTCTGTGGGCAAACTGTTCCAGTGCTTCACCACTTTCATGGTGAACAAAACTAAATCTGCCCCTCTCCAGTTTACACCTTCTCGCCCTCATCCTATCACTACAAGCCTTTGTGAACAGTCCCTCTCCAGCATTCTTGTAGCCCCTTTCAGGTACTGGAAGATCTCTATAAGATGTCCTGAGAGCTCTCTCTTCTCCAGGTTGAACAAGCCCAAATCTCTCAGCCTTTCCTCCCTCATACGAGAGGTGATCCAGCCCTCAATTTGACATTAAGTACATTTATGCTAAGGTTTTCCCTACCCTGACTCTTAAGTCTTCAACACATTTAAGAAGAGACTTTTCATTTATTTTAAGCAAACTTTACTTCCCAGAAGTGTGACTACTCAGTCTCATTTTAATGATGATGACGATGACAATAATTAATAAAATAATAATAGATATTTATTTTGAAGCTACTGTAGGTGCAGCTTTACTTCATTTTTCAGCTGAAGATTACCAAATATGCTTCTTTATAGGAAATAAGTATTGTTTGAAAACAAAATGGATAACCTGCTGCACTCTTCCCTCAGACCTCCCCAGGCAGGAAATCTACTTTAGCTATCCGTATCAGTGAGGCTTATAATATTGGTCTCATGCTTGTTCTCAAGTGCACAGTAAAGCCCCTGTCTGTACACCCAGACAATGCCCACTCAGCCAGATACCTCTTCAAAGACAAAACCAGAGGACAAGCACGGCGCACACAAAGGAATTTCTTTTTTCAGGTTTTACAGTACCATTGTAAATTCCAAAATCACTTTCAATTGCATTTCCTTTCTCCCAGTATGCTCAGTGCTGCTTCTGCTCTCTCATGTTTCCAGGCCGCTTTGAGATGAGATATACATGCAATTCTTCTCATTCCCTCACTCCCCAAGACTTATTGCTCAAACTTGATTACATAAATATGTTCAAATTTGAAGAGCTATGAAATGCTAATGCTTAGCTTGCATACAACAAGGAAGGATTTTTGCAGAAAAGGCAACATAAGGGATGCTGGACCAGATACTTCTCCAAACCTACTTCTGTTTAGCTTCAATCTTCAATGAAAGCCGTTTAAGGGTCTTCACATGAAATAGAGATGAGTATAATTATCTGAGAACCATGAAGTTCATCATTTGTTTAGCACAGATTCCAAGGCAAAAGTTATTTTGTCCTGAAAGGATGCACAATATGTAGTGTTGTTAAAATCCAAGGAACCCAAGCATGCTGAAACATTTGTCTGAGTTATTGGATTGCTTTCTGGGCTTTTAATGTCCCATATTTCCAAACACAGGTTCTTCAAAACAGATCACAGACCAGAAACATCACTTAAACTTGCAGCAGTAGGTAGGTAATACAAGATAATATCATACTTCAACTAAGATATTTTATGTCTCTTTATTTAATAAGAAAAAGAAGGCATATTAAGAACACAAATACTCTATGTATTTCCACCTCCTTTCCTCCCTCCATATCACTTTCCTTACAGCCATACTTAGCCCTGATGAGGACACACAGCAACACATTTTGTTGTCATTGTTCTTCCCAGAAACAGATAATTTGTTTTTATGTGGTTACAGAATTCAGTCTTAGTGAGAACCTTTAGGAGTAAAGCACATCTTTAAGTGGAATGATTTATTGGTGGCTCCCAGGGACTTGAAACCTAGTGCTGAATAGAGGTTTTGTCACTGAAGGGCAGACAGTAAAGGGAATTACTAAAAAAACTTCCTTCCCACATCATAATTAAAAAAAAAATCAACACCAAATTTTTACCTGGATTGGTGAGGGAGAGGAAGGTTTAATCCCAAAGCTTTCAAACATAGACCTCAGAATGGAAGAAGCCCAGCTCACATCTACAAATCAACTAGCTGTTGACTTTGCAGCCAAAAGAATACCCAAGCCATCAGTATTCTTAGTCTTAATCCTCTTAACTTTTAAAAAATAATTTAAGAGTTATGCTTGCTCTAAGTTAATTAAGTCTTTAATGAAGCAATAAACCCTGACAAACCATCGGTGTATGTAAATGAATGACCAGCATGCTAGACAATTTGACACTGGCATTATTGAGAACAGTAGCTTCCCCATCACTTTCTAAGTTTTTCATCAAGCAAAGAAGCAGCTTCAAGAAGTCCTCAACAGCCATTTAATACATTGAGAGGGACTTAGGGGCAGAGAGAAAAAGAGTTATTTGGTGTGAGGACCCATACATTAGTATTGTTAATGTTCACCATTTGCAACAAGAAGCTCCTTTGATTGAGCAACACAAGCAATATGACACTACCTCATAAAGCCTAGATTATATAGGATAACCCCAGTTCCAACTGTATTTAGCTCTCCAGCTCAAACAGGAGTCACATCCAGAGCATCAACACATCCCAGTAATATTAAAATGTATCCATGAATACAGAAGCATTCACATGCTTGCTAGGAAAAGCTGAAAATAGCTATCTGAATTGCTGAGCAGCATGTTCAATTAATAGGTCTATTTTCCCCGCCTATGGGCAAAGGATTTGCTTGTTTAACACCCATTAATGTTAACAGAGTTGGGTTTATAAATCCCTACCTGAGGTGGAATGCTGACGTCTCTACACAGCTGCACATCTTGCTGGAGTTGAAGCAGAACAATTCACTTTATTTTACCCTCTGCCCATTTTGCTCACTCTCAGGAGCTTTAAATGTACACTTAAAGAATGATGAGCATTACCTTGATAAAAAAAAATACGTTGTTTTCTCTTTTTTTTTGGTTTTAATCAACAAGCACAGTCATCCCAACAGACCAATTATAAACCAGTTCAAATAAGAAAACAAATCTTAATTCTGAAGAATACAGATAACTCAAATATCGCTTATAGGTCAAATTTTTTAGATGAAGCCTTTCCATCCCAAATAGAACAACTATTCCCCTGGTTTCTACACTTACCGCCTACCACCTCTAATGAAAAAAAATTAAGCTGATACTTCTAAAAGCTACATGATGCAACAAGAAATACCACCAAAATCTGGAAAAAAACTAGAGAATAAACAAAGTACTAAAGGATTCCAGTCCCAGTCGAACACATCAGCAGCTTCCCCACTGAAGTTTCAATTATGGTTCAATTCACTCTGAAGCTGGCTGTGGGCTGCATGCCTAATTCACTGGCATGGACCATGGGCATGCATAAGACCAGCAGGGGCGAAATCCCAAGGACCCGCTCATCCTCATCAAAAGCAGAGTGAACTTGACAAAAGAGTGAAGACTCATTTCATTCAAATGAAAAAAGCAACAAATTGTGGAACCTAGCATGGGCAAAAACTGGTATCGGTGTCTTTACATGGGGAAAAACTTCTTCTGAGCATCCACACAACAAGCTGTAAACTCAGTGGGAAAATTAAGAGTTCAAGATACAGCAGAGAAGAGTCCATTGAGATCCAGTTTGAAGTTCACCAGGGCCCTGCCTGCAGCAGACACCTGCAATGGGTGCAAGGCAGCTGCCTTCCCACCAAGATCAGGAGAGATGTGCTGTTCACTGACAGCTTGTCATAACACTGTCTGAAAATGGAAGT
This sequence comes from Piaya cayana, assembly GCA_013389865.1. Lineage (NCBI taxonomy): Eukaryota > Metazoa > Chordata > Aves > Cuculiformes > Coccyzidae > Piaya > Piaya cayana. The sequence goes on along the minus strand of WAAB01015099.1, from coordinate 119,820 downwards.
CCCAAATATTTAAAAAATCTTTTCTACGCTAATCACTTCCTACAGATGTTTTGAAATATTTTAACTACTCAGGATTGATTCAGTGAGCCGATGATACTGTGATTTGAGGTGAACACAGTGAGAGCTGTAATAGTAAAACCCATCTATGGCCTTCCTGGACATCTAGTAGCAACAGGAGGTGGAGAAGTAAATTCATGCCTCTCCAGAAGAGCAGGATGCAATGAAGGATGGGAACAGTATACTAGTGGGACAAGGGAGACTGTTTTGGCCGCAAGTACCTGCATCTCGCAGAAAGAGGAATTTCCATTCTGTACAAAAACTTGCCATTTTGAACTGACTTTTCAAGCCAAGCAAAAAGAAAAGGTCAACATTTCTATATACCACAACTTTTTTAACGGTGATTCGGAAGTATTGACATCTCCCTGACAATATCAAAACAATCTGAAACAGAAACATGGCATTGAATAATAAATCCAAAAGTCAAAAGGAATTTAAGGATAAAAGCAACACATAATGTGTAAACATGCCCCTTTTCAAAAGAAGGGCTGAGCATGACATGGGCTCACAAAAAGGTGAGCTATCAACACAGCTTTGTTTTTCATCAGATGATTCCACTTGTTTCTTCTCAATTTTCTTCCTCACTCTGCTGTTTGTCCATGGCTTGGTATAAGCTTTTTTTCGTAATGCACTGCCCGCTGAGCATTTAAAACCCAACTGTCCTATTACATCTCCAGAAAAATTTAAACTTGTTCTTCCAGTTTTGTTATTTCCTTACATAATACATCATTAAAATTAAGTGTTATAAAGTTGCTTGGGTTTGGTTTTGGGTTTTTTTTCAGGCAGCCCAAAAGTGGTCAGAGAATATAAAACAGTAAGGAGACCATCAACTCCTCTGTTTGCATGATCTCTCTTCCGACAAGACTAACATAAAATGGCCTAAAAAGCATCATAATTTTTCTCTACAACTAATGCAGCTGGAAGAAAATTTAATAGCTTTTGGGTCCTGCATCCCTTCATCAAATATTTAAGTTGAATAGATTTAGACTCGATGACACTTAATAAAGGCCAATTGTGCTAATCAATTAAAAAAACAGTTCAAGATTGAATGGTGTAGAATTAGTGTGAATGAAGGGAAGGAAGAATATATACCTATAAGATCATTAAGACTGTGAAAGGCAATGCCATAACACATGGGCAACAGCTCATGAAAAGCAGAAATTACCCGAGACAACTGATACCAAGGGAGTTTCTACCTTTCAGCCACTACCAATGACAACATCTTCAGTGTTATTTGTTTAGGTTTGAGATCTGCACGCAAATTTTGAAGGTTCTAAAAGTCTCAGAGTCTTTCACTTAAGGTGTGCTAAGTGCAGCTGATGAAGATGCTCGGATGCATTCGCAGTGCAGCAGAAACCAATCAGCCAAACACTCAAGCACCACAGAAGACAACATTTTAGACTTTTCACATAAAGCAGCACTTTTTTGTTTCCCAAGAAAACCTTCCAATGAGTCCTATTAAGGATTTGAAATAAGGTAAGATTTTTTTTTCCCTTTTGCAAATACAACTTGCCTGAAGCTGGGGAAGAAACCAATCATAAGCTTGACTGCATGTGTTTCAGCACAGATGATCTTTCTCACTACATTTATGCTATTGCTTTCTTTAAAGGGCCATCACTGCTGCCTGACTTCCCATCTTCTCTCCACACCTCCAGTGGTTAATGAATCATTCACATAGTGAGATTTTCTGGAAAGGTAAGTCAGAAATCTTCTGGGTAGAGGAAATAAGTTGTTACAATAACAAGCCATTTAATATCTGAATGCTACGCATACTGTATCATCTTATTTGTATTTCATAGTTAATCTCCCAGCTCACAAAAGTTTTATCGGATTGGAGGCATGTGCTGTATTCCCCTTTATAAAATTTTACAGTCCCTTGCTATTCTCAGGGCTTGTTTTATAGGCACAATTTGCTGCTTTAATCTCACCCAATTGTCATGTTCTAAATCATGGTGTATAAAAATGTCTTAAAAGGAGAGATGTGCTGAAGGGTAGTACTTAATTACACTTACTGCCTGATTTAAATGTTATCTGTGCTTTGCCAAGTGCCAGGCACAGAGTAACCCAGCAGTGCAAATCTGCATAAACTGATACAAGTCATTATTTGGCTCTTAATAGCAACCCTGTTCTTCCATGCATTATTCTGATGAAGGTCTGTTGTTCCTCCTCCTCACTGCACCCCCACCCCCTCACTAACTTCTGAGAAAATTAAGAAAGAAGGGTGGGGAAGCTGGTAATTGGTCGAATATTTCCAGTCACTCTTCCCTACTAATTTATTTTGATTTCCTTGCAGAAATCTTTGTGAAGACAATTTCACTGGTCATCTTTGTGAGTCTAATGTGTCCTAATGAAACTGAAAAGCAGAGTGCACAGAGCACACACAAAATCCATTTGTTCAATGTTTCTTTTTGTAGTACCACCCTTCCAGAAGGCCTTCTCTTTACACCCTTTCCTCCCAAATCCCAGAAATCAAACAAACAAAAATGCGAATTAAAAATACCACCAGATTTCAGGCAATTAATCTTTTGGTTCCTGAATTCCTCCTCTGCCACCCAAGCGAGCACATCAACAGACAAATTTGCTTCTGCACTAACTACACTAGACATGACATTAAAGTCTCTGGCTCAGGGGAGCAGAAGTGCAGCTTAGAGTACAGTATATACAAAGACTTTCTACTGCATGTTCCAAATCCCTGCTCCAGCCACACATCAGACAAATTATCACAGGACCTCTTTAACCAGATGACTCTGAACCTGAGGGAAAGCCAGACAGCAACCTTCTTTGCTAGGTTCATCACATTTAATGAGCCAGTGGAGGTAGAATAAGTAATCTATCCAGCAGTGTTATTTCTAGTCCCTACCACTAACATAAATGCAATTCACTTTTTTTTTTTAAATCCTTTGAGCATGTTGTATTCATGGTTCAGCATTGCCCAAGACCAGAAGGAACTAAAATACACTAATTTTGTACCAAGCACCTGGCAAGGAGATGCAAGAGAACATCACAGAGTCAACCCCAGGTATTCAGCTGCTTTCTTTTAAAATTAAATGTCCAACGTTGTACGTATTTCAAACAATGTCATAGCAGTCACAGCCATGCACTACTGCTCCTTACCCATTTACATAGCACAGTTCTTATCGCGAGGCATTAGCATTGTTGCATGTAAGAAATTACGACATTGTCCCTTCTGGGTACATTAAATACGTATGTGTAACTAATCAGAACTGTGCTTACACTATACTTTTTTCAGCCTTGGAAAGTAAGCAACTATTTTAGGCAGTCTTCTGACTAGAGCTTGGACTGGAATAAAGAGAGGAAGAAATCCATCTCAGGATGTTTTGCCATCTGATTTTAAGTATCTTCTAAAGCCCAGTGGTGTGAAACACTAACCACCCCTTAGCTTCACAAATTGCTGGAGCTATAAAACATCTTCTGTGGTAAATACTGAACCCCTCAGCAGAGTCTGGCCTAAGACGACAGGTACAGCAGTAGCAATTTTTCCAGCTCTAGATCGGTGTAATCCTAGCAAGACCCTGGTAGGAGGACTGTGCTCTAAGCAGTTCTGGAGGCCAGACAGTAGATCCCTGGCAATGTGCCTTCCTTCAGGTAGAACAAGAAGGATATGAAGTAGCAAAAAAGCTATAGTATTGAGAAAACACGGCTCCTGACAACCTCATTCATTCATTTTCTCTTAAAATGAAGAGAAATATTTTCCAGACCAACGGTCTCTGAAGTCACATGAAGAAGTTCACATCTGTCTCAGGGGACCCCATCATACCTCAGCAGTGATTTTAATTAAAATTTTGATGACAAGAGCACGTAAGTCCTCTGCAAGTAATTCAGAGAGGTAAAGATGACTCCGACGTGCTGGAGACCCACTGAGTTATAAAACTATAGGCTTAAAAGTAATAGGTTGCCGACTTGGTTCACAGATATTAAGTGTTCCTCATGTAAAGGCTCATTGCGGTGACCATAGAGCAAAATTTCTCTGGAGGCAGATCAACCTTGCTACTTCCAGGAGCAGCCAGCCACCCCTTCAGAGGCAGATGCACATCAGAGGAATGATGTAGCAAAACTGTCATTTCTCACAGTGTCATATCATCCACCTAGGAAGGCTGACTCCTCTGATGTGTCTCACCACACTCCTCTTTCCAATGCACATACCAAGTTTTACAGTTTTGGGTCATCTTCTCATCTCCAATGAATTCAGATTTTTTTTTTTTCTGAAGGAATAATATTACAGGATTAATTACTTAGCACAGTCTATATAAACTCATCTGCCCTTGAAACATCTACAAAAGCACCAGTGAAATTCCAGAGATAAACAAACACAAACTCCCTTTTAATTAAGCACTGTGCCTCTCTGTAGGGGGTGATGGAGTAAGCAGATGCAGGGGGGATTGCCAATTAAGATGGAACTTCTTTGATAGGAAAGGTACAGCCGTACACAGGAGGAAAAAGGAGAGGAACCTGCCATCCAAGTCATTACTTTAATTGGCTGCTCAGAAAGATTATGCATTCCCCACACCTGATGCTGCCAAAAAAGTATTACGGATCCAAAATACTAAAGAGCCATCAAAACATGTTCTAAGCTGCTTGTACCACATTAGTACTAATGTTACCTGTGCTCCTCACTCACCCTGTTTGAGAATGCGGTAACACAGGGAGCTAATTTCATGGGTTAATTAAACAAAAACAAAAACCCAGAGAACTCTTGAATTTAATTTCCTATTATTAATCATGATTATTCACTGAACACCAAACACACTTAGCAAAAACCTCTGGAAAGGAATGCGCAGTATTTCTGGCCTAATTCAGTTTTTTTAAAAAAACAACGTTTTTTAAAAAAGTACATCGTCATTAAAATAAATGCTTGGAAATTGCATGAATTGATATACATTCACAAAGCAAAACCTGAGGATGACTGGTCATCTTCTGCAATCAGTCTTCCACTGATTTGACATCCAAAAATTTTCTGTGTTGACCTTTATTTTCTGTGATCCTAATGGTGATGCTGTCAGCTCCATTGAAGAGCTGCATATCAACTTTCACTTCTGTTTTTATCTGGTTTTAATGGAAATGCAAATCAGGTTTCACACGCCTTGTTCCATGCCTACTTATCCTTTCGGGAAGAACCAAAAAGGTAGGAAACTGAGAAATGGTTTGTTTGAATTGCAGCCTGCTTAGGAATCTTGATTTTGCCTCCTTACAGAGTGTCTTAACCCCAGAGGACAGAGCACACTGTACACGGAAGAATCCAGAATTCCAGAATGGGAACCCAGACGCAGAAGCAGCTGCTTTATCTAAGACTTCTTCCCCTATGAAAACACAAAAGCAGACTGGGATTTCACTATCTCCGCTCAAAATAAATGAATGTGACAGAAAAGGACCCATTGTCTTTGCTAACAGAAGGGCAGCTCAGTTCTTATCAGGAATGGGATAGCCAGAAATGTATTCCTACGTTGGGATTACAGCCCAGGCTGCAGAAGTACACTGGGGCAGAGAAGCTACACCTGTCTGGTTCTCTCCAGCTAGCAAGTCAAAACCAGCATCATTACTAAATCTCACAGTTGTACACAGCAAAACCACTCTGGCCTTTGTGGCTTGACAAAAAACCCACAACCCATAGAGGTGAGCCACACAGTCAGAAACAGTGGGCTGTGAACTCCTTTTTTGTTTTTTTAAGAAAAAACTCACACAAACTTGCTGGTTGGAAGATATATTAAAAACTATGTTATTAAGAACTGTCAAAGCCTTCCAGGGCCATGGCATTCCTAAAGGACCGTCATCTCCCTTGGCCCTCCCATAAACTACATCCCATTAGCCACTCTTTGAAGAATGTTCCTCTGCTAATTATAGTCTTTCTAATTTCTAGTCCAAATTGATTCATAGCCAAAGTGTATCTTTTATTCTTGCTCCAGTACTCTAACTTATTTACTTCTCTTTTCCTCATTTGTACTCCCCTCCAGTACATTTTTAATTAGTGATCAGGATTCTTTTCAGCTTTCATTTTCCTTTACTCATCTCCTGTCAGGGCTCCTTTTCCAGGGCTTTCATCATGACACCAACTTTTCTGTGGTCCTGGCCCAGTTTAGGTTTATCTTTCTCAAGGAATAGTCACTATAAATACCAGCAGTATTCCAGTGGAGATATCACCAGTAATATTTCCACTAACATCACCAGAAAAGCCTCATCTGATCGGTTTCCTGCCTCCGACCTTCCACAGCTTCATTTAGACAGCAGTCACCGACCAGCTAATACATCTTTTACTCCTCTCTTGCTTTTTACTGCAGAGCTCCTGGCTTACAGGACAAATCTTTATGAGCCATTCAATGCATGACCTTACACACCACTCATCTAGAAATAAATGACCTCTCGGTGGTAATACAAATCACAAGCAACTACATAAACTGCTGTTATTACAGATGAAAACAGCAACAACAATAGAAAACAAACAAACCACCACAACACGAGCCTTAAGAATAAAAGCTGTTATTTCCCAAGAGAAAAAAACAACCCACAACCCAATCTGACAACAACAACAAAAAACACGAGAAACTAACTAATATTATAGAATCATAGAATAATCAGGTTGGAAGAGACCCACCGGATCATCAAGTCTAACCATTCCTATCAATCACTAAACCATGCCCCTCAGCACCTCGCCCGCCTTAAACCCCTCCAGGGAAGGTGAATCAATCACCTCCCTGGGCAACCTGTTTCTGTGCCCCATGACCCTTTCCGTGAAGAATTCTTTCCTAATGTCCAGCCTAAACCTCCCCTGGTGGAGCTTGAGGCCATTTCCTCTTGTTCTATCCCCTGTCACTTGGGAGAAGAGGCCAGCTCCCTCCTCTCCACAACCTCCTTTCAGATAGTTGTAGAGAGCAATGAGGTCTCCTCTCAGCCTCCTCTTCTCCAGGCTAAACACCCCCAGCTCTCTCAGCTCCTCATAAGGCCTGTCTGTATATCTTCTCTCTGGAAAGTGCCTCAATGCCACTGCCAGGACAAAAAAAAAAGACAGATGATCTCCCTCTGCTTGCTTACACTGGGACAGATGCTGCATTATCTTCTTTGGTGGCTGCTTGCAATCACTGACCCCACAGCACTGAGGAGTTCTTTGGACATCCCATACTGATTGTGCGCTAGAGTCTGTCCCCATAGACCCCCCGCCCCTCTTAAACCATGAGAGCCGTAGGGAATGCTGAGAGCCAGACCCCATGCTGAAAACTTCCCCCACCCCTCTGTCATCTTCTAGGTACATCACAACTGCACAACTCCAGTACTCAAAATACACTAAAGCTGGAACAGATTCATAGCATTAGCACACTCTGTTATTAATCAGAAGCTGAACAAAATACATGAAAAAAGTAAAGGAATAGAGGCTATTTAATTTGAGAAAACTGAAGAAGGTGCCTAATTACAGTTAATTAATTCCTGCACAAGTATAACACATTTCATACTACGGAGCTCCTTCATCTAGCAGACTTGCAGTATCTGGAAATGAAAGCCAGATCTGCCAAGACTCAAAGTGGAAACAAGAGGTGATTTTTCAATAATGAGGAAAGTGTTTCCATCTTCAGTTTTCTTAGGCAGATCTTCCATCACTTGAATCCAACACCCCTAACCAATGCAGGATAATTTAAAAAAAAAAAAAAAAAAAAAAAAAAAAGGAAGGAAACAGTATTTTCAAAGATGCAAAAGGCAAGCAGAGAGAACAGGTGGCAAATCAATTCAATTTAGGTATCTAATTTAAGCATCCAAATCAGGAATCTCAATTACTCACAGGCGAGAAACAATCTCTAAGTTCAAAGCTTTGAATCATTCTGCAAAGGGTCTGGCAATTGTTTTTGGCCTTGAGGCTCCCAGATTAGATACCTGAATTTGGGTGTGACTAAAGTTGTTATTCAGTTAACATTGTGAGGATTTGGACACCTAATATTTCTTTTCATTTTCTGCTTAACCATCACATCAACAGTCTCAAGAATTTTCTCTCATTTTTGGAGAAGGTGATGCCATCATTGAAGTACACGATACTCTGAACATCTACAAGCTTGCAGTCAAAATTTACTACCTGCAGCATGCTATATTAATTTCCCTGATATTTCAGCCTCCACAATTAATTTAGATACAGAAAGAGACATCTCTGCCATAAAGATGGATAAAGCAAACTTCATACCAACAGGATGTGCACAAACAAAACCACGGCAGTTATTTTAAAGATATCATCAATGCAAATCACGCTGATGACTGTTCTTTTGCAGGCAGATTTCATAATTTCTTGTTTCTGTCCTTGTCATGTTTATCCTTTGAAACAACTATTCCATTATCGTACAACTTTAAAAAGCAAGCACACACTGAATTCTCCTCTTTCCCCCACTAACAGAAAATCTCTTAAGCATAGCAATTCTTGGAAAACTGCATTAAAGTGACTGAACTTGCACATAACTCTCACTGGACTTTATCTGGCATAGTTTATTGTCAGAAAGTAGAAAATGCAGGTTGGTCCCGTATTATCTGTAATAAGACAGACAGTCCTTCATTTTAACAAGGTACTACTGCCAGTATCAGCCCTACTGTGTATGAAACATGATGCAATGATTTTGTTATTTATACAAGTGCAACGAAGCCCAGTGAGATCAGATGCAATTGAAGGCACCTTCCAGCAGCTGTCACACAGCCCATATTCATGCAACACCTTTGAGAAGCCACTTGCATCCCACACACCTTGCACCAAGACAACCACCAGAGGACTGTCCCAGCCTCCTGCCAACAGCTGAGCAGTGAAGGCTGCAACAAGCGAGTGAACACACAGCTGTTCAGCCCTGCACACCTATTTCAAAGCAGGGAATCGAGCCATTTCAACAATAGGAATAAGCATTCAGTGATTTCTTTCCAGTGAGGTGTTTAAATTTTTCCATCTGCTATCATAAGGCTGATGCAGTGAAGTCATACGGAGATGCCAGTGCTCTTGGGACCTATTCCTCTTCCAAGTCACTGCAGCACCAGCAAGAGTTTAAGCATCACGAACCGACTGGACAAGCAACCCTGCAAGCCCAAAGTGAGCTCTGTTAATCTCCATGTACAGAACAACAGGTCAGTTGTCTTTCCTCTCAGTTTCCACACATCTCTAGACCTCCTCAGAAGCTAGAGAGTTGCCTACTGTTGTTTCTCTGAAGCCCGCTACTAACAAACCTCATACTTCAGGCCTTATCTCCATCTGCAGATAGTATTCCCACCTCCCAACACAAAGAGCCAAATAAACTAGCAGTCATCTGGATAGGGGATCATGAAGTATAGCTTAGGGACAAGCAATTAACTCTGGAATTAAATGGAGCAGATATGGACTGGCTGGAGGCACAAAAAATGTGCTGATAATTACATGTTCATCTGTATCTTGTGAACAGTTGAACCTGCAATCCATGATGGTTGCTTGTTAACTTCCTTTCTGTCTGTCTTTGGGAACACATTTAAAACAATCTCTCTAAGGACAAGCAGGAATGCAAACATGAGATTACTCAAACAACATATGAGAATGCTCAAACAACGTCACAAGAGAGATGTGTGGAGGGGAAAAAAAATGGTGTTTTGTTGCTACCAGGTTAAGGCATATGCAAATAGAAAGATGTTCTGTGGAGCAGCAACCCATTTGAAGAAGATCTGGTTTGAATTTCGGGTGCTGTAGGATATGATGAGGAATGCCACTAGGCTGCCCGAGTTGCACCAACAGTGACTTGGCACAGCAAGGAGTGACAAGAGACTATGTCACTTTTTGGGGCGGCAGCAAAAGGACAACAACACAAGCAGTTTGCATTTGGGATCTCTAGTTCTGCTGCTAGGAACAGTGTCAAAGATCACGTCAAGCTCCTGTTGAATTTGGGACTCTACCTTCTTGGGATGAAATAACTGGAACTGTGGAGTTTTTATTTCCTTCAGCTGTCATCACCTGTTTTGACAGCTCAAAACTGAAATCACAGCTGCTCCATGAAAGACAAAAGCTGTTGAGCTTCTAACTGGTAGGTGTGCAATTGAAGCACTGCAAATCCCAGAAATAAGGGAAGAAAGAACAAAATTAAGTGGAACTATCAGGTAATCTCACATGGAAACCATCCATTGACTGGTTGTTTCCGTCACAAGATTTTGAAATTATGACACAAGTCTCTTAAAAGAAATCTGTTTACTGACAAAATAGGTAGCCCAGGTCTCATTACTAAGAGGACAGTAAGTACTGCTACAAATGCCCCTTTTTAAAGCAAGGTCACCATCATGGACCAGAAAATTCTTGATGAGACAAAATCTGGAGACTATGCCAATTTACACCTGATGGTCATGTAACCTCTGGACAAAATTCTCCCCACCCTTCGGTGAAGGTGACAATTTAGCTAGTGAATGTTTTCTGTTGCTACAGCAGAGAGGCTTGACAGCTCTATTAACCTCTGTACATAAGGTCTCAGGGAGCACACCCCCATCAGGGCCTTGTGTTTCAGGGGACACTAACAGTGCAAAACAACAAGGAAGATTCAGGAACGCCAGCCGGCACCTTCCGAGGTGGGTATTTATGAGGACTGTAGCTTTCTCCCACTGCTTTTCATTACAAGACTTCATATATATATTTCAGATTCTCCTGCTGAGAACATAGATAAGCTTCCAACATTAAATTTTCCATAAAAGAGAGTTACAATACAAGGCTAGTGACAAATGCTGGCATCAGAAGCCTGTAGTACTGATATTCTGTTAGGGTTTTGTAGAGCAATGAACAAAGATGTAGAGGGTAAAATAAAAGTCTTTTTCTTTTCCCAACTTCTAAGTTTGTTTCTGGAATCTTTAAAACGTGAAACACTCAAAGCTCCTTTGCTGGGTATGCAGATAGCCCTAATGCCTTGATACTTCTATATATAAGAATGGCTTAAAACTGTCTTACAACATTTGGTTTCAGTCAACATATGTTCTAGTGTTCAATTTATTCCTCACAATAAATATATTAAAGCTTATTGCCATTGATAAAGTCTATCTTGTAAACCTCAGGGCACTGCTTTGAAAAATTTTCATGGTGAAACTCAGCAGCGTCATGCAGTGTAACCCGATAATACCACGGTGACATTAGTGATGCAAATTCATCACTTCCACAATTTCTCAATTCTGACCCCACAACTCTGACCAAACTGTAACATTGCAGTTCAGAGTGGGGCAGAAAACAAAAAAATGCAACTCAATACCCACAAAATATTATGTAAAACATACCCCACTTCTTTCATTGACTTTCCGCAGTTGAACATTTCGTAAGAAAGCCAAATATTCAAAGACACAGACCACTGAGTTTAACTTCAATACAAGAAAGACTCATAGAAAATACAATAAAGAATAGAATCAGCAGGCACATTATGTACTTGGGAAGCGTTAGATATTTTGCAGACAGCAGTGATGCACAAGTCGGTTAGACTTCCCTGAAGGAATTAACAAGTACATGAATAAAATGACATGGTATGTAGGAACAGTTTGCTCAGAGAAGCAATGGAAGCCCCACCCCTGGAAGTGTTCAAGACCAGGTTGGATGAGGCTTTGAGCAACCTGATCCAGTGGAAGGTGTCCCTGCCCATGGCAGCAGGGTTGGAACTGGATGATCTTTAGTGTCCCTTCCAACATAAACCATTCTGTGATTCTGTGATCTATGCTGAGACCTGTACTAGTCCATATAGTGATTAATGGTCTGAGAAAGGGGAAGGGAGATAATGAAGTTCCAGACTTCACTGCCAATACAGAGTGAGTAAGAGTAGGCAAATTATAAGCGATATGAAAGCTGCACAAGCACCACAAGACACTGTGACTGGACAGCAAAGTGACAGAGTACATTAAATATTAATAAATGCAAAATACTACACACAAAAAAGTCCATATAGATTGACAGGCTCCGAATTAACTGTTCTGATGTAGAAGAGATGTAGTCATTACAGACAGTTTTCTGGAAACATCAGCTCAGTAGCAGACAAAAATTAGCAAATAATTTCAGAACTTTCCAGGAAAGATATCAAGACTGAAATATGAAGTATCATTACAGAAAAAATAAACTAATGAATTAGCTGCATCTTAAACACATATTTCTACTTATCCCCTCTTTAAAAGGAAACATACAAAGATATGCAAGTGTGATGTATCAGCAGAGCAAAGTTATTTCTAAACAGTGAAAAGCCTTGCATGGTAAGAATGTATGAAAAGCAAAACCACATTGAGACTCTGCAGCTTGAAGACAACCCTAACCACCTAAGACTGATACATACCACAGACAAGATGCTGGGCTATGTAAACCTTCCACCCGACCACCTGAGTTGTTCTAACTTTGTGAGGTAGAGGACATACAAAGGACAATTTCTACTGTTTTGCAAACTGTTAGTCAGATCAGCCACAGCATGTTTAGATAAATTGTATTAATTGTGCTGAGATTTGCAAGAGACACTTCTCATTTCCATCTGCCCTGGAAGCAAAGATATTTAATAAGTATTTAACCATGTGGCTCACAATGCGCCATAAAATTTTACATGTTGGCTGTACAACACCCTGCCTCCCTCCTTCACACTCTGAATTGTAACATTTTCCTATTTCCAACTCAACTATAATATCCTCCCCATCAGTAATAAAATGATGGTTAAACAGGATACTTAGAACTGTTCACCTCTTACTCCCCAAAACTCCTTTAGGAAATGTCTGTTAACAGAAATCATCATTATTGTAACACTCAGAAGTTGTACATAGATTCTTTTTGTCTAAACTCCAAAGTACCTCAAGTAAATAAAATGCTCACCTTCAAAACTGTTTTCAAAAAGTGAAGGTAAAGCATGCAACAGCGTATGACATCAGCCTGCACCAGGGTCCCTGCCATAACCGTCAGAGACAGCAATTTAGGCAGAGGAGTTTGGAAGTCCCTGTTGCTCAGCAGCCACAGAGCTCAGCTGCTGCAGTCTGATAGAAAGAAGAGGAACAAAGAGGACAGGATAAAAGAAGGATATCTAACAGATTTGGTTTTCAGACAATTCAACCAATACATCAAATCTTTTATTCACACCTTCAAAAATCATCAGCCGTTGACAATTAATTACTGCACGCCTGACTGTTCCCAGCATTTTCATTGACACCAGTGGCAGTAGGATTGGTCTCTTCCCTATTAGCTAATTCAAACCTATAACTTGCTCTTGAATATCTCATTCAGATCTAATACCTCCCTTAAAGTATCCATTTCTAACAGAGTGTGAAATAATCAACCTATCATCAAAGCTCTGCAGTTTCATCATTGCCCCCCCCCCCGCAAAAAAATTAATCATGTTTCTGAATGAGCAAGGCAAGCCTTTTGTAACACACGATGTTAAGCAGGAATAGATAGAAGCATATTTCCCACTGCCTATACAACCAAGGATTTTCAACAAAATGTGAGTGCAAGCTCTGTGAATAAAACTGCAAAATAATTCAGCTATTCAAGACCAACATGTAAGCAGAAAGCCAGGTTATACTTTGTAAGAGCTATGATTCTTGCTCAGTCAAAAAAAAAAAAAAA
>WAAB01015099.1:0-97252 GCA_013389865.1 Piaya cayana | reverse complement strand
CCCCCCTTTACTCCCTTCCCCCTTTTCTCCTTCCCCCCATTACTCCCCTTTTCTCCTTCCCCCTGCTTTCACCCCACTCTTCTCTTATTCTGCTATTCCTCCTTTCTTGCCATTCCCTCCTATTTTCCCACCCCTCTTTTCCCTGCCCCTCTTTCCCCTTCTTTTCTCCATCACTTCCTTTATTTCCTCGCACGTTTCTTCTCAATTCTCTATTCTTCATTTATTATTATTATTGTTGTTGTTGTTGTTGTTATTTCCCTCCCTCTCTTTTCCCCCCTCCCTCTTTTTCCCCATCCCTCTCCCTACCGAAGCCTTTTAGCCAAGGAGACTGTGGCCAGCAGCCAAGCCATGTCTTGTCTCCAAGATGGCCAGGGTCTGGGTGAAGCAGACAGACTGCAGCAGCCACAACTGCAGAGCACCCCACCACACGCATTCTGACCCTACTCTCCAGGACCTGACTGGCCCCAATCCAGGCATGTCTCACACAGAAGGACAATTCCCGAGTGATCCTTCCCTGCCACCCTTGGGAGGGTTAAGATAAGCCAGTGCAGTTTTTGCAAAGGATCCAGCAAAAACCAGGGAAGCAAGTTCTATTGTTCATTTAATCCCAGGCGGTCCACCCTGCTTCTGGCTGTACTGAAACACCCTGAGCATCTCAGCCCTTAGTTCTAGCTGGTCCCTGCATGTCCAGCCTGCAAAGCATTGCTGAGATAGTAGGCACTCAGCTACCCAGCATGTCGTACAAAGACTTTGCTAGCAAAGTGACTTATTTGACCTTTGAGCTTCAGGTATTGGAGGTGGGATTGGTGAAAACATTTTTCTCTACCTTAAGTTGGTTCTTTTGCAACTATGTGCAGACACCTTCCCTTTACTGGATGGCAATGAGTGCTTTCCTTCCACATTTTGTTCTGGAGCTGAGAATCAAGGTAGAAAATTGAAAGAGTTCTCAGTAAACTCAGTAGCTACTGACTGCTCTTTACTAGGACGGGTTATACTTTTATTCATCGAGAACTTGTCCATCATGTGCCTGCTTGCAGCTCTTCCCTCCTCTCTGTGAGCCCAGACCCCTTGCTTCCCTTAAAATTCCAATAAAGTGCCAGGTCTTGGTTCATGAAGGTCTGTGACACACAACTAAATGACATTAAGCAGGGGGTACAGTTAAAAAACAAAACCTACACTGAAGACTTTATCCTGTTTCAGATCTCCTTCCCTCTCTCCAGGATAAGGACTTGAGTTTTTTCTTCTCTGAGGAAGAGAAATTACTATTGATGAATCCTGGAACAACTTAAAAGTATGGATACACAAATCATAGATTTTGCCTTAGTCAATTTGATTGCTACTACCAGACTATAAAGTAAGTAGAAAGGTGGCAGAATAGACATTTGATTCCTAAAGTTTATCAAGAGTTGGTTGGGGTCTTTTACTTTGTGATTCACTGAGTTGTTACTCTGCCACTGAACCTCACTAGCACCCAAACAGCACTAGGTAAATTAAATGCAGTATTAAACCCCTTGATTGACTAGCAAGATTTTTCTTTTTTTCACCTCAATATCACACAGTTTGGAGGTCTAGTGAAGTTGTTTTCTTGCCCATCTCAAAAGCTTGCAAATGGCAGCAAGTGCTTTCGAATGATGCATGGAAAGTGCATGAAGGTCATGCCCTATACACTTGCCTCCATGTACATACTCATTCCACATGTTATAGGTTATAGAGAAAATTTCTGCGTTCAACTACCTCCAGCTACAAAAAAAGTGATAGTACTGAAGAAATTTGGCAGAGCAAAAGAAAATAAAAACACAGGCAAAACTGGAAAGTATCAAGCATTATAAACTTCATGAAGTCAGGTCAGCAACAAATTTGATCTGTGGCTCTTAATTTTCTTTTTTGTTATTCTTTTTATTTTTAATTCTTTCTTCCTGCAAATTTATAACAGTTGTTGTCCTTCCATTGCACTGATTTGCACTGTGCACTGGATCCAGTTGGCCAGTAATGACAGGGAATGTTAATTCCATTTAGTCACCGGAAAAAGAGCAATAAAAGCAAGTATGTTTCCCTAAGGCCCCAGACCAGAGTGATGAAAAATCCAGAGCAACATATTTGGCTAAAATCAGTCTAAAGTGTCATCTCTTTTCCCACAGAAAAAAATGAAAGTAGGAAAAGATTATACCAGGCAAACTTAAGTACAAATGGTGGACACTTTGCAGCTCTTGTACCTCAAATATACCCCCAAGTTGAGGAAAAAGTGACAGTCACCACCCCGAACTAGGCAAGCCCTAATCAGATTTCAGATGTGCCATGAACACACAAATGCTGTATGACCACAGCTAACATTATTTAAAGTTACAGGGTCAGTGACAGCAGCAGCTGCTGCTCCTGACCTCAAGGGAGTTACGGTTCTGGTTAACATAACCTTGCCCTCCTGTTCCTCACTGGGATTTAACTGAGATGTGAGTTGTTCCTCAAGCTGCTGCTGTGGGTTCCCAGTGCTGCCCTGACCAGAGGCAGGAGTGTGCTGAGAGGGCAGAGGGAAAGGCAGGGCAGGCAAAGACAAAGCAACTTTTCCTATTAGAGATGACTCTACTTATTTTCCCTGCCTTTAGAAATGAACAGCTGCTGCTCAGGTTTGCCAGCACCCAGCACTCAAAAACTGTGAGTGAGAGACTCAGAAATAGGATGATTGTCTGTAAAACAGTCTGGTGCTGGAAAAAAAAAACGACCTCTTTTTATTTGGCTCGTGATTACTGAGTCTGCAGGGATCCTAATTTTTTTTTTCCCAAGCTTTTTCCTTAGTATGGGAGGAGCAGAGATCCACTCTCTTTTTTTAAAAGAAAGAAAAAAAAGAATGCTGGGATTCTAACATAATCAACTAATTCCAGGAGCTGAGGCTTCAAGATAAAAAAAGAAGTGTAACAAAGCTCACAATGCAATCTCATTGCATTGGCATTGGCAGTGGTTCACTTGGCTCTGCAAATAATAAAGTAGGAGACTGAAATGACAAACAAACAGGAGATCCAAACCAAAGCACCACCAGGGAATGCAAAGCAGATGGCCAGCTAAAGAAGACCAGCCCAAAGAATCACTATGATCTTTGCAGTAAGATTACTCACAGCATTCACGGTGGTGGCCTCCTCCCTATGAGCTTGCCTGTCATGGTTTGCATCTTGATGTCCTCATCTTAGATTGCTATTTAAGAAGAATAAAAAAGCTACAGAGTCCTCTCAACTGCAAATCATTGGTGCACACTTTCACAGCAAACAGGGAGGTTCACGAGCATTGGAGAGGTTCACAAGCATTGGAGAACCCATGCAAGGGTCAGGAACAACTCTACATTTCTATGCCTACATTGTATTAACTGGTCATTTAGCTATCACAAAGATAACCTTAGTGTGTGCTTTCAGGAAGAATACTTTCATCATGCTTCTATTAAAATATCTGCTTTGTTTCGATATGTCATTCAAGAGAATTGATTTAGAAGTTGTAAAATTAAGTCTGTGCTAAACAGGAGCTGGCACAATAGAAATTAGATTTTGGCACTCCCCATAAATATGCAAGTGTGAGCACATGAAATCACGCACAATGATTCATTTTCAGAAAGAGGAAAAAACTCTAAATTACATTGTCTTCTGTCACATCCAGTTTGCTTAGCAGAGGAAAACTCATGAGTATCAACTGTGACCATTTAAACTAAGCAGCATGTTAAAATGCCCCATGGAGCTCCATTGGGACAGATCCTTTCTGCTTATCCTAATCGATACATTGGTTTATTGGCGAAAAAAGACAATTATTGTGGAGCAGGATTGTCAGCAGACTGCCAACCCCAGCAGATTCTCAGTGCTTCTAAATAGAATCTCTAGTTTATATCTATGCCTTAGCAAAGCTGTCCTGTCTTCTTGTGCTTCTAAGTAATTTTCTTGAATTTTCACTCCTTTTAACAATCAGAAAATGCAATTTTGAACATTGACTAAGCCCTACATGCTGTCTCCTCTGTGACTGTTCACAGAGATTGGGATTTTGACCTTTGGACTTGATAGGAAAAGTTTTTTCACAAGCAGCTGGAGCTAAATCCTACCCACCATATTTGTGGGTGTTACTCCATTACCTGTCAGTTTAAGACAAGCAGGTTTTAATCACTTAGGCATGACAGTGAATTACAGTCACCACGAATAGAGCACTCCTGTCCCCCTCACCCAGCCGTCTGCTCAGAGGCTGGTGTATCACTGGAGCACAGCCAGGCAGCCATAGAAATGCATTGAGTGAATAAGGTCTTCCTTCCCTACCAGGCAATAAAGATAATTACACAGGCCAGTATATATTAATCTGAGTTCAGTCCTTTTCCCACTCAAATTGGCATTGGTTTTGCCGTTGACGCTGATGTTGGCAGAAGCTGCCCCAAAAATCAGGGAGATAAAATTAGATTGCTTCTGCTATTTGCTAGTCTCCTCACTTCACCCCATACTGACTGAGGAATTACTGTCTCAGCCAGGAATTCCAGCAACCCAGGTATCCAAGGCAGGCGAGTGATGGGCTCCCAACATCTGCAGCAAGAGTTCAGGCAGTGGGAGACTCACAATGACTGTTGTTCTACCACCTTCACCCTCACAGCACTGCAGCCAGACCCTGGGTGCGCTCACCCCACTGGAACTCATTTGCCAAAACCAGCCTTAAACAAGGACAGAGGAGACACGCAGGGAAAATCCTTATCCACCAGGGCTTGGAGTCAAAGAATGGGAAGGTGTCTCTGCATGTTCATGTGGGTATGTGGTGCACACCAATGTCCCCAGAGATGCCCTGGGCAGGGCTGTCAGATTTTTGTCCTGTTTCAACAATGCAGAAGTCACTTGTTATCAATATCAGTGATGCCACTCAAAAAAATCAGAGGAAATCCATCACAACAAGTGATATTATTCTGGTGTATCTTTAACAGGCTGCCCAGGGAGGCGGTTGAGTCACCTTCCCTGGAGGTGTTTAAGGGACAGGTGGATGAGGTACTGAGGGGCATGGGTTAGTATTTGACGGGAATGGTTGGACTCAATGATCCAGCAGGTCTTTTCCAACCTGGTGATTCTATGATTCATTTTTCAGAAGTGAGACTCAGCTCTTACATCTCTGTTTCTGCATTGTGCAAAGCCATGTAAGTGGTGGCTCAACACAAGGTTTGTGGAGCTTTTCTGCAGTCTAGCAACTGGCAATATCTCTGCATATATGTAGGTGTGGATGCACATGGATACACACACACACACACACACACACACATTATCCTCCACAGTTTTCCCCTGGAAGAGTATTTTTTCTCTTATGCGGTGGTCTGCATGTCAGTGTGCCCGAGTATATGGACACACTGACAGTTAGAACAAGGCTGAAAAGCCTCCTCAGCCACACTGCCATGGAGTGCAAGTAGCACCCTCATTTTCACATATCTTGTAAATACAAACAGATCCTCTTTTCATATTCTGCTGCTACAATAACTTTGCAGATAACTTTGGAGTTGTATCATGGTGGGTGTAACTACCAGCAATAACTCGCCTGCTATCAGAGCAGAGTCACACGCTGTGATTGCTCATATGCCATTCAGATTCTCTAACTCAGAGACAGGGAAGAAAGAAAGGAAAAAACAAAGCAACTATTTCTAACCAAGACACATTCCTCTGTTCCCTCTGCCTTAGCTGTGAAGTCTGTCTGTTACACTGATTTCCTTTAATTGGTCAATCCCCACCCTGTTTCCACAAACATGGAAAGCAACTGTTTATAATTCCAAACTTCCAGCCTCGTGCCAGATAACATTTGCTGATCTATTGCCAAGACAAGCTTCACACAGGAAATTTAAAAAAAAAAAAAAAGGGAAAGGAAAGTAAAAGAGAAGGAATGGCAGATTAAACAGATCAGCTGTGATTCTTACCTTCAGAAGCAGACTTCATTCAAAGCCCACAACAACTTTTACTTTGCTGGCAGTCTCTGAACTATTTTTAGCTTCCCTTGGGGATGCCATATAGGGAGAGTGCCTCCCTCCTTGCCATTACTAATCTGCCTAACATAACAGCAGGACACCTGCTGCTAGTGAGTCATCTGTTGTGTGAAGCTAACAGTGTGTGTATGTGTGTGTGTATATATATATGTATATATATAGGCAATACGTAATTACAATTGCTTATTTTACTCTATATGTTTTCTTCGTCTTCCTCTTACACTAAGCAAACATGAGAAAAGATAGTGTAAAGAAGACAAATATACAAAAAAATTCATGTTCTCTTCAGATAAGAATCTCTAAGAGCAGTATAAGAGAAGTATGATTGTATTTGTGGTGTGGATGCATACATCTATACGCAGTGATCATGTTCTTGCAAGTTCCTGCTCTGGTACATGCAAACTAGTGTTTTCACTGAAAACGTGAATGGAAATTCAATTATTACAAATCTAAAGCTCCATCTTGAGCCCTTCTTCCCTACTCACACAGAGTAAGAAAGAACAAGCGTGGAAAACAGGCATACTTAGAGGAAACTCAGGTTTATAACCTGCTAACAGGAAAAGAGAAACCTACCACTTGTTACCCATATAAGCTTCCACATAGGAGGCAGAAGTAGCTTAATGGCTGTTAAACATCAGCTGGATTCCCCTTTGTTTGCTTCACAGTCATTACTTGCAGTGACAAATGCAACCCTTCGGTCTGTGCTAGGAGCCTGATCTCACCACCCTCCCATATCCCCAAGACATGCATTTAATCATTATAGGCTGCACTTCTAAACTTTTGAGAGTTGCAGTAAGGAGCTGCCAGCTTTGGCTTTGTGATCTCTGGAAGATCTCTTATTCCTTTCCTGTCTCTCTCTCCTTTTTTATTATTACTTTTTTTTCCCCCAAAATGTGAAATTTTGGTTATTTCTGTCTTTGAAGAAAGGCATTGTCCTGATCTTCTGCCTTGGGCAATACTGCGTACTGCTATTCATGACAGATCCTGGCACTCACAGTTCTTAACCTTAGCTGTCCTTAAATTCTACAACTTAGTCACTCTTATTAAAGGAAACGGTGAAATGATATAACCACATAAACCTGTCTCTTCCCCCCCACAGAAAAACACCTGAAGAATTCAACAAATAATAAAAAGTTTCCCAAAGGTTTATAAAATCATCTCATTGAATGTATTGCAGGAGAATGTTTTAAAAATCTATATAAAGAAGATGACCTCTCTTCCCAGAGAACTCTGTAGATAATTAAATTCAGTTTTAAAGGCTGTGCTTTATCCCCCCACACCTTTCCTCACTGAACTGAACAAGGGATGGCAGAAACTGAGAAACTCTTCCAGACTGTCTGGTTTCCCTTCTTCAAGAGGGGCTGGACCTCACAGCAACAAGTGGCCCAATTTTCCTTCTTTGAGCAGCTTAGGGACATGCACTGCATAAAACCCCTCAAAAGATGAAAAAAGCTCCTAAAAAAATTGCACTTACATATGTTCTAGACTCCCTAAACAGAGTTCAGGAACATATTCAAGCTCAATAATTAAAAATAACCCCTCGCAAATCAACATCTTAGTACTTAGCATGGCCATCTGCCAGGTCCTTAATGCACAGGGGAAGGGATTGCAACACGTCCCTAATATCAACACTGGACCTTCTCCAACAAGTAAAGGTATAGAAAAGCAAACCCATGGGTTCTTTCCCTTCTATATCCAGCTGCTTCTCCAGCTTCTGCTGTAACAGAGGCAGCAGGATTACAGGAAGACTAACTCCGAAGCATTTGCAGTTTTCAGAGTGACCCACACGCTCTGCGGTCCTCTATTCCCCCCTAGTGACCAGCGCACACTGAGGGTATCGCAGCAGCTGCAGCCTTCGAGCTGCATCGCTTAAATACCAGCAGTAGATCTGGCTTAGTGCTTCAGGAGTCCCTCTGCCCTCTCTGGTCCAAAAAAACCCACCCACCCCCTCTCCTCACACCCACCTTCATCTCGGAAGGGCAGAAATAACCATCTCCAATAGGGAGAGTTACAGATCGAGTGCAAGGTTCAGTTCTCCACTGCCATTCCTCCAAATACAGCCTAACAGTGCCGGTAACACGTTAAATAACATCAGCGCCTTTGTATGTCTGCTAAACAAAAAAAGTAGAAGCAGAAAGAAAACCCAAGCCCCTTGGAATGTCTGCCTTGAATCCCAATTAGAAAAGAATTGTTTGCCTTAATTCGAAATGTATTTAGAATAAGGAGCATGTATTTCCAAAGGATATTTTGTATTTACAGCATGTCTGTCTGGTTATACTGCTGCAATGTAATTGTTTTCCTGCTGAGAATTATAGCAGTGAAGTTACTCCGGGTACGATTACAGCTAATTATAGTTTCACTTTGGAATTTAAAGGCTCCCCTGCAACACTCCCTCCTTCCCACTTAGAGGCACTGGCCTTGGAACATATTGTGCCTGGTTCCCATAACTGTACTAACCGAGGTCCGTGAGGTCACTGCCAGCTACGTGACATGGGGCTGCGTTTGAGGCTTAGTTGCTAGAAAGGTGCAAGTCATTACAGTACCAGCATGAGGGGAAATCTATAAAGAATAACCTACACTGAGGTCGTGGCTGAGACCATCTAAGCCAAAACTTTGCAAGGTCTGTGCCTGGGGGGGAGCTCAGCTGCAAGAAGGCAGCAGTCCTCGCTGGGCAAAGCTGTGGTAGTGAGAGCACTGCAGAATTTGTGTCTAAAGAGGTAACTTTTGACAAAGAGCAGTTATGTTCAGAGTGGTTAACAGCTGAAGAGCAATGAGATATTCACTCCTGTGCACAGACTCAGTACAAAGGGGCTGCTTTAACATCAGCAACAGAGCCCTAGTACAGCATGGGGAAGTCAGCAGACACAGCTGGACCAAGCTGTGGTGAATTCATGGACTGCTCCCTAATGATAAATACTTCTTGACATTTTTCATATCTGTAGTTAACTCCTTTTGCCTCTAAATCTTTAAAGCTTGATGGTGGAATCAGGTTTGCATCATAAATCTCTTCCTTCTATCAGAGCTTTGCCTATTGTTGCTGGTGTTCCCAAGCAGAAAGTGAGCCTCAGCTGTGCTGAAGCAGCCTAAGACAGCCTTAACATTAGTCCAGTACAAACCATATTGATGCCAGTGGAGTAATTCAGGCATCTGAAGAAGCCTTGCCAAGCTGCTGCGGCTGGACGGGGCAGAGCGCTCCCCAGCAGCCTCATCGCTCTCCCTGCCCCAGATGGTGCAGCTATGGGAACAAATGCACTCCATTGCTGAGAGGCACCGTGTGTTTGAAAACAAAATGTCAATGAG
Organism: Piaya cayana; assembly: GCA_013389865.1. NCBI lineage: Eukaryota > Metazoa > Chordata > Aves > Cuculiformes > Coccyzidae > Piaya > Piaya cayana. Next base: position 87,990 of record WAAB01015099.1, on the reverse strand, counting down.
CTTTCCAGATTAAAACATTAAAAATGTATGAGCAACAACTGTCGCACACGAGGAAGCTAGTAACACCGGTATGGTTTTTCCATTCGACATCAGGTTAAGATAATTTTTCACATGCAGTAATATTTTCATCAAGCTGAAGACCTGGGAGACTCATTAGATCTCCTCTTGACCTTGCATAAAACCACTGTATTTTACCCAGCTATTTCTAACCAAAGTGATATGTCCCAAGAAAGTCAATAGTGGAGAAACACAGCAAGTCTTACTCTGGAGCTTTTTTCTCTTGGATAATTTGCTCTAATCAGTAAAATCACCTCCCAGTTAAAACTAAACCACAAAAGACCCCGCCAAAACCCGCACCTCATCTAACGATGTCTGGTTCCTCTTTCAGGTACAAGCTCTTCTTTCACTTTCCTTTTAGGACAGAGCATTTTCTTCCCAGAAACAGACACATACAAAAATATCACCTCAGACTTTTTTTCATCAATAAAACACACTGAGCCTTTCAGATCTCTTATTGTAAAATGTTTCTTCAGGCCCTCAAATAATTTATCTATTCCCTCCTACCCATTCTCCAACTTTTCCATATCTTTTCAAAGTTTCAACACAGCATTTTGGTGTTTGAGACCTGGTTTTAGCGATGTTGGACATAAAAGTAAAATTCTTTCCTTTCCTATTATTCACTACTCCCTTGTTTATATATTTAAAGGCCACATAAATTCCTTTTGTCAGGTCATCAGGGCAGGATCGATGCACAGAGGCTTTTTGGAGCACTGCTGCCTTCACCCCATGAGTGTTATCTCCACTCTTGCATGCAGGGCTGTGCCTTTGCACAAACCAACATAGATTTGAAGGATTCCTCATCCTTTTTACCAAAGATTCAGCTTTCCCGGTGCCAGTCTCCTTTCCTTTTCACTGCACAACACTCTCTTGATCTTTGTGCTTTGCAAAAATTTTTCATATTGCATTTTTTTACAGACCTGATACAAAAAATGACGTGTTTTGGTACCAACACTTAACCCTAACGTGCCCCAGAAGCCACAGATCCATTAATTGCTGTCTTTCCAGCTACAGCTACTTGTTGAGTTCTGTCAGGCACTTCTTAATGCATTTAATGTATATTCTAATGTTACTGAATACTGCTAATGTTTAATCAGCATGCTATTCAGTGCCAAGTCAAATGCCTCACAAAAGTCTAAATGCACTACATTTATACAATCGTTTTTTTGTCAACCAGACATGTAACATAATCAGAGAGAGAAAATTAGGTTTCTTTGATAAAGTTTGCCATAAAGCCGCGTCGTTTAAACTACTTACTTATTTCCTTTCACACCAGCTTTTGAATTATTTAACCCCAAATTATTATGAACTAACCAGCCTGCTTGAGTATTAGCAATACTTCTGCATAACAACCTCCTCTCTAAAATTGATATAGACACGTTCCGTATGACCGAATGAGTATTAGCTTATTCATGAGACAGCTCTTTACTTTCAGGGAGACCAGACTGGATTTGCTCCCTTTTGGAAGGTTTCACAGGTAAACTGGGCTTTGATGGGACTGGGTGCCCAATGCAGGGGTAGAGTGCCTTGCTCCTCTCAGCAGCCCTTCACATTTACCTCACTTAAAATGCCTCACTAGCACTTGTAAGGTAAACAGACAAGCAAACCCAAAACTCTTCAGTATAGTTTTCTTTGCAAAAACTCAGGAACAACTTTACCAAAAGGGTTAAAAAATGTGACTTGTGGCATTTCTTTATGTACCTGCCAACACACAACCAATGCTGCACACGATCTGCTGATTTAGGGCCCAGATACATCTGCTGTTTAACTACATTAATACAAAGATAGAGCCATAATTTTATGTGCTGAAGGATGGACGTGTTTAGGAAGGGATACAGCTGCCAAGAGGATTTTAATGGCAGGTTTCCATTAAAAATCCATCCCCAAAGACAAAAATGTCTTTGTACCAAAATCCACCTCTTTTTATTCAAACCTGTTTATGTGAAGGAGATTAAAGGTATCTGTGAACTTCATTTCCCTTGCCCATTCCTCACCATACTCCTTTATACAAGTTCATTTTGTCCTGCCAGAGCTACTGTTGCCTACCTCATCAAATAATAACGAAACCTCAAGGAAATCATTGGAGAGCTGTGTGTTTTGCACATAAAGACACAATGACTTCTCAGAACTCCTGTTGTTATTCAGAAATCATGCGAAATGAAGCTGAGGCAGGGAGCAAAGCAACGTATGAAACTGAAGCCTTCATACTTCCCGAGCATACCTCATTTGCTCTGCTGTCAGTAACTCAAAACCCCAATGAAAAAGGGGAGGGAGGGGGAAAGGCATAAAAGAAAAGGAGTAATTGTATGCAAGCCACTAGACTTATCACTTAGCTTTTGGCAAAATATTGACTCCTGAATGATCTTTGTCAAATCTCGTGAAAAAACAGCCTCCAGGTGATGAATCTTGCCACAGGCATTAAATGTGGTGCTGCTGTAAAAGGAGAATAGAAATGGGAAAGAAGGTTTAATTTTAATTAAGAAAAATACTCATGTCTGTATTTGGTCACTGCTCTCATGATTTGGAAAAGTAGGATGCTTGAGGGCTTGTTTTTTGTTTGTTTTAAATATTCATTGCATTTTAAATGTCTTCTGTGCGGGGCTTGGTGGACCTGATGGTAAATGGCTGAACCAGCTCCAGTGTTCTCTGCAGCAGGCAGCCTCGACAGCAGTGCCGGCAGCGCCTAAGGACACGGGGCCAAAACTAAAGATCAGAGCAGAAACTTTACAGTGAAGGTGTTGCTAGGACCCCTCGTACAGGGAGCTGAGCACACTTATTGATTTCAGGAGGGAGACAGATGAATGTGCTGCGTGTCTGTATCAGCAATCCAGACATTTTGGACAGGTTTTGCAAGCTGACATTTGACTGTGACCTGAGATTTTGCAGAGACTTTAACCCAGCTATTGAAGCTATGAAGGGCAACACTATGATCAAGGTGTAAGCAGTGGGGAGGAAAACAAGAATGTATTTGTTATCTAGAGCAATAATTTATCATTTCCAGACAGTACGGCAGGATAAAGAATAGTCTCATGGATAAAGAATTGATTTGAGATCAGGAGAAACAGGTCTGTCCCTTGGTTGCCAGCTTCCTGGCAGATCTTGGACCTGCCAAATAAAGACATAAGGTGCAAAAAATTCTTCTTGCCCCAGATGTGGTCTGAGTGGTGGTCCAGTGCCATAGTGACAAGCTCTACTGCAAAGCCCCAGTTAAAATCCCAAGGAAGAGATTTGCAGTATATAAAGCAACCTGGATTATTCATCATCAAAAAAGTGCATAAGTGATCCTGAGATATTCCACACTCAGTCTGCCATTTTCAGTTTCACGCTAGTCACTAATCAACATTAATTCAACATTAACTTAGGACTCGATTTCTCCACCTGTCTCATGTTGGCATCAGGCAATTCACCCAACAGTCTATCTTTCAGACTCCTTTTTTTGGAAGTGATTTTTAAAAATCACTTTAAGTGATTTAAGAATACTCCTAAATGTCAGCTGCAAGGCAGAAGAAGATAGTTATTGGTCTGCTTATAGAGAGAAATTTGGCTCAGTTTCTTCTTCCTACCCTGCTCATCACTGATGTATTTTTAAATGAATCCTAAAATACACACCAGGAAACTCTATTAAATAAAAATCATGAATGGCATGCAGACTGTGCTATTACTGTGCATAAGAAGATAACAAGACTCAAGAGACTGCCCTTTACATTCTGCTGCTCTTGCTAACTACAGATCTGGCCCAGCAAATGCACGTTCCATGTAGAAAAGAGAGTGCCATCAGCCCTAAACAATATGCCTGGAAAGAGGTTGGAGCAGTAAGAGATCAGAAAGATAATCAGCATGCCATGAGCTGCAGCTCTCTGTGTTCTCAATTAACTAAGTGATTGGACATGCACAATCAGAGATCCCGAACGCATCATTTGTAGGTTATCAGCAGTATTGGGCATCAGATGGAGCAGTGCTGGGCTCCCCCCGCCAACAAACTGGAGGAAAGAGTTAGAATGCTGAAAGATTTTTAAAGCCAGACTCTCACCTCAAGACACAATAAAAGAAAAGCTTTTAGATCATTCCTGGCAGAGGAGTTGGAAAGCTGCCATGCTCAGACAGAGTAACTATGGTAATCCATATCAGGTTGCAGAAATCATCTTTAGCATACAGTCTTTTAAGCCCTCCAAGAAGCTTTCTTCCTAATCTACTTAAAAATAAAAAATAAAGGGTGTTTCAAGGTCAAACAGTACCAATAATGGGATCAAAGACACTGAATTGGAAAGAGGTCAAGGGTAAATGTCCTGAGCACCATCTGCTGTCTCTGCAAGGAAGGAGAGCACTGAACCAAGAGGCAGTAGCTGGATAGGGGATCGACATCCCTGGTTTGTGTTCTGCATTGCCATGTGAGCTTGATCATCTATCATCTGCAATGAAGACTGCACAATTAAGATGCACTGCAGAAAACCTATGCTTAATTGCTTTGATACTTAGGTGATTGAGAGCTGAATACATTAGTGTGTCAAAATTACTGAACACAAAGGCCTTGATTCTGTTTTCTTCTGTGCTGGTGTAAGCGATGCCTGGAGTTCAGCTTTGTGGGCATCTGGGGACTGTTGGAGCTTATTTACGTAGGCAGGCTCAGGCCTTGGTGACACTCCAACTCTATTTGAGTATTCGAGGTTGTGGTATGCCTGATCTAAAGGAATTTGATTCTATTGTTCACTTAGGTAGAATTAGGAGCATAGAAAATCAGATTCCATTATTTGAAAATTAGCTCCAAATTAAACACTGCTACTTAAATCCCCACGCTACGCATAGCTCAAACTTTTGCCCTGCTTCACCCAGTCCTGTGTGTGCAGCAGCTTGTGATCATCTATTTGCCTTCATGCGTATTCCTTAAGTATTTGAGGGATTCCTGTACTGATTAGAACACACTTGAAATTAAAGGCAAATAAACAGTATTTGGAGCTGGACCAAAAAAATGATCAAGAAGAGCAAATGTTCCCATTTGAGGGAAAGGGCAACATATGAACAATAAAAAGTCTTATGCATTGAAATCCCAAATGGCTGAACTGTAAGGAAGACATATCAGATTTCCTCAAGTCTCTGCTGCTTTACTTCACTGCCTGCTGAGCCAGACACCAGCTTTTCCTCCTTGCAAAGATGGAAACATTTCTGACATGCCTAGCAGAACGTCAAAACTGAAAACTGTTCCAAATCAATCTTATGCTAAAGGGCCAAAATCTCAGAAATCAGGAGTCTATCACTGAGCGCATATTCACACAGATTCTTTTTCCCCTTTTTTTTGGGGGGAGGATACTTCAACTCACGTTTTCCTCAGTTATCAGGCTGGTTTTTTTCCTTCCGTAACATGCAAAAAGGTTGTTCTTGCATGCACAAAGCAGCTGAATGCTTATCTGCTTGTTCTGTTCATATGAATACAATAGAGGGCAAACATCTGTGTTTTGAGGGGAAAAATAAATAGATGTCCAAAAAAAGCATGCAGGCAAAATGCTTCAATAATAGTAGATACATCTTGGAGATGCTTTAAAAATCAGGGCTATAGTATTGATTTCTTTTGTTCTGTGTTGCAATGACAAGATGCCAAATTGCTACGATTTCAGTAGCCCATAACTTAATTTTATTGTGTTTGATCTAACAATACTAAACATATTTCTTGGTTATGTGTTAAACATTATACACATTATACGTTAAGGTGGTTTTAGGTCTTACGACTTGTCTGTAAACAGATACTAGAATTTAGATTATTCTCAATTCTCAGGTGCAGGAGCGAGGGGAATTCCTAACCTGCAATTTAAAAGGGGAAAAAATTAATTATGTGCAATCCGACTCTTCAGGAGGAGGATCTTTTTATGAGACTGTAGAGTTATAGATGAAAGACACTCAGTTATGTGTGTCTCCAAACAGTTTGGAAATGTTACTGGCAACACCCAGGGTACAGCAGAGGATAATAATTTGAAGCTGAAGCCATGCTGCTGTGCATGATGTCATTTTTGCCTGCTCTTTTTATCTCTGCTAGGATCTCACATCATTTTCAGGAGCACCATTCCAGTCCCTAACACTTAGTTTTGTGCGCTGTGTCTCTGCACCCACTCCCTGGATGGCAGTGAAGAAGAAGCGATGTTGGGTAAGGCCCCAGCAAGTGAAAAGAGTTGCTGGGGAGTATCTTTTGTGGCTGACCTGGCATGTGACAGAAAGCAGTGCCAAGCTCAGCTGTGCCTGTCCTGGAAGAGGGTTTCACTCTTAACTGCAGTGCTTGCTTTGCTTTCTTTTCTTTCAGGATCAGCTGATACTAGATACAAATCAGGGAGTGGATGCAATTTCAGACTGATACTTGCAAATATTTAACTTGTACATGCAAAGTGGCACTAGGATTTGAGTCACCTGGCCTTGATTTTTTTGTGTTTGCCTTGGATACAGCTATTGACATAGGAAAAAGTAGGATATGCAATAAATCATTCAATAAAAAAAATCTAATAAATCTAGCTTATAAATTAAGCCTGCAATGAAGGCAGATCATCGCTCTTCAACCATTTGCATAGCACCCCTCTGGCCTGCCTGGCTGGATTTTAGTTCAGGGAGAATGTTCACGACCAGTCACCCAGTGTGCATATGTTGATTTTAAGACAGTGAATTATATCTTTAGAGGAAGTGTTGATGTTGGCATTTATATATTTTTGTAAGTATTGCAAAGGATTATTTATTAGATACCAAACTTTTTTTTTTTGAGAGAGAGAAACCATCTAGACAGATCATAGAGAACTCTAAGATTTGTAGGTACAGAAAAGAAAACTTGCAGCTCTCTTTTGGCAGGTAAATGCAGCAATGATGTCTGATATATCCTCTCATTTGTATGACAAATGCTGTTTCATCAAGAAAAGCCTAGTAAGACACATACATCCTACTCATTAGCTTCTTCTAGAGCACCCCAGCCCTGTTTGCACACAAAACGGCCGCACAGATCCTACCAAACAATCGTCCAGCCCAGAATGGGTCTGGAGCCAGTAGCACCTGTTTCATTACTTGGTGTCATCTGCTCCCATTATCACACCCTCACCTCCTTACCATATGGCATGCTCCGCAGCCCAAAAAAAGTTGCCTCATCTGCAGCAGGAGGAGACAACACCAGCCCCAGATCTATGAGAAACTTCGTTAGCCAATGAAGCATCTCACTCATCATCTGCCATCAAAGGCAGCAGCGGGTGAGATCAGGAGAGAAGAAAACCAGGATGTGGTCTAAAGTCCACATCTGCCACTTCTTCCCCCAGCTGTAGGGCTCTGAAGTGGCAGGTCTTTCACCACTTCTGTTCAGCTGAGGAGGAGATGGCAAGTCTGAAACCTGCTTTGAGCTGTGCCGGGCACCAGCTAAGAGTGAAAATAAAGATGGTGATTGCACCTGAGAGTTTAGTTAGATACCAAACCCACTGACTCTGCCGCAGCACACCCAACTGCAGAGTAGCAGCATGTCTTGCATCTGTTCACAGCAAGCCACACTTCCCATGGGAAGGTATGAAGCAAAACACCCCTTGTGTAAATGAACTTTCCTTATTTATGTCATATGGATGTTCTTTAGCACACATGTTGATGAGACACACTTGTTAGGGCAGCTTTTCTGGTGGCTGCTGTGCAGACTTCACTTGCAGGAAGACCTGTTATATCCTCTCCAGCTATTTCTTTCCAGGTCTGATAGCACGCTGGGACATGGCTGTACAATAGTTCAGTGCCTGGCTGCCCAATATCTTCCTACTGTTTCCTCCAGTCCAGTCTCTACAAATGTCTCAGAGTGAGAGGGCAGTATAGGCAGGAGTGCAGCTATACAGAGTTCCTCTGCGAGATGGCAAGCGCAAGCACGTTCAGTCTTCCCTCAAGCAGTCCCTTGTATGCATGCCCACAAAAAAAAGGCAAGCATGGAGTGTTAATGAGTATTTAATTGATAAGTTATTATAGAACTACTCTGCTAAACTGAGCATCCTTTGAGGAAGTAACATCTAGGGAGTAAAAGCATGAATGAGACTCCTACTGTCAGCTTTATGGATGTTTGCTGTTGAGATATGGCTCCTTCAGCTGTAATGGAAGGAGCTTGTACTTCGGAAAAGAGATAGAGAAGCTGATGCGCAAGCTTCTTGTATGCACATTTTCCACCTGGAAAATGTCTGTGAAGATACGGTCTGCTACACCGTGTCTCTGGCACAGGAGGGAGAAACAGATGGAGAGATCATCTAAAATCTTTTGTTCTCCATAGTTAATAACCTGGAGCTCTTCTAATATCTAACATGTGTAGGTTGGCTTCATCTCCATGTGCATGCTCTTCAGAGGAAAATCAACTACATTCACAGCTTGGTTAACATGAAAATGCATGACTGCTTTGCGAAGAGAACAGGATCTTAAAACTCTTGTGTCCTTTACAAAATGCTGTTTACAGCAGATCTGTCATGAACATCAGTAACTCACCTAGCTGTCTTAGTGCAATATGACATTTTATTGCCAGTGAAACTGGGAACGAAACCAGCCACATTTTAACACAAGTTTAGAAATTAGGATAACCTGTCTTTTCTTTTTTTAAAACTCAAACACATTGATCTGTTCTAGTGGAAGACTGCAGTACTGCTCAGCAAAGACTTTTCAGCACATCATCTCATGCCCAAAATACAGCACTGAGCTCATTTGGAATTAAACAAAATTTGGAAATTGTTATTTTTCCCATGAAAGAAAGGTCCATTTCAGTCCAGCTTCCTTCCAAATCCCTGCAGAAGTTGTACACTCCAAAATACATGGTTTTATTATCCTTAATTTAGCTAGAATACACACACTCCTTTTATAGTGAATTCCAGAGCAGAACATCAAACTGTGTGAGGAATCATTGTGTTACTCCCATTCATGTAGAGCAGATAACGCTGACTGACAGGAGGCAATCGGAGCATCTTCCCAGTTTTTGCCAAAATGTACCTCTCAAAAACTGCAACAGAAGTTTTTAGTTCCTACAAAGTCCTTGTATGACTTTGGAGCCCGTGGCTCGTGGCAGTGAGACTTAGACTCTCAAATTGAATTAAAAATTTTTACCTTCCACCATTAGGAGTTGCCATGGGAAGGCAATGTTGTTCATTCAGCCTGCAGCTTGCAATTTCCTGTTCATAAGTCATCTGCTCCTCTATGGCTTAGAGGGAATACAGATTTTTCTTGGGACACTAGGACTCAAGGGAATTACCTGTAGTTAAACATCTGATTAATGGCTCATTAAGAATCAGCAACAGTGTTTATTCAGTCCCTGTCTGAGTGTGGTTTTGCAATTATGTACTTTTGAGACTGCAGGTGTGTGAAATATTCATAACCCAAATGGAAATATGATGGAAGTGCAGTTTATGCTTACTCAAGGGCTAGCTGTTCTGGATTATAAATATAAAACAGAAAAGCAAAAGTGCAATTATTGCTCTGCCCAGGGAGTACCCAGACACTCACCAGACTCTTTACAAACATATTAAACACTAAATTTCTCTCCCAGATAATTTATTCTAAGTGGCAGAGCCTCCTATCCTCCTCATGCTGTCCCTGGTACATGCTACTACTAGACATCCATCTTACCTGTAAAAGCAACATTCCTCACTAGATAACTCATGTAGTAACTACTGCACCCCGAAAGGTCTGTGCTTCTCTGGGGGTGCATCAGGTGAAGAGAGAGGAGGAAGAGTGAGATTGATAGTGCTTGGCTGGATCTGTCTGCTAGGTTCCTGGCTGTGTATTAAAATCATGGTATTGGAGCTTTAATTCGGCTTAATGGTATATCATTCATTATCCTTATTACTTAGCTGAACCAAGAAGGACACAGGGTTTGGCCACTCTCTCCTGCATATGATGTGCTTCTACTGTTTGCTCCATCAGCCCCAGAGAGCTGCAAATTCTGACCATGTGCCCAGCCATTGAGCAACAGGTTACCAGTAATTTTAAAATATGCAACCATAATGCTCTGGTTTTGAAGATGAAACAAGGACTAGAGGGCAGGAGGAGGGATGGGAGGCTGTTACCTGAGCATATATTGTGATTCAAGAACAGTTTCATTGACTTCATGTGGGGCAAACCCCATTCTGAATCAGTTAACTTGTCCTCGCTCTGCCTTCTGCCCTGAGCATCGAGCCATCCCAAAAGTGGCTTCATTTCTCTAATTTATTTTATGCTGTTGTTTTTTAAAAGGGTCGTTGCAGAATTCCTCTGGGTCCCATATATGCTGTGCTACCACCTCTGAGGGGCTCTCAGTGGTATCGTACAACTAAGTATGAGTCACATGAGACTGGGAATAGATAGCCAGGCAGAAACAAATCTAAAAGCAGTGAACCGTCAAATGTGACGAATGCAGGAGGAAGCTGAAAGATGAAGGACTGTGCAGAGTCCCTAAATCCAAAGTGCATTTCTGAAAGGGCACGTTTTTCAAGAAGAATATTTTTAATAGTCTCTGTCTACCACAAAAAGGAAGGACTTATCTGCTTGCCATCACTGATTGCCTAACATAATGTGCTTTGTATTAGCCTAAAAGAAGCCAGCCAAGTGCTTCCAGATGGTGGGAGGCAGCAGGATGGATGGTCACAGCCAGGCAATGCCTGGTCTTTTCCCTCCGCCTGCGGCAGGTACAGTGCAGAGCTGGTGGGTACAACACATCCCTGGAGGCTCCCCCATCCTGAAGGCAGCAGGTAGAGCCCCCCACCGCACTTCGTCCTCTCTTCCCCAGGCTGAACAAATACACAAATGTGCTTCTGTCCTTGGCTCATGGGTAGGAGTAGCCTGAGAAAGACACTATGGATGGGCATCTGCAGGGTGAGCCAAGAGCTTCAGATGTTCAGAGGCGACCAGAGGAACCTGCAGGCAGTGACAGTAGTGAAGACCCCACAGTTTTGGGGCAGAATGTTACTATGATTTTCAGAAAGATGCCCAAATCCATTTGCAAAAATGTTAGGAAATCCTCCATGGTCTGTCGCATGCTGTTCCAGCTTTGATTAGTAAAACTATTTGCCTTTTTTCTGTTCTGAGTGTTTCTGACTAAGATTGTGCTGTGATATCCTCCACGACACCCGAAGGTCCTCTGCTGCCAGAAGTCTTAGTGTTAGCATTTATAAGGTTGCTCCCAAAGCCTCTTGGAGCAGCTAAAGAGATGGAACCACTTTTAGTCTATAAGCCAGGACTTCTAGAACTCAAGCCATTCTTGTAGTATTTTTTTTTCAGAAGCATTTCTAAATTTGTCACAGTGTCACAAAAATAGTCTGTCTTTATTTCTCTATATAATGGCAATATCTGCACGAACTCATTCTTCCCCAGTTCACACATTCAAGGTTCCTATTTAATTTCTCAGGCACTGCAGCCAGCTCACATTGAGGTGTTTATAATTTCAAAAATACAGTCTCCTCAACCAGTAAGCATGACCTATTTTCTTGGTTCCTGGACCTCATATTTTCTGTGTCATTCAAATGAGTCTGGTCGCTCACTGGATCCAGATATCTCCTAAGAACGGGTTTATTATTTACTTATCTGCTCATTTTTTCTACTGTCTGTAATTTTTGTCATTAGCATTTGGATGTTTTCTTCTAGATCATCGATAATGATGCTCTATGACACTGAATCAGAAATAGATTGCTGGGCAACTGAAGAGAAGCAGTCACACTGAATGTTGGTTCCCTGCTCCTGATTGCTGTAATGTAGCTAAAATATCTGTAAAAGTGAAGGCCATTCTGAAGCCCCGTTATAAAAGCTTTAGAAAGCTTCCAAAATAGAAAAAAAAAACCAGACAGACTTCTGCACCATTGCCAAAAAACCTCAAAGCTTAAATCTGGTTTTGCTTTTTATTTTTTTTTTAACAGCCTTCTTTAATGAGAAAATACTTTTTTACTATGTCAGAGTTTTTAAATCCTGACAGATAAAAACATAACAGATGAGTCATCCTGTTACTGTCTTGTTAACTCTTTCCTATTGCTAGCACGCATGCAAAAGCCTGGGAGAAAATTCTCCTTGTTAAAATTTCCTCTCATCCTTTCAGATTTGAGGAGAGCCACTGTTTATTCTCAGCTGTCATTTCTAGCAAAAAAAAGGAGAAAGTCTGGGGGAAAAAATCCCCTCCTAACCTTCCGTCTCATTGTCTCTTTGAAGCTGTGTGTTTGATAAGTCCTAACAATATGAATTTTCAAAAAAACAACTGTTTCCTTTAAGTTTGAACTATAATAATTTCCTATTATTATATGAATACTGGCCAGGTTTTTCAATCTACTGCATAAAGGCAGTATTATTAATTGCTGTGTGACAGCTTTTTCTTTTTTTTGTTAAATGAATTAATACATAGTGGTAGCCCCCAGTTCATACAGCTTCCACCAAGCAGCAACCCTTGAAGCGGGTTAGGGGTACTGAGTTAATGAAAAAAAATAGCAAGCAAACCGCAATTCTTAACCAGTCTTATACTATGAATGTCTTCAGCCACCTGGCCAGGATATTTGTGATGTACTTCTATGAAAGATAAGCTTTGAAGCAGCTTCAGAAGAAGATAAGGCTGAAAGAAGGATGTGTTCATGTATTCGCTTGCAAGTATTTTATCTTTGCAAGGCCCAAAAGCAAGCACAGACAACCAAGCTGTGAGCAGTCTCAGGGAAACCATATATTTAACTTTAGGTGCGTACTTGTACCCAGCTAAATCAGGGCTCCTGCTGGCTTGTCTCTCTAAATCTCATTTTTACCACGGGGACTTATTGAGTTGCTCAGCCATTTTCAGTTTTCATGTTGGCAGACAGCTTCTTAATACACGAGATCTTTCTAAGATTGATACAGAGAAGGTCATATGCTTTTCCTTAGCTGTGTGATTAATGCTATTCAAGGCTTAAAAATATATATAGCAAAGGACAATAATTGTCAAGGTTTAGGTGTATGTCTAGTGAATTCATTGCTAACTTTAGGAGACAATTTGCCATACCTCTGCTGGAGTAAGACACGCTTATAAACAAACGAAATTGCAATGAATATAACAGAAAAGGAACGAGGCTTTTGACCCCATTGTCACATAAAATATCTCCCTCTCCCCTCTAATCTAGGAATACTTATCAAAACTGTGTTTGAGTCTTACCTATTAAATGGCATAAAATAGAATCATTTTGCAGAACTAAATAAAACCTGTTTCTAAAAGAGGGAGAGATTCAATCCAAGAATACATTAATAGCATCATTAAAATCTGAGTCCAGTTCCCACAAACTAGCCTTTAGTCCCACAGGGCAAGGACAACACTGAACTCAGTCTCATCCTGATCTGGTGAAGGCTCATCTGCTCCACAGCCAGGGAAATCTGTCCCCAGAAAGCCCTTCTTCATTTCTTTCATCTAAAAGCCTTAGCCAGAAATCTGAACTCTCTTCATTGTCACAACACACAGAGCAGCCCTGCCCTTCATTTCAGGGTTTCAAACAAAAAAAAAAAAATGCAACCAGTGCTTTAATTAGCAGCTCTACCGACTTCTGGACTGCAAAGGACTGAGGAGTCACAGTCAAGCTTTGATTTAAAATCAAGAAGGTTAAAACCTGACCCTCTTTTGAGAAACAGTGATTTCTACACTCCAGCACTCATTAGAAAGGAAGATTCTACCACCATACATATGCGTTATGAAAAGGTTGAACTTCTTAATAGACAAGAAATTATACTCAGATTCAATTCCACCCCTCCTTTCTCTGTGCCCACCAAAGATCTGTGGGGATGGGACTGCAATGCTTCTGCTGCACCATTCTCCCAGTTCATTGAAAGGAAGGTTTATGCAGAGAAAAGTGGTTGCTGAGATGAAGGTTGCTTTGCTAGTTACATGAGGGCTTGGGGCTTTTTTGACTCCTGTTACCAAGGCTTTACAAATCCACAATAGGCCCAATTTAGCCAGACCCTACACAGAGTGCCTTGCAGCGTCTGTGAAAGCAATTAAGAACTTCTATTCCCAAAGCTGTCTTCTCCTCAATTATGCCAGCAAACAAAGAGGTGTGACTGCATAAGACCCTCTATATTAAAAAACCCAGGCCTACGTAGTTTAGCTTTGATCAGGGGAATGAAGTCAGCAGGGAGCAAGGGAGGTGAAGCAGCACGTTTGCTCTTGGACTTCCGAAATTTACAAACAAAAAAGAGAAAAAGAAAATGACGATGATTCTGCCCACGTGGCACTTGCAACTTAATCTGCCCATTCCACAGAGTGCCAGGTGTGCTGAACACCACACAGGAGAGCAGGGCTTCAGATTCCTGAGACTTGAAAATAACCAATCATTACATTTAGCAGACCAAAAATCAAAGAGAGCTTTCCATTGGGAAGCGATCTTTCAAAATCCCTCCTTTTTCTGTGGAGCAAGTAACAGGATGATCCATTGTTTCTATCCCTGTTTCAGATGTGGCAGAGATACCATTAATTGCTGTCCTTCTGCTTAACCACTAAAGAAAGTACATAAAAGCCACGGAATTATTATACCTTGAATTGTACTATTCTTTTTACTGGTATAAATGTATTATATATTTAGTCTGCTAAATATAAAACACCGTGTCTTGTAAGCTAGTAGCACATTCTTTCAGATTTCAGCAATTGCCACTGTGTTTGGGTTAGGGATTTTTTGGTTGGGCTTTTCTGGCTAAGGTTTTTGGCTAAGCTTTTGTGCTGAGACAGGATAAACATCCCACATTACAGACCTCACCATCACCTCTGCAGTCTCTGCTGGAAAAGCCAGCTTTGCATTTTTCAGTTAATGAAACATTCAGCAGTGTCTGGGCAGGGAGGGTTACTATCAAAACTCTTCCTACTGGGAGGTAAAGCACATCACAGTGTTTCTTAAATCAGGAACACAGCATCTGTATTAGCTATTTGACATCACTCTTAAAACATACTTAGTCTTGCGTGTAACAGCCTAGAAGACAGCAGCCACATTAATTTCTTTGGGGGTCCCTAAGAAGCAATCTGGAGAGTTACAGTAGCTCCAACAAAGCTGTGCCATGTGGAAAACTTGCATGTATCAGTTGGCCAACTTCTCAGCAGCATCTATAGGATGAATAAACAGGGCCCTTGTTCAGAGGATTGGTTTTTTTAACATAGATTTAATGTTCACGTAAGTAGTGGATGCACTAAAATGGAAACAGGAGCCACTTCCTTATCTGCAGACCTATGTCTTGGTGCATGCAGGGGTACTGATGGCTGGGGAGACAGCAAGCTGAGATTATAGCTCTTTACGTAAAATCTTGCTCAAGCATTACTTCATTTTAATCTCGTATTTATTACTGGTTGCATCTGCTTATAAATTAGGACAGTAAGTTGTCTGGAGTTCTTAATGACACGTTTGACTGCTGCTTTGAAAGATCATCTGTACAGTCAACAAAATAATATTAATGGGTCATTACTTCAGTAAAGCAAACTGCAGAACAATTACAGCAGTAGCATTAACAGGATGGTGATAATGAACTCTTGGAGCTTCTCTCACATCCAGTATCAAAACACTTTCCAAAGCAGACCAGTATCTTTTACCCTATTTTACATTTGGGTAAACTGAGCAGTATCTGGATTCTCAAATAGTGACACGAGCAGATGTTTGAAGCTCAGAAAGTAAAACTGATATTTGCCAGAGGCCATACTCTAGAGTTTTTCGTTTATATCACTTTATCATTTTTAGTCTGAGCCTCTGCCAACTCAGGGGGAGAGTTCTCTGAAGGCGAGGGAAAGGCTGTGGTTCCCATTCCCATTCTCATGTCACCCCCATTTATAGTTCATGCAATTCAGCTAGTTCAGTCATTCAGCTCTCTAGAAGTATCCTCGTTTCCTAAAGGCATGCTATGCATGTCGATGATTTTTTTAGGGCTTGTCTGGATGGAGATATGTGGGAATATTAATCCAAAAATCCTCTGTGAACTTGCTCAGAATCAAAGTAGCCTCAAGCGATTTAAGCTAAGCTAATGAAGGCCTGACTGAGCCTATCTGCACAAGGCTTTTTGGTGCCATTTGAATCATCTTCTTTATCATATCCTTAATTTTGGATCAACAGCATTACAGACAAACCCTCTCAAAATAAAGAAGAAAAACCACCAGGACAACAGGATGTGGGTAACTATCAATAATAAGCATTTTCATAGCGATTACTCTACAAAATCCAAATCTCATAGTCGTGATCAGGGAAGACAAGAGGAGTCCACGTCAGAGACTTGTGAAAAATGAAATCAAGACTTTAACTGTTCAGAAATGCACCAGAAGTTGCTCTGAGTCCTTATGTCTCAGGTAGAACAGAAGAGAGAAAGTCAATGAAGACACTGCATTAGAGCAGAAAACCTGTACTTGGACAGAGTGCTGAGGGGAGAGGAGATGCAGATGTCAGAAGAAGCACAGCAGTGAGAAGATGAGACTTCCAATAAAGTCATCTACTAGATTTGTCACTGTTCTCACGGTGCAAATGCAAACTTTGTGACACCTGCTTGAATACCTAAAACTCCATCATCACAGTGATGCAGTGTGAAAACGCATTACGTGTACTTTTGACCACCGTATCTGTGACTGCCATTAATTTCAGGAGGCTGCACTTGCAAACATCCGTTTGAGAACTGCTTTTTGAGCAATTATTCTGGATCCTCAGCTTTCACTGAAAGATGTCTATGACCCTCATGGCTGGAGAGAAGCACCTGAAGATGTAAATCTGTAGGGACAAAATTAATAGACAAATAAATTCAGATTTCACCCTTTTCTTTTGACCTTTTCTCAATTTCTCAAGAATTTCAGACCAGTCTCAGCATGGTTATTCAGGATACAAATGTCCCTTCTCAGAGCCAGAAGATGGAGTCTGGTAACACATTCCCAGGAGAGTGTCCAGCCTCACAAGAACCCTCTTCTCCCAGGAAGAGGAGACCAATCTTGCAGCAGCTGTACTTCAAATACTTTAAAAACTAATTTTTTTCTGCTAATCTGCTCCATTTAAACAGATGCAGCACAGTTAGTGCTGGAAGTGGACCAATGCCTTGGAGAAATATTTCAATTTCTCCAAGCACTGGAACCTAGGCAGTATTTTTGACCTGCCCTATATGCTCTCACTAGATCAATGCATCCTCACACCAGTTCCCTCTGCTGAAACAGGGTCATACTTCTCCCCACACAGCTAAACATTCCACTCAGGCTCTCATCATCTTGCATCACTGACTAGTTCTAGTTTTCTTTTCTATAACACAGAAAACTGCCATTTTTCTCTGCCTTTATCCTCTGAGATCATCATTGTAAAGACAATTTTCTTAGCATCACTTCAGACTATGCCTTTCCCTTCTACACAGCTCTCCTCTCACCTTCCTCCAGCAGCCACATCGAACCTAAGCTGCTTGGTCTGTATTTTTAAGGTGCTTCCAAACTTATATCTGCCTTACCCATCATCTTTCACTGAATTTTAAGAGACCAGCTCTCACCTTCGATCAGTCCTACTGCCAGATGGAAGCAGCCCCAAATCCTTCCTCCATCCTCCTCAATACAGCTAACTAACATGAAACAGCAATTCCTCCCTTCTGTGCCAGAGACTGTGGCAGATGGCACCACCCTGTTTATTACAAGATAATCCTTTTTTAAAGGAAGATAAGAGGGGAAAAAATACACAGAAGGTTTAATGAGGACTTTGAAATGGAGTTCCTACATCTATACAGACTAGAAGTCATCCCTAGGGTCACCAAGTGCAATTCCTATTATCATGTGCACTGCATTGTAATATCTCGCCATAAACTTACTGAGCTGTGACTTAAAAGTAGTTGGGGCTTTGTTCATTGTCATTCCCACCAAAAAAAACCCAGTTCCAACCTCCCTATCCTAATGGTCAGAAAATTTCTTCTGCTTTCTAGTGTGAGTTTATTCATGTCCTTTCATTCTTACAATAACACTGTACTTCGGTGCAAATAGTCTTTTTCCTCCCTAATGTTTTTACAGACAGTAATCATAATCCTGCTAAGCCTTCATTTTGCTATGATCAACAAGCCACGCTTCTTCTCTTGTAAATCAGGCTCTCCATTCTCCTCCTATCCGTATTACTCCCATCCGCACACATCCCCGTTTTATCTCAAATTTTTTGAGCATAGATGTAACCATAAATGGCTGTAAGGATGTTAACAGCTCCTTATCTATAGAGCTGATACTTTTACTGATGTAGCCAATGTCCTTTTCACAACCCATCGCAATGAAAGGCATAAAAATTTTGTCCAAAAATTTTAATTCCGTAGAGCTGATGTCAGAATAAAAGGCTTGTATACACTGCTCTCCCTATTTCTCTCCTTTTCTTAAATACAGATACTGTGCTTGCAATTCTTCAGTCACACAGTGCCACCCTTGAGTTGATAGATTTATTAAAAACTCTTACTACCAGATTTGCAATTTCACACATCAATTCTTCCAGAACTTTAGGACCAAAAGTTTCCACTCCACACCCCTCCACTCCCCCCAGTTTTTGGTACGGAAATCTTTAGGCTTTTATTCCATTTGTGGTGAGGCAAACTCTGTTCCCACATGCTTCTTCCCATTGGCCACTGCACTTTTACCCCCATGCAAACTGGCTGCCTTGAGTTTCTGTGTACACACACTGAGATACAGCCCCCAGTATAGTAAGCGATGATTCTATGCCTACAGTGAAAGTATGATATTGGATTTTTGTTGAAATGTTGAGAAACACATAGGATGTATTGAGAATTTCAAGAGCTTTCAAGAGTGTTAAGAGGAACAGATATGTTTTTAAAATGTCTGTGTGATACTTGTGGTGGAATAAGCACCATGTATTGACGGGACCATTAAANTCCCTGTCACTTGGGAGAAGAGGCCAGCACCCTCCTCTCTACAACCTCCCCTCAGGTAGTTATAGAGAGCAATGAGCTCTCCCCTCAGCCTCCTCTTCTCCAGGCTAAACAACCCCAGCTCTCTCAGCTGTTCCTCATAAGGCCGGTTGTCCTTTTTGTTCTTACATTTGAATGTGCTTCTGCAATAAAGAGGAGAGAATAACACTTGTGGCAAGCACAACCCCAGTAATTGGCTGGGGACCTTGTGAGAAACCAAAGCCCAAAACATGAAAGAAAAAGAGGATACCACAAAAAATGGTGAAAAGAAATACTGCGAGACAGCTGAGCAGATATTTCTGTGTTACTGAAAAAATGCCGTGTGCTTTCTTTTGGAACAGCATCCTAACACTCTTGCTTTCACTGAAATCAATGGAGAACACTAGAAGAGCCCATTAGCATCAGTCAGCTGCTGTGCTATGGATCTGCTCTTTGATATCCATTGGATCCCTCAAATTCTCCTAGTACAGCCCTCTTAAAGTCTGTCTGACATGGAAATGGGCCCCAAAGCTGAAACATTTGAAAATCCCTCCAGCTAAAGCTTAACTCAGAGCTCTGTAACTGGTGAAATAGCTCAGCTTCAGGGCCCAAGAGGAGAAGGTTAAAGTCCTGAGAGGCAGCTGGCATTCAGGAGAGCACAAGCAAACACAAGAAAGGGGCAGTGAAGCATGAAATATTTAAAATTCAAGAGACATGAGCACATGGGGTACCAAGAGAATCAACTCAGCTTCTTCCTATTTCACCCTAGGCAAATCAGTCCGTAAGCTAACACCCAGCCTGTCTAGGTGCACAACACAGATTATTTCTCTTCCCTTCCTCTCCCTTGAAGCATAAGTACATGAAGCTGAAGTCTCTGGGGCCAAACAAGTCCAAGCACCAGGCAGAAGGAGCAAGGCAGTCAGACCTGGATGGATGCTGGCATGCTGCTGCTAAGCAACGTGCAGGCACAACCTACAGCCCTGCACTGGAAAACCAATCAAGCAGCATCTCACTTCCTTACATTAAATGTCAGTTTACAAATGGAAGTGACAGATCACAAACCATTCCCCTCTGTAGTGGTGTGGTCTCATCCTGAACCCATCTCTGTGCGCCTCACTTGTGCAAGCTGATCCTGCCTGCCCTGGAAACGCACCTCTGCTAAATCACTCTCTAAGTCTCCAAAGTGCAATTTTGTTTTATAGATACTGTCAAACCAAAACGTTTCATGTTAATTTCTCACAACCTACTCCACTGTCTGCTTCGCTCCTATTTGATATTTATTCCCCTGTCAAACGTGCATTTATTTGTTGACATTTTTATTAAATTAGACTGCAATAAATCTGTCTGCATTTACGTTTATGTCCCTTCGTGCTCAAGTATGCAAAAGACCCCTAAGTAAGTTGCATACATTACATGCATGCCCAAATGCTCATAAGTATTTCACAGAGGGTAAATAAAGTCAAAGTACCGGTAATCAAAAATGATAATGACCCCACCTGGCCAGGTTGGAAAGGAATGACTGGAAGCAATGTTTTTGTTGGAGTGGGCAACCTTTTTCTGAGCAGAAGGGAAGGTTCAGTTAACATCTTCACTTCTAGACTCTCAAAGTTCACATATTTTATTTCCTTTTAGACAGGACACAGAATTACTTGAGCCAGAAGATTTTTTTTTCCAGAGTAAAAAATGGCTTTTAGATGGCTGCATGTTACAAAACATTACCATAAGATACAACATAAATGAAATTCCAGCATGCAGTTTGTAGTCAAATGCTATTCAGCTGTTAATAGTTTAAAAACATCCTTAGCTCACCAAGCACTGGATAAATACAATCATGCATGGGAAAAGTGAGGCACAGAGGGGTGTGATTTGCCTGGTGTCACCCATCAAGCTGTCACCAGTCAGGAATATAGATCAGACCAGCTAAACGCTGTCTGGAAAAAATTGAGAGACCAGATCAGCTGTCTCACATTTGTGTCATTTGAAGTTTCTTCCTAAAGCTTCTATGCAAAATAGTACTTTTGCGTAGTATCTTTTCATCATAGCTGCAACAGGGAGAAGAATAAGTTAAAAAGTCATGACAGCAAGGTCACTCAAGGTTAAGGCTTTTCTTCAGCTCTCTCTTGCAGTCCTCTGTTGTATTGGTCATGTCTGATATTATGCAGCACACGTGCCCTGCAATTCAGGGGTGTAACAGTGGCATGCTAAAGAGGGTCCTCAGACCTTATTTCTTCCTCCGTGCCACGCACACTGAACTTTATAAAAGGAACGCAGAGAAATTCAAACCAGCTCCTCCAACTTCAGAGGACTTTGAACACAGGAAATTTTTTGCTAAATTACAATGTCTCAAAATTGGCAACAGCACACTGATTATGTCTCATTGTGACTGTGATGTCCTTGGCGATGGAGCTGGGAGACCACAAAGTGAATATAATGCTCCTATATGTGACTCTAATGACTGATGATGCTCTTCTGTGGGTAGCAATTTTGAAATAACCAAGAATGACGACAAAGAATATTGCCTTTGTCTTTTTGCTTCAGAAGAACTTCACGTGTAACTAAGGAGTACAACACAGTATTGTCATCTACATATGCTGCTAATAGGGAAATTTGCAGCCCCATCAAGTAGTTTGTGCTAATCTGCCCTAAATATAGTCCTACAGGATAGGCAAGAGGCAGAGCACTTGCAGTGGGGAGGGTGACTACTCACTCCTAGGCAGGACGTTCTCAATGCAGAATGAGTGCTCAGGACATGGGAACAACTAATAAGTGCTGCAGATCACACGATCAGATTAACAAATTAAATTAAATGTAGCATTTTTTTAAATTGGAAGCCAGGTGCTTTCCTCACTCCAGTTGCTTCCTGTCATTCTGAGAGCTCAAAGCAACCATTGCACTGAATAAAACAAGTGCTGAACCCACAGAAGGATGAATTGAATACTTTGGTGGCAGGCAGAAAATGCAGTTATGTTGTCTTTAAGACCTGACCTAGTATTGCTGTTTGCCAACCTTTTGCCCTGTGGTGAAGCACCAGTGTGCTTAGGAGTGTCCTGTGTTTTGTGACCCTACTCGGAGTCGGCATATGCAGAGGGGACACACAAAAACACGCATCCCACATTAGATAGGGTTGGTGGAGTTTTACTCCTTCCTTAACTACCATCTGACAGAGCATGAAGGATTTTGGTACAGACAAATGCCTCTGTCAGTGGGATGGAAAACACTGTGTGTCAGCAATCATCATGTGGATGGGAAACGTGAAGAATAACTGGCAGGAGAAAATGCAGGGTGAGCTTGATCTCTAAACCTCACCCTCTATGCCCAGCCCACCATGAGGAGACCTGCAGATGTGAGCCCTCACTAGCAAGAGCAGTTTGCAGATCCAGCCTGGCTGTGGGACCACTGAGTGCTGCAGAAAGCAGCACCAAGCGCACTGACCATTACACACAAGCTGACTATTTTGATTTTTACACGCTGTCTGAACAAGCTAATTTAAACCTGTGCAGGTCAGTCTCCAGACATCGAAGTCTGACACAAGAGGGGCACAGAAATCTATTTCTGATCTGCTAGAACAGCAGGTCCTGAGAAGTCCAAGTGCTGCGCTAGCAGCACATTACTGTTTGCCTTTGAGGGATGGCAAAATCAGAAAAGAAGAAATTGGTTACTTTCAAGATAACACAGATTATTTAGAAAAGTGCCACCATGAAGCCTTTGCTTTGATGGTCATTTGGACTCCTGAAGATATTGGACTGAGCAAATTTGGTTTTAATCCATCCTGAAGGATTTTAAAGTAAAGATATTGTTCTGAAAATGAGCTCCTTGCTCAAACCCCCATGCAGACTCGATTACCATGGTGGCCTTTCTGTTCTCACAGTTGTGGTTTATTAATCTTTCCCCCTCCCAGTACTGCAGGAGCCAATGGAAAACAGGAATGTAATGACAGGCCCAAGCAAATTCTTGTGAAAATCTTTCCCTAGGATGAAAGTAAGTCAGTTCTCACAGCATCTAATCTCCTCCTGCTTGTGAACTCACAGAGAAAATGATCCAGAGAAGGCAAAGTTTTCCTGATGCCTCAGAAGCAAATGTTGGTGGGGTACACAATTTTGTGTCCTGTCCCACCCCAAACCAAAACACAAGCCAGAGGGTCTTTTTGAGCAAGATGGAGCTGATCACAGCTGAAGTTTGTTCCAAGAAGCTACTAAAGCAGCAAATAACTGATTTTGTCTGCACCAGACACCTGCCTTTTTGCTTCTGCTTTGCATCCTTCTAAATGGAAAGCTCTCTGAAGCTCAGTTTGTGTCCCCTTAACACATTTCACAGTGCTGCTGCTTTCTGGGTGAAACTCATTCCTCACATGGGGTGAGGACCGTGGCCAGGACCTGTTTCTACCTTGGTCTAGAGGGCTAGGCTTTTCACAGCTTTAAATGGTGATGACAGCTCTGGCGGTCAAGCTCTGAGGAATCTAGCAGAGGCAATTTAAAAAGTTACTGCTCCCAGTGGTCCGCTCTCCCCAGAACAATTAGAGGCAAACATGGGCCTGCATTTCAATGGTTTCAGCGTAGAGGTTGGCATATTAATGTGTTCCCATCATCAGCCATAGCTTCAGCCAAAGCACTGAACTTTGCAATGAAGCAGCTGCGTGGCTCGGGCTCCTGGGCAGTAGCCGGGGCACAGATCTTTGTTAGCCCCTTCACTCCATCAGACCATCTCCCTGTGCCCTCAGCCTCCTGCCACCCTCTCAGCACACAGACAACCTGCATTCATGGCATTTGCTACTTCTGCAGCATTTCTTGGCCAGGTTATTTTGAGAGAGAGGTTTGGTGGTCGTGCAGATAGTGAGCTGGGCACTGCCCTAAGTCCAATGGCTCTAGGTGCCTCCCAATAAGCAGCTGCAACCCCCACCTGCAGGAAAGGAGCCAGGACACACAACAGCATGTGGCCGGTGGGAGCCCATGTGTGCCTGTGTATGCAACACAAGGGAAAGCCCAGCCACAGGGCACCAAGATTTCCGTTTTCCATCTACCAAAGTGAACATCTGTCCTGAGTTCTCCTTCCTCAAACCTGCTTTTGTGTTTCAAATGAGTGGGTTTTGCCATCTTTCCTGCAGCTGAACATTGCTTTTCCTCAGGAACGCTGGGGAACAATTAGAGCAACAAGAAAATGGTAAAAATAACACAAAACCAGCATATTCCTCATGACGCTGACAGTCAGAACGATGTTTTGTATAGAAGAGAGCAGAAACATTAACATGCTTAATAACCAAATAGAAAAGCATGATCTGTGCTTTAAACCAGCAGCAATCATCCTCTCTTTGCTAGAAATATTTCAGAAAGCCAGAATACCCCCATGGTCCTGTGACCACACTTAAGAGTGCTCAGTAATTTGGCACTTGGGATGACAATCACTGTGGGTTTTATACTGTTTCATTTGTGGCAGCACTGCACTACAAAACATTCAAACGTTGCTAGGTTAAAATATGTATTTTCCCTGTGGTAATTAGTACAAGAAAATCAGGCTAAACATATTAGATTGAGCTGGCTTTTTCATTCTCTTCCTGTAGTTTTACACTTCCTAGTCGCAATAATTGTAGCCCTTATGAACAATTATTTAAAATTATGTAAAACGCAATATGATCAAGGTATTAGACTATTATTATCCCAGCTGCAGATGCATGAATCATTACTACGGAGCATCTAAAACCCCAGAGTTTTCTGCCAGTGTGAGTTTAGGGGACTAATTCTGTCTTGTAGATGTTCATGACAATTAAATCATACCTTGATAAATCTGAAAGGAAAAAAAATCCGTTGTAGGTATTATAAGGCCTCATTAGGAGCCCAAAGTGCAGGTATCACGAGTTGTGCTTACTTTGCCACTCAGCTAATTGACTGGCTTCTTACTTAGCTGGAGACCCCTTTTTAGAGCAGGTATCTAGGGCTGAGATGGATGTTTGTTTGGGGTGTCTTTGGGGACTGGCCTGGTGGGGACGAAATAATTGACAACCTAGAAGAGACCTTTGTGTGATAACTTATGTTTGTTGATTTACTTGTTGAGTGCATGGCAGTTACAGATAGCTCACAAGTGACAGAAGGATCCTAACAAACTTTAGTTCTAAATGAAGACAGGAATTTCCATCTCTGCTCATCTGTTGCCTTGCTTCCTGGTGTGCAGTGATGCATGTTTAATCTTGCACATGAAAAAATTAGTTTTTAAAAAATGTTTTTGTGTGTGTGCATAAAACTCCCAATTTTTTAAAAAATATTTTTAACAAATTAATTTTTTCCTTTTTTTGGAAAGGTAAACAAATATATTAATGCACTGTCCCACAAACTGACCTTAAAATCAATGGGACTGTAGACAGATGAGGAGCCTCAGCATCACTGGTCAGACCCTAGGACGTGTTAATTTCCCCCCATGTTGAAGGATAACTACTATTCCCTCTGATTATGGAGGAGTTAAACTAGTATGCAGCAAGAAGGAGCACCATGACCTGTTTCCTTTCTATTTGCTATGGATGTGTATGGTGATTTGAAAGTAAAACAAAACTCTGGAGATTGCTTGGGAACTTTTCATGTAATTCTCTCCCCTAAATCTTACTACAACTATGCAAATCGTATTACAGTGTCACAGAAAATAATAGGGTCTTGAAATAAGGGGGGAAAATTCATAGAGAAAAATGTGGCTGAGCCAGGTTCTATGGAAATTATGTGCCATTGGATTCATTGGCTTTTCCTCCTGAAAATAGGGGAAAACAGAACAGAGATAAAACCCCTAACAAATACATGAGGAAGAGTCTAATGCACTGAAAATTGAATAACCACTACGAATTTATCAGAAGAATAAGATAATTATTTATATAAAGGTCCAGAATAGAGAAATTTTCTCTTGGATGGTAAAGCTAATGGGTTGGACCTATTTTTCCCCCAATTGCTTTTACAACCCATACCTCCTTTTCCTCCTGATCCTACCTTCAGTAATCACACTGATTTGCAGACACCATTCATTGCTATCAAACACCTGTATCACAAAATATGGACAATTACTTCATTTAAGAAGAAGAAACTGGACCCAAGATAACAACAGATTAAGTAGCTGAGAGGGAAATGAGACAAGGATTTGCAAGGAAAGGATATCAGAAATGTTCCCCTTCTCTAGTTCAAAACAAAACAGTCACTCCCCAACAGGTTGTTATGGAGAGCTGGGGCTTTTAAGGAAATTGCAGTGAAAAACTAATGCCGCCTCTTCCCATTTACCGAATCGGGCAATGATGCCAAGTCTTTCAATGACAAATGCACACACTGACAGCAGGACCCAAACAATTCTTTAATCTAAAGGGAGAGCACTCAATATCTACATTTGGAGCAGCAAGCCATCTCCTGTTTTAGGTTATTGCCTATGGGGAACAGAGATAGGGCTGCTTTGTATTTGGAGTCTGGCTGCTGATGTCCAAGTTTGCAGTAATTACATAACTGGCAAAGCCAAGCCTGTTAAACTTTAGATCAGCATTAATAAATGCAAGAGAAAGCTATCTACCTAATTGTCTGGAAAAAACTGTGCTTCCCATTTGCAAGAATGAAACAATATTAATTGTTGCTCAATAGCATGAGGTTGCTGTTGGAGAGGCTTTTTTTGTGCCCTATTTTTCCCTTGAAAAGAAGAAAAAAACAAAATAAGGAAATGTGTGCAGGGAGGAGAAGCAAATATGACAAGAAGTGAAATGTTAATGTTGTTTCACTAAATGATTTGTGAAGAATGAGATAAGAGATCAACATTCTCAAAAAATAATTTCTTCAAATACCTTGTACTCAAGATTCCCCTCTAGGCAACATTTCATCTTTCTTCATTAAAAAAATAGCGTTAAATTTTATTAAAGAGTCCCAATTAAGCTGGTAACTTGCTTCAAAGAGCATCCAGGCTTAGGGGGAAATGTTAAAGTTAGAAATGATGGGAAGATCCACTCATAAAGATGATTTTAAAAACAGCATCTTTCTGACTGGCTCAATTTGGCTTACGTGCCCTTAGGGCATTCTCCCAAACCTAACTGATGCTTATTTTGGGAAGCAGCACATAAATGCTTAGATTTAAGGTCAAGTAGGTGGCAAAGTTGGCTGTAACCAATGTAAACTTTTTTTGATGGATTTGGAAGATGCTAAATGACAATTCATTTTTCTAAAATGAGCATTTTTCTTAGATCCCAAATTGATCTGATTTGAGGCTGGCATCAGACACACCAGAAGCAAGCCCTGTGAATTTAGATTTAATGCCATCTACCCTGACAAGCTGCTCACCTTGCCTTCTCATTTAAATGTAACCGGCAATGAGCACATCAGCTCAAAAATATTCTGCCTTGAATGGGGGCAGGTCAGAGGAAGAAAGATGTTATTTCCACCTGCCTTAATTCTCACAGTCAAAACTGAAAGGAAAGTAGACACATTTTTTTGTTTTCAGATAAATACTCAGAGTATGAAGGTTTGTTTTTTTTTCAAAAGACAAATGCTACCAATGGTCCTTGAAGCCCAGAGCATGGGAAATGAGCTGCATGGGTGCAGGGTATGCCTGAGCACCCTGTCAGCCCCTGGAAGAGGTGAGAAGTTGTCTCTTAACAGAGCCAAAGCTGCAATACCTCTAAAGCATTCAAGATTGAGAGGCGCCTTCAGACCCTGAAGGCATGAAATGACTGCATGGCCTGGCCAAATACTGTTTTCCTGGTGCTTGCCCTTTCGTAAGGGATGAATGACACTCATGTTCATCACCTTATGTTCTGGGGAGAATATATAAAGGAAATTTATAGTATAGTACAGTACAGTACAGTATAGTATAGTATAGTATAGTATATCCTATTTAAAGAAGATACATAGACAACTATTATGAAAACATTCGGAACATACAGTGAGCTCCAGTCTAAACTCTATGGCAAACCTGAGAGAAAAAAATAGAAGAGGAAAAAAGTCAAAGGAAACTAGGTGTTACAAATCTTGTGCAGTGATAATACATAAATAAGACAGGGACAAAAAAACCTGCAGCACTCCCAGCTACTTGCTGATCCCAGGGGAAAAATAGGATGGGAACAAAAGAGAAGGACAGATCTTCCACTTGAGAAAATCACCTTAAATCCAGACTTCCACCCTATAGAAAACCACTCTTTGCTGTTTCTGTGGCAGATCCTCTCTCTGAGCAATGCTGCACAAGGAGACTATTTATGAAGCCCTACAAATGTCACATTCATATTTAGACATTGATATAGTCCTTTGCTTTACATTCACATACTGCATTTTCTCCACTTCTAATCGAATGCTAATTTCATATTCATTCTTCATAGCCAGGTTTAGACAAGGCACCCAGTGGTGCATACTTGGGGGGGGTTATTATTATTATTTATTTTTTATCAGAGTATGTCATTCCCAAGTAAAGGATGTGCTGCCTGCAATGTAATTATTTATGCTGGATAGCACTTGCATTGACTGGGAGGCATATAAGTCAATTACATATTGTATTGTGTATTATTTTATATTTATTATTTGCTGTCAAAGTGTTTTTGAAAACCAATGCTTATGAGCTGTGTGTACCTTACCATAAATATAGGGTCTCCTGGAGAAGGTGCAGGGATCAGGATAAATTTAATTTGACAATTCTGTCAGAGGTAACCTCCACTTCTTTCCAATCTGCCACTTGCAACAAACAAGCCAAACTGGTGTTGAATGCAGAGGAAAAGTGCTGCAGGAACTCAGTAGTGAAAATTACAGGGGGAAGATACAGGGAAGCTGTACCATGGGGTCACTGAGGTGCACAGCAAGATGATATTTTCATAAGAAAATTATTAATAGCACCCCTGAGATAATGCCTCCACTTCTCCAGCTCTTTTTTTATTTTCTGTTTAATTCCTCTTGCAGGAGTGAGGTTTAAAATGATACCTTTCTGCCTCTTTCAATGAAACAGCGTATCTCACAAGGAAAAAATCAATTCTAAGCGGGAATTGTGTACATTGCAACATTTATATACAATAATTCCTCCCTCCTCTCCATTGTACACATCTCCATCAGTGATGAATAATAGAGACAATTTGTAGTGGGTGCAATGTGACAGCAGCTCTGCTTATTCTGCCCCAAGGCTGGCTGCACAATTTTACCTCATCACAGGCAAGAGAAGGCAAGTGGAAAGTTCTTATCAGTCCAGTAGGTACAGAGGGCTTAGAAGTGGAAGGAGAGCAGAACAAGGTTCTCTGAAAGTGGTCTAAAATGTTTTACTACTGCAACTGTGATTGATGTCATGGCTTTTCACACTATGTTACTTCTTTTCCCCGTGGTGTGCCTTCTCATTTCCCTCACTCAGAGCTGGCACTGCCGTCTGAGTGACTCTGGCCGGTGTCAGAGCTTCTGTGTGGAGCCTGATGGATCTGAGGTGATCAGTAACCACTGAGGAGTTGCTTCTTCAGCTTCACTTCCTTGCCTATCTATGCCTACACGTGTACATTTTTTGAATGGAAAAAAACTCAGAACAGATATTTAAAAGCCAGGTGCCATGAGCACACACGCTCTGGATTCAGAAGCAAGTAGATCTTACTTGACTGGAACCAAAAAGTCCAGGAACACACTTCTGTGAATTTGCTCATGCTATAGCTCATCTATCTTGGTTCGATGCACAGAGACCTACAGGGACCAGGACATACCCTGTGTGACGGCACAGCTTCTGGCAGGGAATGTCTATAGGAAAAGACAGTTATGTTTTATGTTCTCTCTTCCTCTCTGTATTCATTTCATCATCCTATAAACCTTTACAGAGAAAGAGCTCAAAAGAGTTTCACTGACTGCACAGGGAGTATGCTGAGGTCAAATCTTCTTGAACCTGCAACTTTACCTTAACTATCTTATCAAGACAACACATTGACCTGCTCTCCAAGTTGATTAGATAAATCTCGAACATGACTCTTAATCACTCTCCTTATTCCAGCTTATCTTCCAGCAAAAGTAGAACACAGTTGCTTGGCTGTTTATCATAGTATTGGCATGGTAGTAACCTGCTTGAAACTTCAATCTACCCCTGCCCAGAGGTGTGACAATTAATAGGCATCAGAACCATGCTTTTATAGATAAAGGAGGATTTTGCCATAAAGAAGAGATTTTTAAGCATTAAAAGAAAAAAAAGGGCATTATTATGCTTATTTTGCATAGCCCTCTTGTTTGCTATACCACCTGTTTTAGGTAATGTTTTCATTGAATGATTAAGATTCAGTTCATAGAGTACTGAACAATTACAAATGATCTCTATTTCTCATTTCTAGGGACCCCTCTGCATTAAACCCAAGATGACTCCCAGAAATCATTCAAAGCTTTTCTCTGTAAAAGAGAGGAAAAAGAAATTTAAGAATAAAAGACCATCCTCTGTTTCTAGCCACAACAACAGAATCTTTCTACTGCTCCCAGGAGATTTAACAACAAGAAAAAAATCACTTTTGTGAAGGACACAATGACAGAAGGAACTGAAAATTATGTGGACCTTCAGTCCCTAGGGAATGAAACATAATATTAAAGAAGTAGGCATCTACCTCACATGGTGAAATGTGCTTTATATTTATCAGTTTCAGGCTTTTGTTAGCTTTGAAGGATGAACCCATCATTAACCTCAGGTAGTATCTTTTAATTCACCTGAGGTCTAGATGTGGCTCCTAGATGCTTTCATGATGATCCTTAGTGAGATCTGTTCTATAAAGCAAAGCCATGATAAGATGCGATGTTTCTGCCTGAAAGCCACTTGGGAGCTGGACAGGAAAGCAAAGCAGGTGGCAGAGTGTCAGTAATGCTCTGAACCCTGGAGAAAACCTTGCAGCAGCAGAAACATCACCTTTCATGCTATCCCCCTCCTTTCACAACATCTCCAGTTTTCTAATGTGCATTTCCCTTTCTGTAATTCTATTTTGCTATCTGCACAGTGATAAAAACATGGGTCCTGGTTCACGTTATCTGTTTTTTTTAAGTGATATCTATAATTGACTTCTGGAGCACAATGGCGTTCACTGAGTGAATTGATTTAAAATTGCTATAATAATACTGCAAAATTCCTTTATTAGTACTGGAGTACGTCAAGGAGAATCAGTTAGATTGCTATCTAGGATAATAAATACTTATAGACAAACGCAAGCAGCCCACAAAAAGCAGCAATTTTACCACTGCTTTTCTCTTTCATTCTGTTTCTCCAGCAGCCACTAGGCCATCATCACCATCAATTAGGCAGTACGTACAGGAGCCATCTGAAGGGATCTATTTTTCATATCTATTGTGAGTATGTGACGAACATGAGGGAGACGAGATAAAAGAAAACAGTAACATCAGTAGAGGGAACTGAGCAGGTAATCACTCATTACACGCTGATGTCGGGAAGAAGGGACTGATTCTCCTTCTGTTTATATCAACATAAATTCAGAATGACTCCAGTGACTCTGGGGGCAAGTCTAGATTCAGAGCTGAATTATCAAGGCTTAAATCCCATTCACAGGATTTAATCCAAGAGACCCTTCCAAAAGATTCCAGGTCGTCTTTGCATTGACTTCAAAGGGATTTGGACCAGGCCCATTTTCTCACAAAGCAGGAGGCATAAGGATTAGATGCCACACACTGTGTGTATGTGGGCAGCCATGCCTGGCCAACCTGCTGAGATCAGTGCGCTATTTGATTTATTGGGATTTATTTGAAAATAAAACGTTCATTCCCTGAAGATCCATGCCACAATCACTATATGAATCAATAAGCAAAGATGATATCGGGAAAAAGGTTTTATTATAGCTTTTCCTGTGGTTTAATTTTTCTCTTATACATAAAGTATTTCAAGGATACTTTACTAAATATTTTCCATGAGAATTAAGGCTGGGTTTAGCTGTGTCTGGTTATCTGTGTCTGACCACCCTGTTCGGTCCAGACTCTTTACAGAGTTATCACAGAGCCTGTCCAAGCCACTGTGTTTCTCTAAGCTTCCAAATTAAAATACAATATATCACACACACTAAATTACATACCCCATACTCAGATCATACACAGCTGAAAATAAATCACTTGTTATTATAAGTAAGGTAATTATAGTCAGCAAATTTCAGATCCACTGGTGACTCAAACTTCAAACGAGGGAGGATATTCAGAAATGCATGAATCCCATGGGATCCAACTGCTTCTAGAATTCAGGGTTTATCAATGCTCATCACATCCCTGTTAAGTAAACTGTGTCAGGTACCTACATTAGAGTGATAATTGGTGGGAGTGTGCTGGTCTTCCTGAGGGGGGCTACCCTACCTCATTCATGAAAGAAGCCTTATTGCTATAGCAACAACTGCATCCTATGATTTGCTTGCTACAAACACCCGCAGAAAATATTCTGAAACAATCCATGCAAAAAACCAACTCTTACAATGACCTGGTGCAAATAATGTGTTCAAATCTGAATTACTTCTGCCGCAGATTAAGCATTCTGAATTCAGATGGCATTTGCAAACAGAAGCTGTCCACTGTGCTTCAGATTAAGGAGGAGAAACTTATTTTGAACTCTTACAATGCAGAGTAACAAAATTTCAGATACCAGCACTGCCAATTCTGCCCTAAGCAGGAGAAGCATCTTCCAATGACCAGGAAAGCTCTCTTAGAAGCAGCATGTAGTGAGGATCACAGCAGAATCTTCATGATCCCATGGAAATGTCCCATATATTACCTCTTACTCCACATCTCTAGCTTCAGGGCGCTCAACTAATAATGTCACTGTCTCAGCTGAGAAATTCAGTGTCTCTCAATTGGAGTTTGTGTAATTCTGAAAATTTACATTTGAGGCAACTACCAAGAGTGAGGATAAAAGCAACAATAGTGTCTCTATGGAGGCATTCACAACCAAACTGTACAAACTGTTTCTGAATAAAGAACTGTCTTTACCCTCCCACTAAAAGGCTTCTAACAAACTGAGCATCTTTCAAATTCTGTTTAAAAACAGAATCATAATTTCAGCACAGAAACTAAAAATGAATTACAGACATGCTTCCCGTCCATACAAATAAACATTCAGCAACTTCACGTACTAAAGTCTGGAAGTTGTCAGCTGCTGCAAGAAATTCCTCCTTGCACCACTGCTATTTAAAACAGCATGGCACCAATTTGTGATATGAATGATCTACTGCAGCGAATCTGATTCAGTGCCTCATAAAGGCAAATGCATCACTCTGACCCATCTGTTCTATGGACATAATCTTAATTGCAAACATAGGGTCACATCCCAATAAATCAGCAATGCTGCAGTGAAGGTGCCTACATTTACACCAGCTGAACATTTACCCACTATTTCCTGCAATCACTACTCAATAGAATTTAGGGACAAACAAACCAAGGAGATTGCTATCAATCCCTTTTTACTTACAGTGAGCGATTATATTTGTTGGACCTAAAGCTCTGTATGGACAAAGTCCAGGTCCTACTCCCATAAACCCCCCAAATTCCATGGACCACAACTTCATGCCATACATAGGGAATAAAACAATACAGGTGTCTGGGGTGATAGCAGCCACACAAATGCAAAGGATCAGTAGATAGCAAGTCACAGAAGAAATGCCACAGGACCTATCCCAGGCTTGCAGAGCCAAGTGTGCAGAATCTGAACATCTGTGGTCTCAAAATAAAGGTAAATGATTGGAAAGGGTAGAAAGGAGAAAATATCTCCATGTCTACCTCTTCCCCAAATGGCACAGACACAGATGATCTCATTAGCTCATCTATGTAATTTACACTTCTAATATAGCTAAGGAATAAAACAAATTTTCAGAAATAAGCAACAGGATGGGGACAGAAGAGAGGGAAACCTCACAGCCCTCTCTCATCTAAGCTCCTTCTTTCCTTGCCAAATGTTATATTCCTTTCCTGGGAACCCCTCCAAGTTTGTGTCTCTCGATGCCACGTTGAAGCAGGCTGCCTGGAATCCCTCCTACCCGCTTCTATATCACTCACGCTGAACAGGCAGGGCAAACACAGGGTGGAAAGAGCATTTTATCCTTATTTATTTCCAGATGGGATATCAAGCCAATGAAATAGGCAACAAAAAGTGGGAAAAAAGAGAAAAAGAAAGAAACTCCACCATCTTGAAAACTGACCTTTCTTTGGACAAAAAGGGAACTACAAGTCACATGTTGAAACTATTGACACCTGAGCTGTGACCTCTGCTGTTAAAAAGGCATTCTGGTAGGTGACTTACAGTCAAGAGAAAAGATTAGTATGGGTATAAAGGAAACCCTCATTAAGAGCAAATGTAAACACAATCATCAGAAGCATGTGCAATCAAAACCCCATGGGATTCACTCTTGACTGACTGTTTGGACACCCTATCTAACCATCAGCCTTTATTCTTGACAGGACCATGTAACCTAGGCTTCTTTTGGGGCATCTATATTAAACACACAACTTCAGGCAAATAAATGTCTTACTGGAAGTACCTGCCAGTCTATGGAGGAAGCTTAGGCAGAGATCTAAGAGCTGCTGCCTAATATATGAATGAGTGAAGTTAAACAGGGTGAATTCTTCTCCCCAGTGGACAGAGCTGTACCATTTACCAATGGTCACTCTCCACCTCTCTCTTCCCTAATCTACAGAGGAAACTTAGAGTGACTCTTGCTCAGCTTGGGGCCTCAGATAATGTAGGCTGGAGCTGAGCCTAAGAGCTGGTGGCTGCCTGGAAGCAAAATAGCGGGATCCAAAGTTACCAAGGAAACATGTCTATCTTCAGTATTTTTGACACTTAAAAAAAATGCACCCCATTTAAATACAGATAAATCTGGTTGAAGAAGTAAATGCAACCAGACCTAATTAGAGAAGTGAGCTGGTGTAACACAAGACTTTCTCAAATCACAGGCTCCTTTCATCCTCTTCCTACATATCTCCAAAGACCACTGCTATCCCGTCTACGTCTCCCTACCTAATTTTCATTTTAAAATGTGCTTAGTGACTGCAAGTAGGTCTGCAGTCCATAAATAGAAGTCTCAATGCACAGAGGGTATTATGTTCCCATGCACCTCACAGGATGGGCTGGAGTGGAGTCCAGAGCCAAAAATTACCTGAGTATTAGAAGAGACCCCTATACAGTATATAGTCGTGGTTCCTTTTTGGATGCTATTATACAACACCCAGCTGGCATTTGGTCCCCATAAGAAACACTCTTACACCTGATTGTTTCCGTTCCTCCCTATTTTTCTCTCCCCTCTCCTTCCCTGGCATGAAGAACGGCTGGTAAAAATTTATTGTGGGTGGGATTTTGAGGCACACATCCCATTAAATTTAATGGGAACTGAGCATCTAAATCCCTTAGGCAGCTTGAAAATTTCAGCCTCTATTACTAATGCTCCTCTTATTATAACAAGATTTGTACATGACAGCTCGAGAGCCCTGACTCCACTATTAGTGATGTGGTTCTGTACCGTGCCGCTCACAGCACCCAGTGTAGGCTGCCTTGCTCACAGTTCATCTTGTCACAAAGCTCTACAGCTAACGTGAGACCAGAAAGCAGCCTGTAATTTCATTATGATTGGTGAGCTTTTTTGTTGCAGGGTGGGGGGTAAGGAGGAGTGTTCCATGAAAGAAAGACAAAGCCAAGTAAATCCGTCTTTGTTGTGATCATATGAGAATTGTCTAATTTAAATTGTATTCATCAACTTCTAATGTGCGGCATACAGTAGGATGGACATGGCTGTGCTGCATGGCTGTATCATAATATCTAAAGAAAGAGTTTTTCAAGGGTCATTGTAAACTTTGCCAGGCTGTCAGAACTGCCAGATTCTATCACATTAACTTTTTCATCAGTATTCTGCTTAATTTACTGAAACTATAATTTACCAAGAGGGCATGACTGGAAAGAGAACGGCCTTTTAAAATTTCAGGCACATCCTGCAGGTCTTCGTCGGTAAGGTATTTAACTGTTTTGGTGTTAATCACACCTGACAGAGCAACCATTCTCATTCTCATCAGAGATTTTCCGGTCCCTTTTTGTGTCACTCCAGCCTGACTGCCTCGTGGGATAAAAGGGACTAGAAAACCTCTACAAAACCTGAGGAAAAGCAAAGAACCGTTGGACTGTTACAATAAAACTTTATCTTCTTGTAAATGCAGCAGGGAGTATAAGATGTTTGGAAAGTTATACTTCCTTCATAATAAACTATATTTGCTCAGCGCCTTGGGTTTTGCTGTTGTTGTTTGTCTAGGGTGTCATGTGTACCCATCTCCTTCTCACAGGGCTCTATGTGTGACTGGGCTCAGGACTCTGGCAATCAGATCTGTAGAGACATGGTGGCTCATCCTCTTACTCTTTGGAAGTTTGGGATATCCAAGTCTGTATTCACAATGTGAGGGATAGATTTTATAATTGAGGTGTTTTTTCATTCTTTATCCATTACTGCTACAACTGAGACTGGAGCCAAGGACTTCAGGAGTCCCCTTGTGCTGTTATGAAATTATTGGAGTTAATTGTATGAGGACCTTTAACCATGTTCCTGTCTAGTGGCAGTGGTCACAACAAGAGGCTGGGTGTGTGCTTTGCTGGATTTGAGGTAGTGTTCTGATTCCAGCTCACCTCCCCTCGCCCACATACTCAATACGCAACCCTTCACTGATTTCTTTATGACTTAGATAGTTTTAATAGTCATTCTCATAATTCAGGAATTAGGAAACAGCACCCTTACACCAGCACATGTATACAAACAAAAATAGTGTCTATGCATTAACACACCATTGCCTCTCCTCCCTCAACTTTCCAGGCTTCTGAGGGGAAAAAAAAGGAAGGAATTTTTTTCCTTGCCTCTGGTTGTTGGCCAAATTTGCCCTTCTGTTGGTGATAGAGCTCTATCCAGTACCCACAGTATTCCACATAGGTCTTGGTTGCATAGCCAGGAGCTGTGGTTCTCACTACGAGGGCCAGAGACATGTTGACCTCTCTGATGCCATTTACTGGGTTGTCTGTGCAGAAGTACCAGACAAGGATAATAAAGAGCATCTAGATGTTGCTGCCACGCAGGAAATCCCATCATTTTAAACAAGCCTGGATTAGGTTGTTTAACATGAGTTCAACTTTTTTTTTTGCTTTTTTAGCAAGAGTGAGTTCAAAAAACTACAAAGTCACTTCTTGAATGTTTTACTTTAACTAGACAGACTATTATTTTTATCTGCGGCTACCATACAACATTTATTTAGGCAAAACCATCCATGTACTTCAGATGGGAATTTTGTCTCCACTAAACAACAAAATGGCTCTCCAGCTGCATTAATATTAGACTGTCAAGAGTTAGATAAGGCTGATAAATAGGTACTTCTATGCCAGCAAGGGACCATCTCTGGCTAGTATTATTTAGTTTAGAAAGCAGGGACTAGTCCTCATCAGGAAATATATGAACAGTGAGTTTGGGGAAAAGAGCCTAGAGAAAGTGGTAAGCTTAAACATAAGTAAAGCAAGTGAAGATGTTAAAGAGCATTCAGGCTCGTGTTCAGGCAGAACAAAATGTTCCACGTGTGAGTCTGGGATCCTCTGCTAGCATACTGCAGAGAGATGAGAGGAATTTTAAGGTATTTCCACTGATCCTGAGATCCACACAGTACCTAAGGACAGTCTGAACTTTTTGGGTGCAAAACTCCCTTGGGGTAATTCCTGGGAACACAGCAGCAGGTCATCTGATGCAGCTTTCTATGCAAACCTCCTTTTTATCTTAGCAGCTTGAGGGAAAGTCAAAATCTTCTTCATGATGTGTACATGGCTTCACAGATTGCATGACAAAATTCCAAGTAATTAAAAAGCTGATAAAAACGGTGTAAAAAGAGTCTGTATCTTTTCAGGACACTTCAAATAAGCTGATCATTGCATCATCAGAACAATGACTGTCTTCTTTGAAGAAAAGAGATGAAAAGCAAGATGAGTCGATGTCGTATCCGACAAACAGAAATCTGTATGATGTTATTAGAGATATGAATGATACCAGATTTGTGGTTACAGGAATTGTAATAGAAAGGCTTTAATGTTCCAGATGGAAAGTGGAGAATAACTGCTACTTATTACAGTGAGTCTCAGATACTCGACTGTGCTTACCAACACATTTCCAGACACTTAATTCTTGGCTTTAGAGGAGCAATGAAGTCAGATAGGAATCCTACTTATAACAAATAATTTTGTTGTAAGTGAATCAACAGGAGTTTGTTTCCTTAAGTTAAAAACAAATTCAAAGAATATGCCTGTAAGCAATGTTTTCCCAAAAGGGGAAAATTGGAAATTTAAAACTACTATTTAGTGGAATTATCCAAAATCAAGAGCTTAATGACCAAACTGCAGAAGCATTGAGTGGAAGTTATAGATTCAGTCATCACCTGGAAAAGAGACATGAAATAATTCTTCTCTTTTTCCCTCTACTGGGGGCAACACTGGCAGGTTTAGCCTGAGCATACCATGAAAGTTTACAGGCCAATGAGAAAAAGTCCAACAGAGAACTGCAAGAATAACCAAGGTTCTTGAAAAAGCATGAGAAAAGCACCAGAATAAGTCTCAAGGGGCTTAAATAAAAGCAAAGGAGATTTTAGTTAGAGATTAAGGAAAACTCTCTAGCATGAAACTAGTGAAATGCTAGGCTAAACTCTTAGGTGATGGAAATCCCCATGCAGTAAGTTTGAAGAACAGATCAGACGAACAGCCACTAGGAGCAGTTAATTATGTTCACCTCCTTTGAGGCAGGGAGATGGATTAGATGATCTCCCAAGGTCCCTTCTGCTCCTGTAAGTCCTATTTCATCTATGTAGCATCTCCTGCTTTTTCACTTCTTTAATGAAGCAGAGGAAGGAGAGTGCAAAGGAATATTTCAGATGCTTAGCCAGCAGGATGAAGGACACGGTAAGCAGAGAGAATTGAAAACTGAGGTCCAGAGGAAAATTAACTAATGACTGAGATCTTTGGCAGAGAGAAAATACATATTGCATCCTGCCCTAACTGACCTTCATGTTCCCCCATGCTGGATCATGTTTGCCCCATCTTTGAGGAAAGGAGTCCACAGGCAATTTGGAGCCAATTTAAACCACAATACCAATAAAACACCCCTACATTCAATTTTTTCTATCCTTCTGCTTCTTACATTTTCTCCTGATCCATAAAGCCTGGTATTTTCTCTTTTATACCCCACACAAGCGTCACTCCTCATTAAAACAGAAGGAAATATAGGGCAGTTGGTACAACCTACTCTCTTAAAATTAGTAATTACCATGGTGTGTATAGTGCCTTTCCAATGCAGTCTCTGGTGTTACTAGATTAATTCATTCGCATCACACTATTATTGGGCCTTAAATCTCTGTTTCTCAGGCTGTTTGTTAAAAATAAAGTGCTTCAGCATAAAAGGCAGTGAAAAAACTGGGATGATTCAGCCCACTCAGGGTGCTATATATTTCTTCTCTGCTCCATCAGTACCTCTGAATTGTAGTTCCCAAAGCAACCAAGCCTCGGTCTTCAACCACAATCTTACATCTGCCAGGAAAAGGGATAAGAGCAGCTTTATGCCAACTTGAATACTCAGTAATCCTTATCCACAGCTGCTTGTTTCCACAAGAGGGCAGAGGATGAAGTTAGTGGTGTGTTGACTCCTACAGTGTTGTATATGATGCACAGCAACTGCTTCCCATAAAGTGGTGTCAGTCGTGTATTATTCCCCTATAAAATATATGTTTATATATTCTATATAAACCCACTATTCTTTAACATACAGTGTTATGATGATATACAGCATGTTTGATGACTTCTCTGGCTGACAGGCTGTACACTGCAGCCCCCAAGCCTAGTGCTTGCAACACTGCTCTGTGCTATTTGACTCTGTGCAGCCTAAACTGAGGTCTGGGCTGTCCAGGGTGGAAGTTCAAGGCAGTGAGATACTTGCTAGAGTTTTGTGCAGTCATCAGTTCCCCTCTTTCTGCCTCAGAGCTACTAGTACATGCAGCAAGATATGAGCTAATGCCTAGATTTTATTATGAAATGCTTTCTTACTTGTTCGCCTAAAATAAATAAAAATAAAATGTAAGCAATCTTATTTTCAGCGAGAGAAAAAGCTGCTGTCATGCTGGTATGGTATATAATGGAATACAGTAGCACTGTATTTCATTATGATTCAGTGTGTTTTCGTGTTAGTTGCCAAGGATTCAACAGCTTAACGTGAATTCTAAAATAAGATTAGTATTCCAAATAAACTACTTTTGAAACGCATGTATTTCCCATTTCATTCTAATGAGCTTCAGTTAATGCATAGTATCGCTTGTGGGTGTAAAATGAATTCAAGAAGGACACAGCTAAATTCAGCCATATGGGACCAGTGTTGTATCTGGGCACATAAAAGCAAGAGGGACAGACATTCTGATCAGCAAGAGTTCTCTGCAATGGGCTCTACAGCCATCGGAGCCACAGCACAGGAGGCCTGGCTGAAGAAAGACAGCACAGCTGCACGTTTCCCAGCTCCCCTACAACCTGCTCAGGTAACATTGAATAGGAAGAAACCACACATCCAAATTTCACTGTAACCACTCAATCTAATAGGTTTTTAATAGACTTCTAAAAATCAATAAATTCTTCTTCCACATTCTGAAGCACTGACCAGTCCATCATTCAAACATGATCAGCAGCTTCATCACTACTTACATTTTATCCATCTGATTACTGCAGCAACTGATCAGACCCCCATAATTTACCTTTTTATACTTGGAGATTTGTCTTACAGGTCAATTATCTTCTTGGGTTAGCGAAGCTGAAAACAACCAAGAAGAGCTTAGACACAAGTGAAAATCAGTATCTAGCAAAGCAAGTTCCTCTGGTCCTTCACAGTAATTTCTAACACATGCACTGTATTTTGATAACACAGATGAGAAAATGTCACAGCACAAATCCACTGCTAAGAAAATAACTACAAAAGAGAAGAATAAGTTGTATTACAGCATCTTTTCTGGTCCAGGCTTAAGCTTACTTGTACCTCAAGACAGTGGATGGGTAATGAGACCCCTGAGACAGCATCCCAGCAGGCAGACCGCAGCAGCACAGCCCAGGAGGGAACCTCTTGTGTCTTGCTGGGAAGCCTGTGCTTTGCTGGTGTTGATTCTCAGCAGAAGGAACTGCCTCCCACTGAGAAATGCCACATATCTGCAGCCAACACTGCCCATGAGCCTCCTGGTGCACCATGAGAAGCTTCTAAAACCCTCCCAGTTTTCTGCAAGCAGCTCCTGGCACGTGGGTTAAAACTGTGATGGTTCAGCACTATTTCACCGCAGGGTCTGGGAGCAGCAGGGTCTGAGCACACACACATACACACACACACACATTAATGCAGGTACGTGCTAAGGGCTGAGCCATGTCCCCTGCCCTGGAGAGATGGAGAGAGTTGGTCTAGGTGGGAACCACCACCTACACAGCATAGGCACACACACTAGCAAGTCCTCAAACTTATTCTCTGGTCATAGCTCTTAGTTTTGCCAGTGGTCCTTCATGTTGGGACTATGCTGGAGCCGAGGCATAGCAATGAGAGCAGCCATTCGTAGCAGCTGCACAAAGGGTGATACTCCTGCTCCAAACTTAGCCGCATGCTCTCTCCTCAGCATGGTTAAGGCTTCCCACAAAGTACCAAAAGCAACCACGGGAGCAAACAGGCTCTAAAATTTGTGAGAAAGAGTCATCCTTTGGGTCATCCTGCAGGTCTCACCTCTCCTCCAGTGCTCTGCAATGTCACATCTTTGCTGAACGGTAACAAAAACCTTTCAAAATTCAGCCCATAGAGGGACCACCCATGGTAAGAAAAATGACTAAGGCCCAGAGTTATGAAGTAGCCATGACTTCCTGACAACCTTGCTCCCAGGGGAGCCTTTTTGTATTCTTCTGTTGCTTTCTTTTTCTCTCCTCATTTATTAAGACTGTATAAA
Source organism: Piaya cayana (assembly GCA_013389865.1). Taxonomy (NCBI): domain Eukaryota; kingdom Metazoa; phylum Chordata; class Aves; order Cuculiformes; family Coccyzidae; genus Piaya; species Piaya cayana. Next base: position 46,234 of record WAAB01015099.1, on the reverse strand, counting down.
ATGCTTACTGAGTGGACTTCAGGTCCAAAGCTGAAGGATGATATATTTCTAGCTAGCGGCCTTTTTAAAGAACTAGCTAGGAAGGAAGTGGTAGCACTAAGAAGCAAGATAGCTCTGTAATTAGTTGGAATTATATGGGAACAGAAGACTGGCATACTAGGACCAGAAAAATGCTGGAAAGAGATAAAGTAGGGAAGACAATATGTAAAGGAAAGGAGAAGCAGCATGGAGGCTGCAGGGTAAGGAAAAAGGATCTGGAGAGACCCCAGTGATGTGCAATATCCAGGAATCAGAGTGAAAGATGATGGTATATGTTCTTCATGATGTGTTTGGTGAAGGAGAAGAGAAAAAGCCAGAGCAGCTGTGACTTCTGGAAATGGGACACATCCATAAACCAACAGGTTATGATCCATAATTCAGATAGTCACTCAATTGCTAACATGAGAGGACAATAATTTGGAATGCCTCATCGCTGAGCTTATGATGGAGCAGAAAATATTGCTACATTAACCCCACTAGCTACTTCCACCACTGGAATGAGAAATCCCAGCAATGCTTCACTGCTAGCATGTAGTTCCTGGATTGTGATAAAATTAGGCTGTAAATTGAGGGGGCTTCAATGGGCGACTGGGCAGTCACTGTTACATAGATAATAAAATGTAAATTCTCAAATCTGAGAATAAAATAAATAAAAGTGGGGATTTTAGACAGAGTGCATGCTACCCATGGCATCTCCATGACTCTCCACCATCACTGACCAGTCCTCTGGCCAGAAAGCACAAAAATATTTTCCTAACGTTCACAAAATATCTGCCCCAAACATTACTGCACATTCTTAACCACATTGGACCTACATAGGGGAAAAAAGCAGGGGACCACAATCAGTAATTAGGGCAGACTGACCTTGTCTGGTTCTCTGGCCACACTATGAAATGGATGATGTTTAATTAGAATTAAGTTGGCTCATCTTACAGTAGTGAAAAACAAATTAGAAACTTGTCTAGATTACTGTAGATATGCACCCAGACATGAGATTATTAAGCTTCTTTAAGACACTTCGCTGCATGTTTCAAACTATTCTGCTACTCACCCCTTATCTCCCAAGGATGTTCAGACGTAATGTCAGGACTCACATTGTCTTTAAAATGGCCTTATGCAAGGTATTGTAAATGCAGGTGCACATGGGTTCTTGATATGAGAAGTTATTAAAATAAATGCTGAGGGAGAAAATAAATGTGTTGTACAAGAAATCATACTTTAACACAGCAATTTATTAACTGAGCCTGCAGAACGGATCTGATTGATCCAATGGCAGGGTGTCAATACTCTCTTATTTTGAGGGGTAATAATTATTATAAGTTTACCTCTGCTTTAGCCTACTATGCGCTTAACGTAAATTTACAGATTCTAAGCAAAAGTGAATTCAGATTACTCTGATTTCTACTTTCTGGTCATTTTGAAATGTTCTGCAGTGAATTTCCTTGTTGAAAAACACTGACTTGAACAGCTAAAAATATTTTCTCAAAACAGGCTTCTTTCAGAAACGGAAATGGTTCATTGTTATAAATTGGTCTCTAATGTCTTCAGGGTGTTTATGACTACAAAGCCCAGACCTAATCTGTCTTTTTACAGATTTTATTTTCAAGTGGAACATTAAAAAGAATTAACTAGAAACTTGAGAATAGTTACTGGTTTTCACTCTTTCTTTCCTGGGGAACTGTCAGAAAAATAATATATTTTCATTTGTGGTATTTTTCTCATTAATATTAAAAAAACTTCTGAAATAAACTGCAAACGTTTTATCATCTTCTTTTAATTTTGGTGGAAAATAGAACTTTCAACCACCTCTGGGGAAACAAACAGTCTTGTTCAATGTAAAGCATGGACAGGAGGAGGAAAGCAAGCAGGAAACATTTTATCTTATGACTAGTTTAACTTGCCCATTCATTAGATTCCCCCATTATCCGCAGATTCTTGAACTAATTAACCAATAATGTAATTTATCCATGACACAACTTAACTGGCATTATATCAGGGATTATATTCAACCCAACTGTGCAACACCAAATGCACATTAAACCCCAGAGATTCAGTATGAGAACGATATACTCTTCTTACACAGATAGATATACTCATTAAACTGACATCTATGCAAACTTCTTTTCTTCCCAGAACAACTACAATATAACCACTTGCTCTCTTATTTTACTGGGAATTCGGAGAAGCATGTTCCAACGTCTTGCATTTCTGTGGTCATTAAAATTAAAGGGTTTTATTTCAGTTGACTGCAGCAGGAGAGGCAGAACTTCCAACCTGAATGTGCCTGGGTTGCCATTCTCTCCTCTGTCTAACCATGGTGCCTTCATAGTTTTAAGCTAAATGTGGAATTCTCCCTCTTTCTTGCTATTTTTTTTAATGATATACTACAGCATTGAAGGGCAAGAACAACGAAAATGCTTGCTAGAAAGCTTTTAAAAGTTTTGAGCCAGAATATCCTACTCAAGAGAAGGGCACTTCAGCATTTCACTCCAGATGGAAACATCTTACTCTACCCAGAATAAGCTAAATCCTCTACTTTCAATTATCATGTAACCATTACTAAAGTTCAACACTGGACTATATTTACAAGCATATGGGATTTGGTTCCTTTTATTTTGCAGATGTAGATCACCCCCTCCCAGATTTACAAGCTGTTATTCTGAATCAAAACTCAGGTACACAGGAAGACTAAAAGCCCCCAAGTTCATTTTTAGTTTAAAAAGGAATCTAAATATTCAACATTTGAATGTTCATTCATATGCTGGTATAGCTTGCAAAGTTCTGGGGGAAATTAACCCAAAAGCTTTTGATCTAGCTGGTTTGTACTTGTGGTTCTGGTTGCACCAGCCAGAGCAGGGATCATATTTGCTGGACAGTGCAGAACCATGGCTGAAAGTGCTGTCCTAGCCGGGTCCTGAAGAGTGATGAGTGCTCATGCAGCCAGAACAGTTCCTCTACCAAACTCTTTTGGCCATTGGTCTCCATCCTACAGAAGTAACATGAACAGTATATGTGCTGTTCTTTCCTGAGCTCTTCTTAGGAATCAGGAGGAAATCAGTAATTCCTGGAGCTGAAAAAGACTCAGTGCTTTGTTCCTTTGCATCTGCTCCCAGAGAGATACAACTAGTGTCCGAGCCTGGCTTATTTTATGGCTCAGCTGTGGGCCAGAGAGGTGCTTTCAAAACAATGCTGCTTCCACCTTCTCCTTAGAGCTCACTAGCATGAGTCTTTTGAAGTAAACAATCTGTGCTGCCTTTTCCCCTTAGCTGTCTCTGTATGTTGGTTTATGCACCTGCTCCTGAGGCCTCTCTCATTCTTTTGCTGGAAATCCTTGACTTTGAAAGGTAAGAAAAACACTCTACTACGAAGGACAGTGAAGAAATCCGCATTGCTTCTCTGGTGCTTCAGTAGGTAGAACTGACCTAGATATCACAAACAGCAGGAGGAGAAAAATGCAAATACCTCTCCCTCTATATAAAATTATTCAACGTGACAGAAAACTAGGGGATCTGAAAGGTGAGGGATGATTTATAAGGGCAGATGTGGGAATATTCTTTCCACTTCCCCAGCTGTGGATTTCTGATGTGTACAGCCGTGCCCTTTTATTCACTATTTGAACTGCTATCTCTACCGCACAAGTCCCCTGACTTCATTTTCCTCCTAAAATCTTTGCTTCAGCTGGCTGTGTCTTATTAAGCTTCCCCCAGAGATATATGAATTTTTAAGATATTAAAATAAAGAAAGGAAACCTTAAAAAGGCCATCTATCTGTGCACAGGCATGTGTGTGGCAAAGCCTGTCTCAAAAATTATCTTTCCTTTCTCCTTTTGTTTTTTAATGTTTGCAAAGAAAGAAACCCTTTCCCATTTAAGAGGTCTATAGCTCTGAACAAATGTTGCAATTATGCTTCTCAAAAGCAGATAAGTGACAGGTGAAAAAAATTAAACTCACTTAGGCAAGGCAGGTTCAGAATATCTGTAATGAACTGAAATTACTTCAGTGAGTCCCCCCTTTTGGTTTGAAAGCCCAGAAATTGTGATCATTTGAGCTTTTTTTTTCACTGCACTGTAATTAAGCTCCAATTTGTGACGTCTCTCAAGTCAGCTTGTTTTTTCCCTTATATGTCTGCTGAAAGGCTGCAGCCAGTGCTGTGGAGTTGGTCAGCAAGAGAGATTATTCAAAGCTTTGCATCATTGGTATTAGTCAGCTGGAAACAGGAAAAAAAATATCTCAGGAATATGCGAGATACTCTAGTTTCCTCACCAGAGGCCAGCACCAATTCATCTAGCGCAGGATTAAATCTTTCCAATACTTTTAAGTGGTTTGAGTTCATGCACCAAAGAACACTTCTATTTCAGGGCCACTGCTGGGACAATTACAACAGCTCCAAGTCAGTATTTCAATCATCCCCATCCACATGAGCTCTGCAGGAGTTATTTCAAGCCTGTACAGGCAGCGTGACCAGCCAGGTTTCCCAGCACAAGCAGTGGTGCTGAGGATGCAGAGAAAGTCCATCCACTTTCCCCATTACTCCCTTTCAAAAGCAACCCCAGAAAGGCCAAGATGTTACTGTGCAAAACCTGCGAGACATTTAAACAAGGGGTGCTACATGAAGGCAAAGTATAAATCATTGTCTAAACATCAGCTGGAAGGTAGATCTTACTCTGATAAAGGAATAAAATCAGTTTCTGATAAGCCTATACCTGTTCCTTCACCTGCTCCTTTTCACTGCAAGTCACTGAGAACAAACATGGTGAAGCAGCTTAAAATAGCCTTTAATTATCTCTCAAGTGCTTCCTTTGTGCAATTTAGCCAAGGCACTGTGATTCTGCCCATTTTGCTTTCCCATTGTCTATTACCGACCAATTCAGAGACCTTCTCTTTCCACCTTACCTCCGTATCCTCTCCTTCTCTCTTATACCCTCTAGACCAAAAATTCCCAGAGGACTGTGACTATGCAAGACTTCTGGAAGCTGCATTCCCAATAATTCAAGACAACACTTAATCCCTGCAAGTCCAGCACTGACAAATTTTAAGCTCTATTAATGGGTCAAGCGACTGATATGCTCAGTTTACCATCCCAGCAGACAGGTTTTTGCCATAAGCTAACATCACAGGCAAAACCACAATTCAACTCCAAGGCTTTGCTTCAGCCTTTGAACTGACTCACAATTGTTCCAGCAGGAAAAGTCTGACACTCAGGACTGACTTCAATCAAAGTTTTTACATTTTTACATCCTTCACATAAAATATTAAGTATTTCAAACAAACCCATATATTTATAAACTTAATTAGTCTATGGCAGTATTCCACACCATCAACTTGTAGAAGTTTTAGAATTATCTATAGATTATACATATTTGTTGCAAACCATTATAACTTGATAATAAAAAGATTAGTTATAGAGCTATAAAAATGTTATGTCATGTCTTTACAGCCGATCATTAATATTGTAAAATGCAGTTATGCTTTTATGCTTTGTTGGCTGACAAAAAAAAAACAGAACCTGCAGGAGACCCTGAATTTTCTTTAATAAAGGTCTTAAATTGACCCATTCAGAGAAACATCTTAAAGGCCATAAAATACTCCTGCAGTTTACAGTACTCCTTATAAATAGTTTGGTAATCAGTGGAGAGCTCAAAGTCAAAATGCACTATCTCCATTGGGCTTGTAGTTACTACAGTTCAAAAGTAAACAAGATCTGACATCAGGAACAAAAGAATGATCTGTTGCTTATTGTTTGTAATAAAATCAGAATGGCGTTCAACAGTCAGAGGTAAATCACACCGAGTTCAGGGGGTGGAGGTGGGCACTGGTGCAGAGGATGGATAGGTAGATATGGCATTTACCAAACAGCAGTAGGAAATGTCAACAGGGAGAAAACCACTGGATATCATAGAATCATAGAATCATGAGTTTGGAAAAGACCCACCGGATCATTAAATCCAACCATTCCTATCAAACACTAAACCTTGCCACTCAGCACCTCGTCCACCCATCCCTTAAAAACACCTCCAAGGGAAGGTGACTCAACCACCTCCCTGGGCAGCCTGTTCCAGTGCCCAATGACCCTTTCCATGATTTTTTTTTTCCTAATGTCCAGCCTGAACCTCTCCTGGTGGAGCTTGAGGCCGTTATGACTTTAAGATTGTGTGGACATACTGACAAGCATCGGGATTTGCACACAGAGGACCCCTCAGCAAAGCAAATTGGAATTAACTTTTGAAATGGATTCCTTTAATGTATAACTAGAATAGCGGCCAATCTAAGTTCTGATTAGGAATGACCATACTAGAATTCATCTTGGTGTCTTTGAAGGTGTATTTCACCAGATTTATTCAAAGCCATTCACAACTGTGACCTGGGAAACCCACATGGGGCTTTATTGATGTAGTTAATCCACACATATAACTATTGTGGACAAAGTCGGAGCATCTCCATTTAGTCAAAGGTTCATCAGCATGTCATGCTCCTTCTCAGGCTGCCCACCTTGGTCTCTGTTCCCTTTTGCATATCTAACTTTGACTTGACTTTTCCTGGAGTATCCATGGGAAACTTACGGAGCCCCTAAGCCTATGATCTGCATTTTTATGTGCTATTAATAGCAATGCACAGGAGTAATGAAAGACCTATTGATGCCCTGATGGTTTGTGAGAAAAAAGAAGAATGATTTTTTTGAAGCTGCATTTTAAATCAGCTAATTACAGATATTGTTTTATTTTGTTTTGCATTGCATGACATCAGTATTCTCAATTTGCTATTCACTGGAGGTTAAAACGTCCAAATGGATCCTGCTTCCAGACCTATGGTCCAAGTTGTTATTTGGTTAAGCAAGACTGGCCTGATTTTCTCCTGGAAAAAATCCATTCAAAATCAGGAAAATTATTCATTCCAACAGATAATTTGGCTTGGAAATTATGTTTTATTTTAAAGCAATTTAGCAGAAGCCTTTGTAAATCCAAGCAAATTTCCACTGACTATGAGAGCTTTAATATAAAATTTAAAATAAAATCTGTATTTTTCCCAAGAGGCTCATTTTCACTTGCATCCAATCCCTAAAGATATTTGTTTTATGTAGCCTAGTTGATGATTGTTTTTCCACTCTTCTCTTTTGCAGAGCTCCCCCCTAGCCCGTATAAATCTAAGACTGCAAAATGGACAAAGGCAGGCCTGAAGAAATGACAATTTCCTCGTTATTTTACCCTGCCCACCTTTGAAAGAGGATTTTGAAAGATGGAGAAACACCTATTTAATGTGAGGAGCCTCCAGCAAATGTGCACCCAAGATGGATAAGAGAAGGGATGAGTCGGGGGTGACAACAACATGAGCAGACTTGTTGGAAGGTGTGACCCAGTGCTGCTGTCCAGTGACAGAATATCTGCAGAGCACTCAGGGAGGAAGACGAGGAGAAGTACAGAACTTAATAACTTGGAAAGTCTTTGTATTAGGCAGGGATGGGAGCAGGGTATTGTGGAATCAAATCCTGAAGCGGTGTCAGGAAGCTGTTATACTCTGAGAAAATCCTTCCAATCCCTTAAGTCAGAAGATCCTCTGTTTTATTTTACCCCTTGATTTTGAGCAACTTCAAAGTTTCAGAGAGAGGAAATTGTGAGGACTGGATTAAGAACCATACTTGGCTTTTCCTTGTAAACCGCAAGAATTAGATGGTCAACATACGAATGTTTCCTAGTCAGAGCTATCTGTGGGTTCAAAATGCTGGTAATTGCTAAGCCTGAACAGTTGATAACAAATAAACATTTACTTTGAACAAAAAAAANAAAAAAAAAAAAAAAAAAAAAAAGAAAGCCTTTATCTTGAGGAGTCCAGGAATAGAGCCAGTACTACATGGCTTAATAGATTTCATGAGTCAGCCCCATCAGGGAGGAGAAGTTATTATAGCTGAATTATCACACTAAGAGATCTTGCAGTAATTTCTACCAGAAAAAAAACTCACAAAACTCAAGGACAACTAATATCTGTTCAGTACCAGGGACTGAAAACACCTACCTCTGTGCATGGGATATGGAACAGGAGACCGATGTGTAATTAATGTCACAGAAGAGAAAATCTTGCAGTTACAATTTTGTAGACCAAGCACTGAACATGAGAGCACTGAAATCCTCCACACCTGCTGCCACCATCAGCTGACATTTGTTGCAGATAAAGTCTGAGACAAAAGATCCAAAATGCAGTTGAGTCCCAGAGGACCATAATCATCAGGAAAATGTTACAAAGTAGGAACAAATCTGTGATGCATGGTCAGAAGATTCACTGATTAAAGCTCAGCTTGGTTGTACACATGCTGTGAGCACCACATACATGAACATACAAGCCTATTTTAATACTTAAAAATCAAAACCTTAAGCTAACATCCTTCTTTATCTGCCTTTACTGTTGGAAGTATGTGATACAAATACAACAGTTCAAGAGAGAAACTGCTATATAAATGACAGTGAATGATAATTGGTCATTCCACAAAACACATCCTAATGGCACTGATTAGATCATTTCACATCTTTTCCTCATGCCTATGCCAGCCTGCCTGCAGTAAATCTCCATCTGAAGCAAAGGGGGACATGCAGACTAATATGCCCAAACTAAAAACTTAAATTTTTCTCTTTTCCGTACAGCTACCCTTAAAAGAAAAGCTCTGATAGTTGATATTTCACATCCCCACTAACTGGTTTTTTGCCAGTTTTTGTGTTTCTTGAGAAAAGCATTTTCTCCCATTCTCCTTAGAATGAAGTACATGTGGTAAATACAGTCAGTGTGCTCTGATCTTGGTTTGGAGAAAATTTCTTGGCCAGGTTAAAAAAAACAAAAACAACAAGCCAAACCACTTTTAAAAGCTTGCAGTTTAAGATTTAAGGTGAATATAAACAGTAGGCTGGCTCCTTTAATTTTATTGCAGTGCAGACATGGCTGAAATTATCTTTAGAAATGAAATTTTGGTTCCCGAGCTCCTTTAAAAAATGTTACGTCCTTGCCTGTGCACATATATCTGCTACAGTGATGGAGATGTTTTATAATAAATCTGTATGAAGGGATGGAGCTGTTCAGGAAGCTGAGGTTGGGCTGGTTCACACTTGGGGCTAATCAGGGAAGTCATCGAAGAAGTTAAGTCCTAAAAACACTTTGCAAATGACACGTTTACAAACAGTAATGAAAATTTGTGATGTTTACTCACCTCCCTTTGCAGAGGAAGAGGCTCAGGCATGGGAAGGCTGTCATTTCCGATTACCCAGGAAGAGCCTGCAGAAGCTTCAGCTCTTCTGCACCTGCTTTAACCACTTCAACCGGGTTGTGGACAGTCTAACATAAGCAAATAAAAGGATATATCAGCTTCGTTTATTCCTGGCAGTGCGCAAAAGGAACAGCACTGGTTTTCCATACTCCTTAGAAATACAGGAAATACCTTCACAAATCTTTTTAAGTTCTCTCTGTTAACTGCTGTCACTTTAATTCAGCATTTCTGCAACATTTAGTTTCACCTTTTCATAGTGTGCTCCTTTTAATTCTAATTAGCTTCACAAATAAATCTCCCTCCTTCCAACTTTTGTTTTATTTTCCAAGACTCCAGGCTTTCTTTCCCTTAGATTTTTACAAAGCACAAATTCGCCTCCATGAAAGTATCTCCAGTATTCCACTAGAAAAAAACGTTATTTAACGTTGTACCCAAGAGTGACAATCTTTTCTTATTCTCAAAACACAGGCATGAAACACCCCTGAGTCCGCCTCTGCCACAGCAGAACATATGCCACTTTTAATCAAATTAACTGCTTCTCTGTTTATTAATCTAAACTCCCAAACCAATCTAGGGATGAGAGGGAGGAAAATAAATAAATAAAAAAGAAGAAACAAATACTTCACAAGTCTACAGCCTCATCTAATACAATTGCAGGAAGCTGCCCAATCAAACCATTCTGAAGAAAAGCAATCACGCAAGATTCAGCAGGAAAGATGACCTCTGCCTACTGCCCCCAAAAGATGACTGGTGACACTGGCTCTGTGGCTCTCTGAAGACTGAGGTGGCTCCTTTTAGACTTCGCTTCACGCTGTTATTTCTACCTTTTGGCTCACAAAGCTGCTTTTGGCAGTTTCTTTTAAAGTTACTTCTTAATTCTACTTACAGCTGAAGGTAGCTGGATATTCAGAGAGACAAAACCAGCACTTCAAGAAGCCTTTGTGGGGGCAGGGGGGGTAGCCAAGAGCACAAGGGAGAAACCTGCTAAAAATGAGTCAAGTTTCTTCTTTAAATATTATGTGAAGTTCCAGATTCTTCACTGCAATTTGCATGCCTGTATTAAAGAGGTGGGCTTGAGTTTGCAAATGTCTGCAGTTTGTGTGGTTTTAACAAATTCCCACGTATCTTTTCCAAGCTTCAACCAGGACCACATTCTCCAGGCATAGGGTAGGAACGTTGACAGTGCCCTGAAATTGTGATTGATCTTCCCAGTCATTGTCCGTTAGGTTCCTGCAATGGTTCAGGATGTTACAGGCTGAGGCTTTAACAGCTCTACGCACTCATAAAAAACCCTGGTGCCATGCTGCAACCAACATAAGGGAAGAGCATGTAGCACCACATCGACACCTATTTAGCTTTACAGTCCTATCAGACCTACCCAGTACAATAGTGCATCTCATCAGTATGAACAGAAATGTCTCACTGTGTTAATGCTTATCTCTGCTCTGAGCTCACCTTTCAAAAAAAGCACCATTCGACCAACAGAGCCTGGCTGCTTGGCATGCTAACACACTCTGTTATTCAACACATCGCTTCAGAGAGGCTGCACACAGCTGGTTGCATGTAGGCAGCTGCCAGGAAAACTTTGCTGTTGAAGAGAAGGATTTGCAGCGGCTCCAGATTTGGGAGCAGAAGGAGAATAAAGTGCCCTGGGTATCCCTTGCAAGGTATGGGGAGATCTTCCAGCCCCCAGATAGCAAGGGATTGAGCAACCGGCAGAAGCGTCCCTGAGTTTTGCAGTTCATGAGCAGTAAGAGATTACAGTGATTAAACAAGGACATTGGAGCTGTTCGTAGGGTGAACTCACACCCTTGGACAGTGAGAAATTGTCGTGATTAGCTAGTCAGAATGATTAAAGTTTCACAGAGTGAACTGAGATCCACGGACAGGAGGATGTAATGATTAAGTGGGTCATGTCCACCACCTCATCAGGGGGAGGCTCAGATTCATGGGCAGCAAGATGGTTATTAACATGGCAACATCAATAGTTATTAACCTGGCTGCATCAGCGTTGTTCACAGAATGAACTTCGCTTCATGGGGGGAACACAGAAAATGATTAACAAAAGAATTTAGCAGTGCTCTCAGGGTGAATTAAGATGTATGGACAGAAACAGGATTAATGCAAATACATCAGCATTGACTGCAGTGTGACCAGACTCACAGACAGAAGACTGAGATTAACACAGGCTTGTCATGTCAACTTGTTAGATGGTTCCTCGTTAGGAGGTCTAGGGCAGTGACTGTGCCACCAGAATTCAAGGTTAAATGTTACCCAACTTGGCAAACAATAAAATTAAGACAAAAGGGGAAGTAATTATCTAGTCTAGACAGACCCTCACATCTTTACAAATGTTTTTATGTCTGTTGGCTGGTGCCACATCCATCAATTAGTTTGTGGAGAAGCAACATTAGAAGCCATGTCATTTGTCTGTCCCCAAAGCAAAGAGAGGCTTATGGGTTTTCACAAAGTGTTAGTGAAACTCAAGAGTCAAGAAAAGATTCAGTGCTTTCCAAACTTTTTAGGCTAGCATAGAGGTAATAGGAGCCACATATGCACAGCTGTTGCACTTCCATAAGATAGAACGTGGCATGAAATGTCCAGTAGCTACAGAGGTAGTGGATGGCACACAACATCCACATTCAGCTACTGATCAAACCAATTAAACTGATAACCTTACAGACTAAAATTCTCTTTTTACAGGACAGATACAGCAACATAATTGACTACTGACTAGCTGGACTCTGCAGCTTAGAGACACTGGCAGAGCTGTGATTTTAGGAGAGGAATGGGGGAAACAGTCACTCTCTCTGTGCCTGCAACACTTTCCTGTTGGAGGGACCTTGGGTCTGTATCCCAGTTTCTGAACAGCTGGGTTTCAATTCAGACCACTCGGTACGAATATGTCACATCTATCCAGGCTATGTGACACTTCTCTGAACCCTGGCGTACTTAAGAAATTTGGAGATTCATTTTAAATGCATCAGTAATGTTAGAAACAGCAAGGCAGACAACAAGAGCTGCTACTAAATACCCAGAAAGAGATTTTCCTGGGCAATATCTTTTGACCATTGTGACTACTAGTCAAACTCAGTATTTCAGCCAATTATATACTAAATTGCTTCCTAAGGCCTGCAAGTGGCCTACCTTCCCTTACCTAAGAAAAGAGGGCAATTATCTCAGAGGTGGAAACTATTACACACTTCTATTTTGAGACTAGAAGGAAAGCTAAGAAAACAAAGTCAGCAGGGGATTGAAATGTCAGGAAAAGCTGTCTCCTATGGGTTGGGTACAATGCAATTCTGTGTACAAACAGCTAGCTAATTATTTCTTACTGCATATCAGCTGAGGCTGACCTGATTAAAATCATAAATCAGCCAATGACTCTGGTTTTATGCTGTGAGAATCGACGTCTGTGTTTGCATATTAATTAAGATATGCTAAGTAATCAAAAACATTTGCTAGGAAAAAGAAAATAGATAGTAACATGACATTAGCAAACACAGGAGCACAGTACACCAGCTTTTCAAAAAACTGCCTGTTTGCTCTGTACCCTTTGAAATTAGGAGTAGTTTTCAGCCACCTGTGACTTCCTTCCATCAGGTTTTACGAGGAAATGTCTGTGTCACTTGTATCCCGCGACTTGTTTCCACTTGGTGTGAAAATAGCATGAAAGCTGCTGTCAAGGCTAGAAAGCTACATAACTTTATAAACTGCAGCGTATTTTTCGGCTGTTCCTCCCCATGTGCTAGGCGATACCAGATTAATGCCGCTGTTCAGCAAAGCTTGGAGTATTGATGTTGAAACATTAAAACTATTTCATCGATATCAGGTTTGGAGAGAGGTCATTTATGGTCATTAGAAGAGAAGTGCATTTATTCTGGACATCAGAGAAATCCCCATGGGTCCTAGAGATCATGCTGCAATCCCTATAATGCCATTAATATAATGGCCTCTTTCTTCTTTATTAGAATTTTACGGCTAAGTAGGATGTAAGGAAAACTATCAAGTCAGTGGAGTCCAGCACCCTACAGTCATTCTTGTCACAGAGTCCATATGTTGTTCTCTGCTGGTTTTCCTGTGTGAAAACAACGTTCATTAGCCGGTATCACTGAGCCTTTTCTCTCAGCAGCTACAGGACATGATGGGGCTAAAAACTCCTGCAGGATGCTAAAATACTCTGCCCCAGTTACAGTGTACAAAGCAGCTGCAAATGCCGTACTTTATTTTATCCTTGTGTTATGCTAATTTAACAAGGAGCACTTCAGGTTTGGAGCATTATTTTCCCATGCTGTTCCAAGTCAGAGCTCAGAGGGCTAAAGCCAGAATCGTGTCTCCATCAAAGCAGTGGTTGCAGCTTCATTGCAAGGCATGAGAATGCTTCTTATCAGGAATTCAGAAGCATCTTTTGCCAGCCTGAAGGAATGGAAAGATTGCTACCGCCCACACCCTAAACATGGACACTTTAGTTTCCCTCTTTTTTGCCCCATTTTTACATCAACCCAGAGACGTCACTAGATCTGAAATCTCTTGGCCTCTTTCTCTTTTCTGCCTCCCACAGTAGCAGGTGAAATCACAGTGTCAGCTAAGCCATACAAAACTGCCAGTCAACAGGGTTATGCTCCAGGGTCTGTTCACTGTGACATACCCCAAAGAGATTTATGCAGAACGTTATGCTAATTTAGGCAGGAGGTATATACGCTGCATCTGTCTGTCTGCAAGCAAGCAAGAGGAATTGCTACATTTGGATGATGATGCTGCAAAAGCAACACCACAAAGACAGATGGATTGAGCCAACAGTGAGTATTTAATCCCCGAAAGCGATAATTTGCCAATGAGAAGACAAGCGCCCATCCTCTCGGTGGAATAACCTGCCGAGGCTCGACTGGTTGTCCTTGCTGTGCTAACACTGTCCTGCAGGGCAATTTCAGACTGACTAATGGCATTGCCTCTGCACGGGGTGAGGATCTTTGTTTAGCAATGGGCTTGATTCTGCCAGGAGATTTCAGTTAGCAAGAGGCCCGTGAACATCAAAAGGAATAAATTTCACATTTGGAATACAGCCATTTCAGTTATTACAAAATGCCCGGCTTTCTGGTACAACACTGTGATCAGTATCGTGTAAGATGAATCCAAGCCGAAGGACTTCACCAAAGGAAATACCACTGTCTGTTATGTACAGGCATAAAATTAGAACCTTGAAGAGAGCTTTACCCATAAAATAAAAGTGTTTAAATCTTATAAATTCCTTAATGCTTTTCCCTCTAGCATAGGCCCTTAAATTGCCCTGCAGAGAGCACTATTTCTGTTCTTCAATTCCCGTCTTTAAAAGTTTCACTAAGGCAAGCAGGGAACAGACCCATTCCAAACAGCCCAATAAAAATGGCAGATAAAATATCAGGCACATCCTTGCAGAAAGTAAAGAAACCTGCAATCTGCTCAAGGACATTTTGTGCACAGGGCAGGGAAAGATAGAGAAAGAAAAAGACACAGGCTAAATTCCTTAGCTAATTATTCTCTGTGAATTATTTACTCAGATGCCGTTAATTAAGGAACACTTTTAACGTGAGTATTTTTCTGTCTCTTAACCCTGAAAATTAAGGTATATTTGAAATTTTCCTGAAGGCACAATGCTGAGACTGGTGTTGGCGGAGATAACTGGGGTCTCTATCTAGCCAGATGTGAGCCAGCTCTGGAATAAAAATACTACAACAGAGTAGCAATGGGGCTAAGCTAAGGCGGTTAAATTCCCAGATATAGGTGCAAAGCTGGATACAGTCCTGTACAGGTGAGTCCTACCAAGTTCAAGATTAGAGGTGGCTTCCACTGGACCAGGTCAGCCCTTAGGCACGGAAATGCAGTTATATCTAAATATGCTGGGTGAAAGGCACCTAAAGTTTCTTAGAATAGGAAACGCTTTGTTATACCTGGTGCATAAGATCTCAGGCAGCTATTTCTTACTTAAAGTTGTGAATTGCTTTTGTAGTACAAATTAACTACAGCCCAGCAGCCAACAACCTAGGCTAAAGGCAATAGTACTGTGTTTTAATGAGAAGCCTGTAGTTACTCCACAACAGTGCTTTATATCACTTTCCGTAGCCTCCTACTTGAAAAAAATTTCACATTGCATTTTGCTTAATTTTAAGCAGCTATCTGGCCTCATCATCATTTCTCACTGGGAAGACAGGCCCAGAATATTTCTTGAGCAGTGATAATTCTGCCTGTGAAAAATTTAGAGTTTTCTGGGGTGCTTTTCCACACAGTAAGAGATGGAAAACACCCGTGTGCCCTGGTACCTGTGCAAGTGTCCAACTGTGCACATAACCAGAAGAGTGCACCCACACAGAGATGTGAGAGCAAGACCCCTTCTGGGTCATGATTTTGCTCTCTTTGCTTGCACTTTGAATATGCAGTAATTTAACTTCCTGATAGGAATGATATTTGCAGAATGCAATATGGTGGCATCATTTCTAAATTATGGATTGATGCATCTGCCAAGTTTTCTCCTCCTTATGCTTTTCCACCAAGTGAATGTATTTTATCACTTAGAGAACGCTGTAAAGTTTTGTTCAAAACTTCCCACAAGAAAGGAAATAAGTTGAGTTATACTGAAAATATTGTTCTAAGCTAAGCGAGTCTCATGGCTGCAGTATGGATCCTATTATCTCCATAATAACAACATACACCATGGACTTGACATACATGAAGAAGAACAGAGCTCAAACCTTCAGGGTAAGGTCCAAAAGCCTCCATCTCTCTAATAAAGAGAGAGTTTGTTCTGATTTGGCTGGGGAGTGGATGCTTTTGGTTTTATTCAGAAGCAAGAAACTCACTGCAAATGTTGCAGGTGAAAATTTATGTGGCCTGTATTTTACATCTGGTGAGAATAGATGGACATCATAGACCCTTCTGGAATAAAAAAAATCTACTTAAAGATGAAAAGTTGCAATTTTTTATAACATTTAACATTTTGGTTTCTTCACTGAAGAAGGTTGTATAGTCTGTATCTGAACTAGCTTTACGACATCCAAACCCCAACTTTCCTTGAACATTTCCCCTTGGTGACTCACCACTATGTCACTTCAGTACATCTGCTTGTGCTTGTCGGCAGCAAATAATCTTGGGTGGCAGATTAATTGAATAATGTACATTGCAATCAATTTTTCATAATTCCTCATTTGTGCAGTAACTTATGTAAATGTCGTATGACTCCCTGGGACTTCCAGTGTGGATTTTGGATTATAATGGTCACAACAGTACAAACTGACAATACCCAAAACTACTATGAACTTCACAATCTGATTTCAGTGATGGTTTTGGATAAACGTTTACTTCACAGAATCATAGAATACCAGGTTGGAACAGACTTCAAGGGACATCTGGACCAACCTTTTTTGGCAAAAGCACAGTCCAGATGAGATGGCCCAGCACCCTGTCCAGCTGAATCTTGAAAGTGTCCAGTGCTGGGGAATCCACCACTTCCCTGGGACATTATTCCAAAAGTTCATTGTTCTCACTGTGAAAAATCGTTTTAATTTATGAAAATATGAAATAGTATCGTGCCCAACATCAATCCTTGTGGGACCCCACTTATGACAGGGTGTCAGTTTGAAAAGAAGCTATTTACTAGCACCCTCTGGATGCTTCCTGTCACCCAGTTCCCCACTAACCGCNGCTGGGGAATCCACCACTTCCCTGGGACATTATTCCAAAAGTCATTGTTCTCACTGTGAAAAATCATTTTAATTTATGAAAATATGAAACAGTATCGTGCCCAACATCAGTCCCTGTGGGACCCCACTTATGACAGTGTGTCAGTTTGAAAAGAAACTATTTACTACCACCCCCTGGGTGCTTTCACCTAGTTCCCCACTAACCATACAAGAACCCCTTGTCTAGACTGTAACACATTAGTTTCTGTAGCAGGATGCTGTGACATGCATGTGACATGGTTTAGTGTTTGATAGGAATGGTTGGACTCGATGATCCGATGGGTCTCTTCCAACCTGGTGATTCTATGATTCTATGTGAGTAACCATATCAAAAGCCCTGGAGAAATCCAGGTAGACAACGTCCACTGGATGCTTCCTGGATGTCATTTCATTAATAAAACTTGAGCACAGGAACATTTACAGAAAACAAACACAAAAGAATGACAATTGTATTGAAATCAACCACTGGTTTCAAACAAACTTTAAATGACGTTTTCTACTTTTAGAGGTTTTGCTGCTCTCATATGGATTTGTGGCTCTTCATAGCTGTGTCACATAGCCTAATGCAGGGTCAATTTGATAGTGTAAGTACAAGCATAATTTATATTCATGCATAATCTTGCAAAATATTTGCTTTTGTCATGATTTTTAGAAGACGAGAGGCTTAAAGAAATTACTTGTGTCTGGTAAAAATCGTTTGTCTCAGTGGGGATGATGCTAATCACTAGATAGGATAATGCCTTTCATAACTTTCAAATTGAATATTAAGCATTTTAACAACACTTTTTCCACTCTGTCACAACCACCCTACTGTAGGTCATAGTAGGGCATCTGTATTCAAATATTGCATGCTGTTTATTGCTGATCATCCCCTAAAAGACTGATTACTGCATTAAACTTGAACATAAAACTACTGGTATTGCTTTACAATCTACACAGCTGGAGAAATTAATCTGTTCTGGTTTACGATGAAGGGAAACTAAAAGTTACAGCAGAGCCATAAAGAGATTTTGTGGTGGACAATGTAAAGAGACAGTATTTTCCTGTTTTGCTTCTACCTAAATGTGTTAATGCTAAATCTGTGTACTGTTGTCTTTTGTCCCAAGTTTTCCTTTGTGACACGTAAAATACATGGGAAAGCTGAGCTGTCTTAATAAAGAGGAACCCCAAAAGGTGCCAAACAGCTTTTTTCAGTTGTTTGCTATTCCCTTCCAGCTTCTATTTTTTCTTGTCATTACACTACGTAAGCACCAAAAACCAACACACAAAATAATAGAAGTTTGATCACATATAGTTATTCCACACTGCTAAATAACCCAGTGCAAGGATAAATACGCTTCTTGTGAAACCACTTATGCTAAGGTTCATGATTTATCATTTATCATTGCAACAAGTATTATCAAATTAAATGTTTTCCTTTTACTGTGGGCTCCCATTTTAGAAATTAAATCCTGTTGCAGAGACAGCCCATACTCTATGTATCATTCTGATGCAAATACCAGTCAGAATTTGCAAAGCGATAGGCCAAGCTTGATATGCAACTTCCTTCTACTTAAAAGCTCCTTTACTTCAGGAAAATAAGTGAATATTCATATGCTCACACACTGTTTCGTTTGCTGGTGATTTATTACTGACACACATCTAGTACATTTTTTTACATAGTCACTGTACCAATAGTACTACCTCATTCCTTCAAATTAGTGACAACTGCTATACTGGACTCAAAATCTAGTCTAAGCTCTGGATACAAAGTATAAGCAACTCGTTCTTTCTCCATACTTTCTTCATATTTGTACCTTGGAGGATACAGGAACAGCAGTCTATGTCAGGAAGCATTATGCACATCACATGCTTCGCTTTTGGAGCGAAAGAAAACTAAAATATTCCTTACTAACTTCAAACCTGTATTCCAAAATTGTCACACAAGAAAGTATAAATCTACCAGAACCACATGAGATCTTGCACAAGTTTCTTTTATTTAGATTTACCAAAGATAGCATTAAGTAAGCAAGTTACTCCGATTCCCCTGAGAAACTGTAATAAATAGTGTATTAGGAATAAAAATACTGTCAAATTTTGCTAGTTTTTTTTGTGGGAATAGATGGCTGGTTTATTGCCTTGAAAAATTAAATGCACAAACTGTTTATTATCTGAAATTTTTTTTAGCATGAGATCTAATAGTAAGAAAGAATGAAAAATTATTTCTCTCTGCTGGCTACACGCTTGAGACAAATCTAAGAAACAGTGCTTGTGTCTTCAAGGAGTGTTGAAGATCATATTTTCTTTCATTCATATGCTTACAGATGATGAAATGCTTACAGAAACAACAAGTAAGTACTGCCCAGTGCAAAAAGGTAAGATATAAATTTTCTTTGCATCACACTGTGTTGCAGAACCTCAGTCCTGAGCACCATCAGCCCTTTCTGCTTCAATCTCATACCACTGTGTATTTTCAAGAACAACGCCTTCAGTCTGCCAGGAACAAACTGGTGTCATCTGAACCTGGTTTCCCACTTTCTTAATGCCTGACTGCAATGTTTGAGGGCTGCCTGGTGCTCAGGGGTCATCAGCAGGGAGAGAGGTGGTCTATGAGTTAGACAGGAGCTGGGTTTGCACCCAGTATTTGCAGTGAGAAGAATCTTATGAAGAAGGTGCTTGAAGGACACTTCCTGAAGGACACTTCAGAAATTCATTCACACCCCTTTCTCCTTCCAGGGAAATTACTGCCTACAGCTCAACAACTTACTCACAGTAACTTTTCCATCAGCCATGGAAGCAGACTTCAAAAACTGGAGGTGCTTACGGCCAGTTGGCAATTAATTTGAAGCAGATCCTGTAAATCTGTTGTTTTAAAGTTTGGTAGCTAATTTGCATCCAGAGGCTATAATATCCCTGATCACAGTATTGTGACAGTTTCCTCTTAAAATCCCTGAAGCTTTAATTGAAAATAATCAGCGGTGGAAGTTGTTCTAACAGTCCACATTCACTGACGTAAACAAACACAAGACTTGAAAGCTGTGAATGCTTCTGTTTGCATCTGTGGCTCTTTCACCAAAGGCATGTTGTTGATTTCATTTATTCCAAACACAGCATAAATGAATACTTAATTTGGAAGCCTATAAATAATGAGCATGCTCAATTACAGCAGCAGCATCTAGAAGCAGGCTTGAAATGATGTTCCTGAGTCACTAATGCTATTAAGAATTTCTATACACTAAGCCCCAGATACACACACTCAGGAGTTCACAGGGAAGTGTGTTCCACCCACTTCGGGACAGCCCCCGACTGTAGTTGAGGCACTAATAGCTCTCAACAGCACAAAGCCTCTTTATGAATTATCCTCATTACTACAATAATCCTTCATTGATTCCCAGCAATGATGTTAAACACAAAGTGAATTTAGTGCAATAGAAAGTGGCAAAGGAAGAACGATGCCTTTATCAATTTTCTTATACCTGCCAAAACATGGCAAAGATCTGGAGGGTATTTGGCCAATTTGAAATTTTTTGCATGATAAATGACAGTGAGAAACGCACAGCTTGTTACCACTGTCCTGAGTGACAGATGCCTGAAACACGCTCCTTTCCCGACATCTTTCTCAGGAAGAGACAAGTGGTTCTGGCAAACTGTCAGAGACAGGCAAGCAGGTAGCTGAGATGAGGTTCACATCCTTTTCTCTTTGCAGTCTCTCTGGACCTGTGGGTTGACAGGATGCCATGTACAGAAACCATAGATGCCTTGATGCATAGGGCTGGACCAACGTGTACCCCTCAGCTAATAGACTCTCTTCTTGATTTTCTACTAGATTTTATCTTTCCTCATTGCAAAACTACATAATTAGATGTGACTCCTAAGCAGAAATGAATTTATCACCAGGCCATTTTCCTGTGCTCTGATATCCACCAAAATGCCTGGAAGTTGACCTCATGCTGCTGAGCTTGATGACTGATCATTTCTTCACCCAAGCCAGTGGCCGACTTCCCGCTCACAAAAGGGAGATTGGCACCGAAGAAAGGAACAGGACATGCTCCCAGCAAGCTGCAACATCATGAGCTGCCTCCAAATCCAGCTGGAATCAGGCTAGTAAGTTCTCATAAAGTAGCTTACAATTACTCTGCCGTATTGCGGAGGGAATAGGCACAGGGAATGTGACCACAGCCAAGCTCAGCATGACTCTTGTTTTGTAGCATACACCTCAGAGGGCATTTCTTGGAAGATGTAAATTCCTCTATTGCTGATAATTGTCTGGCATTCTGAGAGGCTCTTGCTGAAAAGTTTCACAGATTTTGAAACAGAACTGTCACAATGCTGTGAACAGGGATATAATCTGTGCACAACAAGGTAAGAGGCAAATCACACAGAGATCCTGTGCACTAACAGGTCCTTTCTCCTGCAGGTGTAATTTCTACAATACCAAGTATAGTTTCTAAATTTAGTCTACAAACTCACTTCTCTTTAATAGGGCAGAAGTGGTTTTTTCCTTCCTCTTGCCACAAGCCTAGCCTTAGGCCAGCAACTAAAGGCAGGTCACTGTCATGTTTTAACCAGATCTCCAGCTATCTTTGCTTCCAAAAGATTGGCAATAACACAGG
Source organism: Piaya cayana (assembly GCA_013389865.1). Lineage (NCBI taxonomy): Eukaryota > Metazoa > Chordata > Aves > Cuculiformes > Coccyzidae > Piaya > Piaya cayana. The sequence continues at coordinate 24,648 of WAAB01015099.1, read as the reverse complement.
TAAAATGCTGTTAAGATTGCTCCCTTTTCTTCTCCCTGCCCTTACTCCCAAAAGCAGGTCAGCCAGCTTTCCTGCCAAAGTCTTAATTGTACTTTCTCAGGATTGGACGCATTTCAGGCCCCCCAGTATTTCTATTATATGTCTCACTGTTTAATACTGAACACAAATCACTTCTATGTTGCCTTTTCCTCATCCCTTGACTTCTCTCTATTTTCCACTCTTGCAATGAGGCATTAAGCAAATATTTGCTTGCAATCTTGATTTTAAAGTTTTGCAACATACGTTTAAACACACATCTCATGGGCAGCTTGGAATTATTCTAGGAAGTACAGAAAAATGTTTCCTTTTCTCTTCTCTAGACACACACAACCACCTCCTGCTACTTAGAACTCACCCACTGCTCAGAAACCCCCAGCACAGCAGATGCCAGATGGAATCCAGGCCTTGAACAAAACACATCAAGTTTCTTTAAGGAGATAAAACTAATGACTTCCCCTTGACATTCAAAGACCATCATGGGGACATGCCAAAGAGAGGAGAAAGCACCGCAGGCCTCAGATGTGCCATAGTGTATATAAATAATAATATCTACAATAACAATACCTGATCCCTTCTGACTGAGCATCTTTGCATTTCAAGACAAAGACGCATAGTGGGTGAAGACAGGTCAAAGTCAAGTTTGTTATCTAAGGGAGACAGGAGGGCAGACAGACAAATAAAAAGGAGGAGAGGTAGGACTGAGGAGTTGAAGGAGACCCTTCTCCCAGGACTGCCTTAGTGTGGGAAGCACGGGAAGAAAGCACAGAGAGCACAGCTCTGAAAGTCAAAGGGAATAACTGGAAATGAATGACGACCCCGTGGAACTGAAGTAATCACAGTAGACAGGGCTGTCATATTTTATCTGTGCAAAGACTTTTAATTTTGGAGGATCTCTTGCCAGTCATGCTTTTAAAGGCATTCCAAAACATCACTGTGCTGACCTTGGAGCTCACTTACACAGAGCTCTCTCAAAGCACCTCTGGATAAAATCAAAACCTCACTGTTTTGTAGTTTTTTGACATAGCCATATCAAAAAGGTGAGTCTGGGATAAAGCTTAACGGTTACAGGTTTTCAAGTAGTCTTTCAATTAAAATTTAATAGGACATTTATAGTCTCTAAAATCAAATTAATGAAATGGCTTTAAATCTAAATCCCAGATGGTTAAAATTCCTCAATATTTACGTCTCTGGATCTGCTAGCCAGAATGCAGTGAAAATATTTTTAATTATCTGTACAGGCCACTGCTTACGTAAGAAATAGAGAAAAATTTAAAAGATCCAAGGGCATTTACGGCTGAAAATTTCTTCATGTATAAGGAAGAGTGCAAACTAGTTCCACTAGATTTCCAAATTCCTTAGACTGACATCTGACAACCAGACCCCCTTTCCATAGCAAGGATCAATCACTGGCCCCAACAGTTATGATCTGCAGACCAGTAAATTCAAAAGGGATTTGGAGATTCCTACATAGTCCCAGTAACATGACAGTCCACCCAAGAAGAGGTTTTGCAGTCCCAGGGTGGAGAAAGCCATGCACACACACTTATTATAAAAGCCTCAGGGTTAAAAGATATTTCTCCTTGTGTATACAGGAGGCACAAATAAATGCAGCAAAAGATGAATACAGATCTTGGAAATTTCTGTTGAGTTGGGGTTGCATTGGATCCAGTAAGCTGAATGCTAGACCCGATACCCTAGCAGCATGAAAAGAATAACAAAATTCCCTTTCACTGGGTTTCCCTTGGTGTGCAAAGCATGTAAGCAGGACCCAACTAAATTACCAATACTAAAAAAAAAAAAAAGGAAAATTGCAATTCCAGGAAGAAATTGTGTGGGGCCATTCTTCAGCTGTGAACCGAGCACTCATAACTTTCATTGCCAACAATCCATAAAACTCGCTGTCAAGCACTCAGTGTCCAGAAGGCATAAGAAGTGTCAAGAAATGTTTTATGCTGTTGCTAACACACTACAAAAGGCTTGATCAGAAGATTAAACTAGAGAACAGGCTGGCACCCTCTAGAAAGATATTTGGATGTGACTGTAATGGTAGCGAGAAGGGCTTTGATTTTTGTAAATTGGGATGGATTAAAAGGGGTGTCCACAGACCAATTCACACAATCAAGGAATTGAGACAGATAGATGGACTGAGCAGGAGCTGCCACCAATTGCTTCAAGCCAGTTGTCTGATAGAGGGGCTCTGGCTGTCAAAAACAGAGATAGCAAAGGTCACATTTCCCAGCACTCTGTTCCAGCCCTGTCCCTCAAACAGCTGTGGTGGGTTGAAGCCCTTTTCCTTGCTTCTCTGTATTTCGAACAAGTGTAGCCCGAGGACAACTTTAGCTCTTGCTTGGGTGCCCATAAGCCCAAGACACCGTAAGGGAAGACAAAAATTGCTTGAGGTTGCATGTGTGCTTTTCCTACAACCATGTCCTTTGTTTCTTCTGTATCTGGGAAGAAGAGAGAACGTGCAGCTCTGCATCACTTAGTGCTTCTTCTTGGCCTGAGGAAATCCTAGCAATGAGTTGGCTTAATGTTACAAGAATGGCATCTAAGACCTGCAATGCAATGGAGAACGGGGCCTCCAGCTGGGAAGGACGTGGCTCTGGGCAAGTGAGCTGGGATGAGGTACATTCACTGGGGAGGATTTTAAGGGAAGTGGTAAAGTGAGGACAGAACAACTAGGGCAATGCCAGCAACATTTTAGTGCTTCACTCCAGCGAGAGACCAGAGAATCTCTCTGATCAAACAAGAACCTTAAACCATGAACAAAATCAAATGATCCATCTTTGGAGGCTACAAACATCTTCAGTTTCTCAAACCTAGTAGAACAAAAAAAATCCAGCTAGAACCAGAAAATGTTGCACAGCTTTCAGGAAACATTTCCTTAATGTATCTAGAAGAGGTAAAAGAAACCAAACTAAACCTGAAAAATCTGAAACTCTCAGATAAAATATTTTGGAATGCTAAATGGAATTTGTGAAGCCCCATTGCCTTAACCTCTTCTAATAAGCTGCTCAATAAATTCTGTGAAAACATATTTTATGTACTGATAGCATCTCAAAGTATGAAAGGTTTTACAGTTGTTCTGCAATCAGTTACCAGCTGGATTATGGTCCACTAATGCTGTTAGATTTCTGAGAGACAGAAGGCAGCTTTTCAACCATTTGTTATTTTAATGATGAGGAATCTCACCATAAGCCTTGTTAAAACTTCATTTAATCCATTACAAAAGAAACAAAGACATTTAGAAGCGAACATAAAAAAAACCTCAATCTATCAGTGCAGAAATTATAGGGTCTAGGGAAGCTTTAAAGGAGCATCCATGGAATAAAATGGCCCTGCTAATTAAAGAACTGTATCTTTTCAGGTTTGACATTTAGGGACTGTCTTCAACAGGGACTGAACTACTCTGCATGATAGCACTCATAATGACAAAGAGAAAAAGCAAGAACCTTTACAAAGTTACAACCAAATCACTCCATCTATTCCAAATATTACCCACACATTTGCAAGAGTGCTTTTTTACTGAGTTTTCTTCCAAAAATGCGTCAGAGGGAAAAAAAGGTGCAATCTGTCTTCCCTTGGATGGCGGGGCAACGCATTCTCACAGAGGCTGCTTCCTTGTTCCGCAGTAGTTGCAGAAGAGATCGCAGTAAGAAGTAAATGTTCTTCAGAAACTTGCCTGTCCAGCTAGGAGGTGTGAAATCAATTCAATGAATTTCATCATGTACAACCCATGATGCTACGACTGCCTAATTTCTGCCAAGCCTAGGAATATCACATGTGAGGCAAGCTCTCTTTTAGGATATCCAGAAAGCACCCAATGCAATAAATTACCTAAATGAACATTTATGTTACAGCTAATTCATTCAAGGTAACACTGACAGCACTAGAAAATGGCCGCTTTTAAGTGCAGAAAAACATTCATTTTCCAAAGGACTGAACAATAACTTCAGCCCTTCCATTACCCTTACAGTTCTTTACCTGCAAAACCCAAAGCCAAAAATTTGCAAGTTCAATGAGCAAATCTGGACCTGCACTTACAAGTTAAGATGAAATGTTTATCCACAAAGAAAGGAGCCTTCTTACTGAAAAGAACCACAACAAAATCCTGTAATTTCAATTCTCCTGGTTTTCCTGGAGCAATAATGCCATTTACAGCACAGCTTTTCATACTTCTAAGTGAAGGACAAGCTATTCCAACTCCTGTGATTGCTACCTCCTTCACTATCTCTAATGAAGTTCCCAGTTGATATTGTATGATTTGGATGAAGCTTCCCTCAAGAGTTTTTTACTTCAAGGGTTTCCCCAGAATTGAGGTTATTTAGCCAAGCCGCTCACTGTACTGAGAGGAAGTTCAGAACCTTCTCTCAGTTCTTGATCCAATTTAAATTAATAATAAGGAAGACAGCATGATGTATCATATCTATATGCTTTCCTCTCTTTGTTTGAGGAAGATGGAAAACATCAGCTGAAGTCATGCCTATCTCAAAGACAGGCATACGAAGAAATTATAAATAATTAAATATGAATTCAATTTTAAATGCAGTACGCTAAATGTTAAATATACCAATCGTACATATAAAAAGAAACTGTGCTGTCTTGGGTTCCTCCAAAACATTTGATGTAAAAATAGGCTCTTTAGCTCCCATACTCTTCCATACCAAACCTGAGGTTTACCAGATGTCCAGCTGTTTTAAAACCTCATACCTTCAGCTTGGTTTCCTAAAGAAACAAGGCTCGTGCAAACATTCTGTTTGTCTGCCTCCTTGCAGTAACTTTTGAAACAAGTTGTTTCTCAAATAATTACCCTTTAAACTTTCTTTCCCCCTAAAGCTTGTATAATATTAATATTTGAAATCATTTTACATAATATTGCCCTTGCAAGAAACTGCTGAAATGGTAAATTAAGTGCCATCTAGACGGGCTAAGGAGTTTTTGATAAGAGAGTGATTTTGAACGAAAAAATGGATACTTAATTCAAAGTCAATTAAAAATGGAATTATAAAGTATCTAGATGAGAATCACATAATGGATATCAGAACAAAGTCTATAAAGGAAAACCAAGCCTGAAATTCTTCCAAAGGGTCAGCAAAGTCTTGAAAATCAACTTCATCATAAACTTTTACTCTTTTAAAGCCTTTCCTGAAGCTTTTCATAAGACTTCATTAATGAACCTAAGCAGTCATGGACTCAGAAACAGGAATGAGTTCTGAATCTTAACTAAGATCCTAGTTTCTTAACTGACCCATAAGATTTAAGAAATTGCTATTTTACTTTGCAGTATAATATTAACAAGAGGTATCCTAGTTTTCTATTATATGATTGGCTAGATCTAATTTCCAGAACACATGATTTTACAAATCAAATTTTGTTCGTTGCTTACCACAGTAAATGGAAATACGTTTTAGGAAAATACATCTCTCTACTCTTCCAATAATCAGGAATAAAATCTAACCCGAAGAGTCCAGCAGAAGATCTAGCAAGACAAGTTGAAAGTAGGAAGCTCTTGTGAAACCATGTCACTTCTGTGTGACGGAGCACTCAGTGTGACTGCAGAATAAGGTATGGATATATGTAAATATTTTCTTTGAAAAGACTGAAATCCATCTCAAAATGCAGTTGAGGTTACTAATAACTGACAATTTCTCTTTCTCTAAAATTGCATAATGTCTTTCTAAAGAATCTCATCATTACAGTCAATTAAGCATGTCCAGAGATGCCCACGAACAGAGACCACCTGCTAGGAACTGGAGAGGGATAAAAGCGTGCAGCTCCTCTTTGTTACTTAACTGATCTACAAATGTCAGATCAAGCCCTTGTTCTTACAGCTGATGGGAAGAAAAATGGTCTAAACTAATTTTCATTTAAATTTCTTAATGCACTACACTGGCTGTTTGTCACATCCTGACATGCTGTCATGTTGTTTTATATTATGATGTATTGTAACATGATATGAAGTGAACATATTTCATTTGAAGAATTGCACTAATGCCTTTAGACTCTTGAGGAGTAGACAGGCAGTTGCATTATTTCTTAGCACCTGATCTATATTAGAATAAGTGGAAACATAGAGCAAGCTACCTATGTTGCTTTAAAGCCATTCTGGAAAACATCGTCATGTTCACCTTATGCACTCTTGAGGTGTAGGATACTCATACCCATACCACTGAATGCAAAAAGTGCTCAGAGGTGCCAGATAACATTGCAAAGAGCTGATGCCCTAAGTTTCTGTTTAGAAGAATCAAAAAATAAACTCTCCTGAAGGCTTTGTAATGTTTCCAACTCTTCCTCCTTCCTGGAACACAAGGAGGTTGATTTTACTTACATAAACCTTTTTATACATAAGTGATTGAAGGAGTTTGTGATGACAGCAATATATTATGCCACAGAAGTAGTCATATTTTCATTAAAAGAAACTTCAAAAGAAGTCCTGAAACTTCAAAAGAATTCCCAAAACTTCAAGGGAAGGGGCTCATATTTTTCCAAGAATCCCCAAATAAATCCTTGAAGTCCAGGTGAAACTTTACCCTTGATCTATCTACAATCTATATGATGACCAGAAGAAGCTGCCCTGCCTCTCTCAGTAGCAGCTCATACCCTTCTCTTCTCCAGTATTAGCTGCACACCGAATTGGATCAATTGGAAGCTCTGATTAAAAGCTGAAGTTTTTTTGCAGGGCTCATTTTTGGTTAGATCAATGGACAGATGAAATTCGCTCTGAGACAACACAAATGTTAAACCTAAAAGAAAAGGAGGAGGAAATACATGGCTGGCAGCATGGGAAGGGAGAAGGACTACTCTTTCATGGCTGTCTTCTGCAGGAACTGAAATTCATATGCATGAGACTGAAATTACATAAGCTCTTTCCCCAAGTACCACCAAGGGAAAATATAAGCATCGTGTCCAGCATCTTTAACTTCAGAAAGCGCATTTCTGAATCATGCTTAGAATTTCAGTCAATCACTAATGTAGCCTTTTCCACTTTCTGTGATTCAGTAATGGGACTCATATCAGGGCTGTTAAGCAAAAAGCTGACAGGTATTGAAAGAATATTCTTCTTGCCTCAAAAAAAAATTAAGATGCACAAACAGTAAAACAGGATTCTTAAATATCCACTGAGCTTTGACTGCAGTCTGAGGGCAGTCATAGTATGAACAACACTCCTTAATTTCTATAGCCCATAATAGCTCTTCCCACTTAGTTGAGGAAGATTAATTACATAATAGCTGTTTGATTAAGTAGATCAATTGCATGTGGTCAAAGGGATCTCTGGAACTTTAACTTTCACACTTTCACTGAAGCAGACAATGACTCACAGCTAGATATCAAGATGATTTGCTTCAGCAACCACCCCCGGTCCCCCAACAGCAATGTTTCCTAAGGTGACTGATCAGTGGAAAGATTCTTGAAATGCTAGTTGGAACATTTCATGACTCTCTTGTTTCTAAAACTGTTACAATGTAATTCAAAACAAGTGGATTAATTGTGCTGATTGATATGACACAATATAACTTTCTATCTTGGAAACAATTTCAAGCAAAGTGTTACTCCCCATGACTAATGTGATGTCGACTAATCAGTGCATCCTGCTGGGCAAGAGATCAGCGGGATATGTGAAGGGAGGACCTCTCAAGGCAAGAAGAGAGGCCTTGTTAAATTAACTTCACAGAGACGCTAAAGTAGTAAGACCCAGGATACCCCTTTGTTGCAAGAAGGGTGAATTTCACTGTCAAGATTTGCACCAGCACAGTGAAGTGAAACAGGTTAAATATGGCAAAACTTCACTAGCAGAACACACGTAACTTTCATTCACATAAATAATGCTAGAGGTGAGCTGTGGAGGGAGCACAAACAACATCGTGCCCCAAGCCAGTCCTTTGAGCATACTCCCTGTTCATTAGCATTCATTCAGCCACACTCCTGCCACATGCTTACTGAGCTGTAGGAAAGCCCTTTACTGTGATCTCTCAGACCACTGTCTGAAAAGCATAAAAGCATGACTGGAAAAGTTAACTATATCTCAGAGACACAAAGGAAGGAGTAACTCCATCTCTGCCTCAGCCGCTCTCCCGCACGGTTGTCCCTTCCAATCCAGAAAGGCAGGTTTCTTCAGCTGAGAGCACTTGACAGAGCTGCCAGCCACACCAGCCGTGCAGACTCCTAGTACGGGAACATATTCTTGCCATCACCTGCAGAAATGCCGCTTCCCCAGCAGCAGCTGCAGGATTTGACTGTAGCTGACAGTAGACTGTAACATCTAAAGGACTTGTGCAGAGTGTCTGAACGCCTAAGGACTTCTGTCATGTGTCAGTGCCGCTTATGTTAAGAGATCCATTAGGAGCGCAATGATCTAAAGAAAGGTCAGCTGTCACAACTAATGCCAGAAGTGTCACCTTTGCTTAAAACGATTTTGCACCAAACTCCCTAGCTAACTAGATGGCGCTGATATCCTTGTCTTCGAGCCAAAGACGTGTCACGTTAGGCTGGCACACATGTACAGATGTGATTTGCTGTGGCAACACGAGCACTAAGCCTTTTTCGAACGGGTCTTATCAAAGTCCAATGGCAGTGTCATCATGCCTGACATTTCTTTTGGGAAGTGCTTGGACTTCTTTGGCCTTGCACTGGAGCAGTGTTACCAGAGAGCTCTGCAGCTGAATCAGCAGAGAACTACGGGAGGTATTTTTCTAGTTTCTAGATAGAAAACAAGAAATCCTCCTTCCCTGGCTTCCAGTGCTGAGTCTCTCATAAGAAACAATAGTTCTGTCCGCACCCAAGACAGAGGAAAAAGCATGAGGAATAAGCATAGCAAATTAAATCAGAAGTAACTGCAAAAAAGTTAGCTGAGTTACAGCATGGAGAAGAGGATTAGAGGCAAGGCAGAATCACCACAGTGGAATTACTGTTCTGGTGGATGGACTTGCATGCCTAAGGTAATCCGATTCAGTCTGAAGCTTGCTTCTCTGGGACTACGACTCCATTGAAAACTGTTCTGAGGTTTGGAAAGTGCCAATGCCAAATTGATTCATCCTTAGCTGATACAGCCATGGTCTTAATGAAAAAAAACCACTACTACTCTGTTAAACTTGCAGAGTCAAACTCCAGCTTTACTGTAATTAGAGAAAAAACTGTGACTGACCTCTGTGAGGCAGCTATGATTTGATGGTTTACTGCTATACTATTTTATAACACGTCATAGAAGTGTTAATCTTTCAAAGTCATTACGCAACTATCTGCTATTCTAAAATCCTGATATTTTTTAATACCTGGCATGCACCAAAATAATTAGCTTAAGGAGAGATAAAGTTATTAACTGAGCCTAGTTAATACTTTGTTTGGATTATTTAGGTGGTTACACTTGCATAAGAGCTAACATTGCTCACTTATTTGAGTAATAGCAAAATCCACAATAATGGGTTGTAGTGGAGGTAGTCAGGGAATGATAACCTATCATTAATATATTTTCAATCCTTTGAACTAATTCTGTAAATGATAAAAGTAAATTCAAGACCTCTGCATCTTGTCAGAATGCGCTGAGTCTATATTGAACCGTGATGCTTTGCAATAGGGATTGAATATGGATTAATCTTGTCAAAGCAGGTTTTATTATAGCGCACACCAGACAAGTGACCTTGACACACTTGAAAGGGGGATGGCATTAACTGTAATCATCACCTAATTGCTGGCTGAATGACACCAGAACTCAGATTTTCTTTACAGGAGCACTGAATTAGGAAGCTGACCTGTAGTTTATCAGCAGTGGGATATGGTAAAAGTTAAAAAAAAAATTGTGATTCTGAGGCACGAGGAAGAGCATGTGCTATGCCTGAACTGAAAGCCTGGCTGGAACAAGGGTACAGAAAAAAACTTAAGGAAGGGAGCACAAGAAAAGGACTCTTGTTACTCTGCACATATCTGGATAACTCCAAGCTGATTTTCCAGACTGTTCCGCAAGACCATTCAGCCTTCCTTTTCCTTCTTTTATTATCCAAAATGAAGTTAATCACCCTGAACTGCAATTTACATAGGAAACATATGTAAGTAATGAAGGATTTGGGACCTTAAGCCCTGATTAGGTGGCGTTGAGACTGAAATCTGTAGTTTATTGTCCCTGGACACCAGAAGAGAAGGCTGAGACCTGGAGCACACTAGGAAAGAAAGTGGGTGACCCCACCTTCCCTAGAAGCAATGGGCTCAGGTGCAGTAAATGAAACTCCAAACAATTTTATCCCAAAGGAAATAACTATTTTGGCCAGGAATTTTGTACCTTGTACTCAAAACCATGCATTTTGACAGTACGTTCCTGCAAAGGTGGACAGCCAGTAAAAACAAATTGCTTGTTTCTGACAAGCTTAGGGACAGAAATTTCACTGCTTTGAGAGACAGAGTCTAAGTCTGTAAAAGAGAATGAATAAACATCCCACAAACCCAAAGAAAATAAATACACAAGTGGAAATTTTTGCGGTTGTAAATTGTGTTAAATAAATGTGTCTACATTTGTATGTCATAACTTTTATTAACCGCTGAACTCATTAAATATCAACCACTTCCACAAGTACAGGTCTTCTCTAAGGAAAAAAAAAGTGTAGTTGCTCAAAAGTGGTAATATTTGATGATTTTTGCTGCTGAAAATATGTATTTCATGAAGCAGTCCAAAAAGTATTCTGTGAAAGTTCACAAATCTTATTGAATTCTGTAATGCTTTTTGAAAAGGCAAATTTCAGTGGCAGAAATCAATGTTTCTGAAGGTGGATCATTAAGGACTAGAAAATGTACACTTGTATTCATAAATGATCCGGAAAAAGAGATGAATAATGAAAAGACAAAGTTTGCAGGTGATGCAAAATCATTAAGGATAATCAAATCTAAAGCAGACCATGAACTATTGCATAAGGAACTTGCAGTACTCAGCAGGTGGATGATAAAATGGTAGATGGAATCCAGTATTTATAAAGAAAAGCATTGCATGCTAGGAAAAATTAATATCCCTGTAAATCAACAAGCTCTTCATTAGCTATTACCATTCAGCATACAGATGTCGGAGCCTTTGGTTAATTACCAGTGAAAATCAGATAATCCTCAACAATAACCAAAATGTCTAGAAAAATATCAAATTTTGTTGGAGGGGTGATTAGAAGCAATGTGCCTTTTCGGCCTTCCGGTGATATCTGTTCTCATTCACTAAATCTTCATCATGATGAAATAGCATTCATGATATTCACACGGGGTAACTGTTCAAGGCTAAAGCATGAATGTTGATTTTTCTACAATGTTCTGCCACTGTGGAATATACTAGGAATGAAATTGGATTGAAAGACAGCCTCAGCTTTTGGTGCTTCTGACATACTGACTATACTTAGTTTACTTGTAAGTCCATGACTAGTCACGGGACAGGGTGCGTCTGTACAGGACTTCTGTGGAAATCTGTCTTTAGGACCACACCAGAGCTGCTGAAGCTGAACACAAAACCCTCAAAATAATAATTTCCTTGGCAAATTTCATCAAATCTTTCAAATTATTTGAGCATTACTGGCTCTCCCATTAGTGTGATAGGAGTATGTGACTCTGCATTTCAGCCAGCCAGAAGGCTAGTGGGGCATCAAGCAACTGCTGGGGTTCTATTGGCACCCCCTTTTAAGCATCTTTTGGTCAGTAGCTCTGCTCCACTCCAGTGAATAACCACTACATACTAACATGACTATAAAGGTTAAATTTCCCCAGTTCACTTTTTCTCAACTACTTAGCAAATCAATTCCTTTTGAGAGACCTCAGTTCATACACAAGAGGAGAACAATTACGTGCCACAGTGGTCTGGCAGAGCCGAGTCAGGCACAGTTGGGGTAGAAAATTACCTTCTGCACTTTCAAAACATCAGAAAGAAATAAGCAAGAGAAATCCAGCAGAAAGTGATATTTTATACAGGCACACGCACCTATCAGCCACTCCTGTTTTGTATCATCTATGAAACCGCTGAGAGTGCAGTCCAGGTCAGTAACAGAGATGTTAAACAGGATTGGCCCCAGTGTCTGCCCCTGGGGTGCATAGAAAGCAACTGGAATTTTAAGTGCTGATCACAACTGTTCAAGTTGGGCAGTTCAGTCAGTTTTCTGCCCACCTCACCGTCCACACTTCATCAGTTTGTTAATTAAGATGTCAGGGGAGACAGTGTTGAAAGCCTTGTTAATGTCTGGATAAACATCCATTGAGCTTGTCATTTCATCACAGAAGCCTATCAGGCTGACTAGATGTGATTTCCCCTTTGTAAATCCATGCTGACTACTCCCAATCACCATTTGCTTAAATGAATCGTAGCCTCATCTTCCTCCTGCAAGGTTAAGTCTCTCTTGCTCCCCACTAGTCTCAGGGGCCTAGGAGTCCTGAGAGTAAATCTTACGAGCAAAGACCAAGGTGAAAACAGCACTGAGAATCTCAGACTTTCCTATGTGCTTTGTCATCAGGTTCCTAGGTGAATTTCTTTCTTTTTGACTAAGAACAAGCAGCAAAATCTTGCTGCAATGGTTCAACAATGTATCTGTCTTCCTGCAGACTTCACCATAACTTAAACTTCAGTGTTGGTATTAACTCCATGTGGACAGAACATGCTTGTACACAGACCACTGCAAACTCAGAATCCCAGTGTGTTTCTTGTACTGTAGAGAACGTTGAGGAAAGCCAACACCTTGATGCTTGACAAGGACATGGTAACTGCTTGTGTTGGCTGGAGTCCCTTGTCCTGTCCAACCAGAACAGGCAAGAAGAGCATTCGAATTGCATGTTTCCCTTCTTTGAGAAATGAACAATACTGACAGGATAAAAGTATGCTAAAAGATATTGGGTGTTATTTTTCATTTTCTCCTGAAATAGCGTGGAGGCTATACAGAAAAAGAAATAAAGGGATGAGAAAGTCAGGTTTTACTTTCAGCTACTTCCCCTTAATGGAGGAACTAGTTTCACTGTGTTCAGTAGACTTAATTTATGCCAGGATGAGAGAGCAGTGTCTGAGGCTCTCTGGATAGAAGTTATTTCTTGATCTCTGCAAAGCAGCTCCCCTGAGCAGAAGCAGCTGTAACGCATGATACACCATGCTGAGCCCTGGAGTTTCCCCTGGAGTCCCACCAGCATCTCTGATGCTTCAGTACAGCTGAGAGAGGAGGCAGTGAAATGCAGCTGCCACAGAGAGGCAGCCAGGGATGGTTCCCTCAGTATTTGAGAGCCTGAGAGAAGTGCAGCACCAGCTGAAAGGTTAGATAGCTCCCTTGCCATAGATATATAACATTATCCGGCACTGAGAAGGTGCATGGCACAGGCACGCAGTGCTCTGGTGGCCTCCAGAGCTGTTCTTACGTGAGCTGTTTCTGTTGGAGCAACACAGATCATAGCAAAATGATAGAGCTACGTTCAACTTGAGGGAGGGGAGAGGGAAAAAAAAGCAAAATAAGACTCTTCAATCCCCTCCTACAGAAAACTATCATCTTCATTCACAAGGAGCCTTTTTGGTCAGCTTTCCCCACATTTGGCAGAGGTGCAGGAATCTCATAGATATTAAGTTCCTTCAAATTCTGTGGGGGAAAAAAGGCAACTTGCTACTGGAATAAGATGCAGAGGCTCAGCAGAGAGAAGAAGCAAGCACCAACATTACAGACCTCAGGCACCTGTTGCTCAAGGCACCCTGGTTTTTTGTATGTATTCACACAGTCCCACAAACTACACACCAAAGTGTGGAAGGTAATTTTAGCTGTATCTACTGGACTAGAGAAATTGTTAATGAAGTTTTAAGTAAAAAAAGACATCCTGCTGTCTTCTGATGTTTTCTCTCTGCTCTATGCATCCTCTTTCCCCGACATGCTGATCTGTCAGTCTACTGCCCATAATTTTGTCTTCAGGGTGCATTCCTATCAGTCAGGCATCAGAGGCTCATAAAAACAGAAAAAAAAATCCCCGATGGATACCACGTATTTCAAAAAACATACACTCTCACACTTCCTCAATAGCCAAAGATACTAAAATGCACAAAAAATTGATAAGACTACAAAAAAAAAATCAACTGTACTGTGTTTGACTCATCTGTTGATCTTAATTGAACAGTCTGTATCTTTAGGCAATTTCATTATTCTCCCAAGAGCTGGAAAGCTAAGTGAAAGACAAATCTCGTTAACCTCTGATCACAAAAATCAATAATTTTCAGTAAAATATAAGCTAATTTGCTTCCAAAAGATCTTACACCTTGACCTAATTTGTTTCCACAAGATTGTACATGTTGATTCTGTTATTGTGTTCTCCAGAGCTAATCAGCTATGGGATTTAAAATTCTTCAACATGATTTTTGCCGACTTAGCTACTAAACTTATAACGTCACCTAGAACTACAAGGATCTTTGCACATACAGGAATGACAGCTACTCTCAAGATCACGTGGTGCTATGAGCAGATGGTATCCAGCTTGCCCTGTATCGAGAGCTACTCTAGAGTGACAGTGCAAACACTTCAGAGCACTGCTCTTATTTTTAGTTCTGTTCGGGTCATTGATTCTTCTTGAACCACAAAACTGATTTCTCCAAGTTCATGTTACAACACTTTCTCTCACTGAATTCTGCAACCACTGGATGCAAAAGTACATTCCTTTTTTAAATGAAAATGCCAACCTTTCCAGTACAACACTGGAAAAATGTTGAGTATGGGTTTGTTTCTGTGGATGCAACAAAAGCAGAGGGTGAAACAAATGCTAAATATTTATTCCAGCTCCCCTTCTGCCAAGAGGAAACTGCAGCAACTGCGATACTCTGCTAATGAAGTGCTTAAGCTATTAGATCCCTCCAAATGCCAGGGAGAGGATATTTGTATAGAACCCTGCCACAGAACAAGAGAAAGCCATTCCTTACCTCAGTGGAGCATAAAATACAGAAAATTCAGAACAGAAGTTGGTGTTCTGCAGAAAGAACAAATATAACATTGCTGGAACATGGCAAATGTTGATAAGAAAAACAGATGAGTGAAGGGGAGAATCAAGCAATCCCCCCAAATACAGTGTACAAATCCCACTGGAATGTTACTAGGATTTATAGGAACAACACCAGCTTACAACAGAGCTATCACCACAAAACCAGAAATTTATCTTTCTATTTCCTGGGCTTGGTTGAGTACTGGATTATAAGGATTCAGAAACAAAATTTATAAAGAAAAATACTAGCAATAAGAACATTTCCAAGTCATTGGGGGAAAAAAACCTTTAATGGCTCTCTCTGAGAACAGAGCCCCTGGAATTTTGTCAAGCACAAGAATTAAAAAGGGCACTATGGAGGGGAAGAAGGTTCAATGGAATAAAATATCAGCTCTTAGCCAACACATTGTGCATGGCCAATCTAGGAGACTGGAAGACTGAGTATTCAAAATCTAGCCTCAAGACTTGCAGACGCTGGCAGGTCTGAAAGCAGTAAGCCCAAAATGCTTCACAGAGGGTAGATAGCTCCACGTCACGGTGAAGAGTAGAGCTACAACTTCCCCAAAGCAACAAATTCCCTGAATGTGCTGAATCTTTGCAAATTGACTGAAGATGTTAAAGATCTAAACAGAAAATTCAGTTCTACAAGAAGTAGTTTTAATGGAAATTACAGCCTTTATGGCACTTAGGCTTCACTCCTCTCCGACTGAAAACTCTTGACTCCATTCAGGAGTGCTTTCGTAGGCCAAGACAGCCAGCCCTAGCCTTCCTCCTCTGGGAGGTCCCTTCCTTTGGACAGAAGACCAGTTCTTGACCACTTCAGCCTTGGCACAGAGCTCAGGGAGAGGCACCAATTGCAATGATGGCAAAGGAGACATCTTGCTATAGAAACTGGACTAAAATGCCTATTTCCACTAACATTCATTTCACATGAACCAATCTTTACCACACAGCTGCTTCATCTCCACTGAATGCCTTCTGCCAAAGAAGTCCCTCACCTAACTCACACCGTTGTTTAAGTGAGACACTTCCTTGGGTTAATCAGTCCAGTAAGAATACTTCTTTTGCTGACTTCAAGAACTTCAGTAGAAGAAAGACAAATAAATTAAATTAAAGGTCAGGGGAAAGTTGCAACCACCTTACAACAAATTCTTCCAAATACAGCTGAGCGTTTTGTAGAACATTCATGAAGAACAATCAGCTCGCTACTCCGATAGCTCAGTTTAGGGAGTAAAACACCAACTATCATGTAGCTCAGTAATGTAGACAGCAAAAGCTACATGATGAGATCCCACTTTCAGTGACTCAGCACAAAAGACTCGGGAAAGTGCACAGCTTGCAGAACAGCAGGAAAACCACACCACACCCCAACTTTCTAAAAGTTATAAAAGCAGCTGACAATAGATCTCATTTTTCACTGCTTTTGAGTCAATGTCATCAAAAAAAAGTAAGGTCACACACACGCTAAAAACTAGGATCCTTCCACAGGGAAGGATCACTGATCTTCCATAGCAAAGAGTAAATGTTTATCATTAGGCAGAAGAAAGCAATGAACTCTCAGAACTAAAATTAATTACTATTCAGCCACTCTTCAATATTAGGCAAGAAATACCAAAGATATTAGGCACTGGATTTAAACTAGATATAACATTTTTCTATTCTTAGATGAAAACTTCAGAGAAAAGTTCAGTTGCTATCAATCTAATTTCCACAAATGAAAAGATTGCATTTTTCAAGAAAAGAATACTTATAAAAATATGCTATGAAGCAAGAAAATATGACCAATAATTTGGACTTGGGTTTGTTGTTCACAATACATGGACTCACCCAAACGACAACAGAATCAAGTTCCTTTCTAGATACCACAAATTCTGGTAATTGCATTCCAGCTTCCCACTAATTTTTCATCTGAGAGGCTTCCGACTTTTGAGATTTGAAATGAAAATGCTTTTACCACCAGGCAGTGCAGCATATTGAATACCCACATAAAGTCAAATCAAACCAACTGACCTCACATCATTATCCCAAATGCTTGTGATGTTTTCATCACACTGTCCCTGATAGGATTTTTACTACAAGATTCATAACAACTGACTGAAATCATTGGCAGTGGAGCTGTGATTGCATGGCAATTCCTCTACAAATATTATCCATAAATGCTACACATTACAGGAAGCACTTCACTTATGCTGTGGTTGAAAAACTCGGGTGATATCAATTTTCCCCACTGACAGCTATATCTGCTGCTTAGCAGAAAACAGTTTTCAGTATGGAAAGTAGAGGCACTTGTCTACCTGATCACTGTAAATCAAACAGATCTGGGTTTTCTTCCAAAATTTTTTTGCTCAAGGGACCCTATGGGCAACATGAATTATTGACAAGTCAGTCTAGAAATTACAGCAGGATCACTATAACCTGTATATCTGGGATCTATGTTCTGCTCTATACCAAGTGATACAAAGGTCAACATAATACATTAACGTTTGTAAGATTGTTCGACAAGCTATATATATTTTATATATATACACACACACACTAATAGGTAGTGTTGCACTCGGTTTTGGGAAAGTCAGGTCAACCCACAATGTTGAGCAGCAATAAAAAAATAACATTGGTTTAGCTTAATCCAGTGCAGTGAGCATTTCAGTGTGTTTAGCCAAGGTTTTCAGTAGTGAGTAAAGTCTTTGGAGCCTTTTTTATTTGACAGCCAATGTCACATGCACACAAGACCCCTTTTCAAAGGCTTCTACATATTTGTTTGCTTTTTAGAAGTCTCACAGTAAGTGTGTATCCTGCACTTGCTTATAGACTAACTCTGAAAGTACTTTTGCATTTATAAATCCTCTGCTTATACTCTTTTTTTCAAAAAAAATTCTAAAAATTTGCACAGTCTAACAGGGTAACCAGAGTACTGTATTACTTTAATAGGCATCATAGACCAGACTATTAAGAAATGCAATTAAAGGTAGGAAATTCACAGTATTAATCAATTAATCAGCATTTTAATATTTCTTATAAAGTCATATATATTTTGTAATAATTAGAACCCAAAGAAGGTTTTTTCTTGCTCCTTAAGCAAACTGATATATTGTTCATACAGACCTCAATCATGCCTGTATAACCAGCCAGCTGATGTGCCCCAAGGGCTTGGAGGGGATGCTGTGTGTGAGCACAAACCTGACCAATCATATCGCCATCCTGGAGGCAACTGGGAGCGTATTTCTTTCTTTTCTATGTTGCTGTGAAAATTTAAGTTGGAGCTTTGAAAACCAGATTTACCAGCACAAAACCCTTACCAAACCAAATATACCTGAGAGTGCTCATCATGACCCAAGGCTTTTGAAGACTGTTTCTGCCTTCAGTTATACATACAGAGACAAGAGTTGTTGAACCTTGCAAAGCTGAATTTGGATAGCTGAACACCAGAGACTTCCAGACATTTCCCTGCAAAGGCTAGAGTTGTAGATGAGTAAAATGAACCTTTGTTTAGCAGTATCCCAGCGTGACCTTTACTGACTTCATTAGAAACTAAGCACAGCACACTCAGGTATCTCCTTAAACACCCTAAACCTTTTACAGTGATGGAAACTGATTTCTTATGACATCTTCCAAGCTTTAAAATGCCTTATTTACATTTTGCTTTGTTTATTTATATTATGGCTATAGGAGCAGCTCACAGAGGCTTTCTATATGCGTTAGATGTTTATATCAGGAGAACTGTCAAGAGTCATAGTTTAGAAATTATGGTAATTCCATGTAAATAGTATTAATAAAGGAATTAATCTGTTTGCTTTCAATATCATCTCAGAAAACTGTCTGGTTTAGTGCTGCTCATTTTATTATTGTGACACTGGTGATGAAGATTTAAGGAGCTGAATAGGCACCTGTGGCTATGTAGCACAATACAGCAAAGTTGCACGTTAATGTCAGCGTGGCTCAGTAGCAACCCTTCCAAAAGTATCTTCACTTCATTTTAAAGAACAAAGCAGATGGATATTCATTTTATGACACTAGTCTTCTTTCTTACTTGCAAAGAGAGTCTACTCTGCATACAGTCAGCTTATTAGCTTTAAAAATATATATGACTAAAAATTTGTGACATTGTATAGGAAAAAAACTCTTACTATGACTCTTCATATGTCAACAATTTCTAAAATGCAAGAGGGCTTATTTTGCAACAAGGCAGCAACTCAGGAAAGTATTAAAAATGTGCTTAAAGTGTAATCCCTTCCAGTATAGTAATTAAGGTGTTTAAGTAATTTGTTCAATGGGGGTGGACATTCAATTAGAACACAAGTATACAAATCATGGGTGTTGTGATTTTCAATTGAAAATAAAATCAACAAGGGATTTTTTTTCCTTCTAAACTTCACATAAAAATACAAATTTATTAGATCTCGTTTAAAGTTATTGAAGACTATCAAATGAACATTACTCCAGCATTGATTCAAAACCATAGGGTGCACTATCAGCATAATTAAAATGAAAGTATCTTGAGCTGTTTTCCTTTTCTCCTTCCATATTATTGTGTAATTGTTCAGAATGCCTGTTTGTTACAAAGGCAAAGTAATTAAGCACAGCACGTTGCAACAAGGGGGATCATAAAGCCTGAGCCGGCTACATTACCAGCACAGATATCGGCATAGGAAAACATTAAGGAAAGGATCAGAATTGTAATTGAAAATAATTGGATGATACAGTTCGTTTGGCTGACATCAGGACCATTCATGCACTTTGGTGCTCTTTAGCCTTTGATGCTCCCCCCACTCACCTGAGCTCTTAAAATGGATCTTTTCAAGGGAAATTCTGAAGCAATGTTAAATATCTGCTTGCAGTATCTCTGGCTTGTTGGAAGGCCTGAGCATATTATTCAGTGTGAATAGTAAGTGGTTTGATGTTTAGGTTGCTATGTACAAAAGAACAATTCAGACTAAAGTATATATATAATAGGTAGAAGATTTTATGAAGCCAAACCCAGCATCCTTTGAAATCAATGTAGGCATTTCCTTTCTCATTAGCAGATGAGGACATAGATTTTCAGGGAGAGCTACTCTCCTTAGATGTAAAGGGACAACTCTCCTTGGGGAGAGTTAGGGATAAGGTTGTCTGTTCCCCATGTAAGGGTGTCTCTGAGACCAGTTGGCTGTGTAGAATTGTCCCACAGAGAACTGGCCACAGAGGATTGTCCTAGACTCTCCTTAGAAAGGTTAGGACAGGTATTCACCTACTTAGAATAAAGAACATGTTCCATGTATTTTTTTGTTAATGTAACAATCAAGACCTGTTTGAGAAGCAAGTTTAAGTGCTCCAACAGAAAATCTCTGTCACTGTCTCCCAGGAACCAAAGCACCTCTGATATCTCCAGGTCTTAGCCAGTTGAGACCGCACAGCTCTCTAATTTTGCAGGTCACAGCTTGGCAAAATCAAAACTCACCGCTGGGCAAAACCCAAATTTGCAAGTCAGCAGTATGAATCAGCCAGGTCACGATTTCTGAAATTACTGAATTGTACAGCCTCCAAAAGAACTTATCACTTCCTAATGATCAGCTTACAAACTGATAGCTTAACATAGAGAGAGACGAATCTGTTTTTTTCAGAAAACCCTTTACAAATCTGGGAAAATGGAGCTCCATCACTCTCAGAATAGAGCCACTTGTCAGAACCTGGGGAAACATGTAGCCAAGATGCAAATTATATTAAAAGAACTGGGCTCACAGGAGATCTAAAGGACCATACAAGTCCCTTCTGCAATGCAAACAAATGTGCCCATAATTGAAATTTTTATCAAAACATAACAAAAGGCCAGTGAGACAAGAGGAGGTGTGAAATAATAAATCTGGGGGTAAATCAGGGAGTAACAGGAGAAAAGGCCAAACAGGAAGGGAAAAAAAGAAAAAGCAAAAAGAGTTTCCAAGTGAGTTTTCATTACAGCCTGCACTGGACCTGCACAAGAACCGTTTGACAGTTTTCTAGATTCAGATGACAACTTGAGGGCTGTCAAGTGACCAAGTTTGAAAACTGAACCTGGCATCACTTGTTCTAACAGCATCAACACGTTTACCTCCAAAACATGCTGTATTTATTGCTCACCAGCCCTGCTCATGCAGGGGTGCTCCCTGCCAGCACACATACCGAAGCACAGGGCACACTGGAGAGATCATTAGTGGGGGCCCTTCAGCAATTAAGTCACGGCTGCTGACCCTTCCAAAGTCAGCTTATCTATCTGCAGTGCTCTCCTAAAATTGTAAGTACCATCTATTACTAAATAATTTACATAGTTTCCTAGCAAACTGTCTTCACACTTTATATTTATAAAATGAACTCTCCCACATGGACAGTTTTAACACCCCTCTGGGATCTCTTCAAACCAGCAGCCTTCCACAGTCATGCAAAGGTTAAAATAAGGTTAAGTCAGAGCGTTTACATTCAATGAAATGCTATGCTGATTCAAACGCCCTTGACTGAAACTCTGTGTCAGCCATGAGAGTGGCAGCCTTCTCTAATTGGACCAGCAAGCTCCTGATTTTAAATCTGAGCTCCACCAAACCTTTCTCAGTCCTTACCTACCATGAAAGGAGATGTTGCCTTCAAGTGAGACAACAGAAATGTCCTTCTGTCCTAGGTGGGAAAAGCACATCCTGGTCCTTTTTAACAATCCTGCAGACAGGACTGACTGGTAAGGGACCACAGCTGCCGAGACCTGCTGCTGGCTGGCAGGGAAAAGAAGCATAAAGCTCTTCAGCAGGAGTTTTAATGCCTTCTATAGATTCTGCACAGCAACAGATCCTGCAGCTCTCCACACCAGGACAACGCCATGGTACCAGTAGCTCTGAAACAACCCTGGGGGGTAGATCAGGGCTCTAGGTAGAAGAAGAGCCTCATTGCACCACCCTTGGGTGATTAAGAGCTCTTTGGTGCTGGCATCCACGTTCAACAAACTCCCAGCCAACTGGATCAGAGGCCAGCCACAAAAAGAAGGATATGGAGCCACAGTTTATACCCTGTCCATGCTGTAAACGTACTGTGACTTTGGACAAATTTCTCGTATGTCACAAGCCAAACTACTCCTATTTCAGTAGGAGATGAGGGCAAAAAAAAAAAGTCTGAAAAGCTGAAGGTTTTACTTAGCTGTTTCCTGATAAATCACCTATTCAGACATCCAGAAGGCTAACAAGCTACTACAATTTGTTGCTCTCCATTTCCTTACTGAAGTATTTTGGATAGCACAACTGCTCCAGCTCTGGGTCCCTAAGGCCAGCTGCGAGGTTCCACTTCAGAGTCGGGGATGTGAGACTCCTGCTCAGGTGAGATAATGCTCAGCACCATCTCCACAGATGTAACTGGCTCAAAACCCATGGAAGTCTTAAATATTTCTTTTGTCTAATGGTAAATCAAACATTTGCTTTACAAAAATCCTGAGTGTTCACTCTGAAGTTTAAGGGATGTAACACACGCTTCTGGAGTTTTCTAGTTTAGCTCTGATTTCTTTCCTAAAAGAAGTTTAACATTTTTTTAAAGTTTCTGATATTTTGTGCAGAATCCAATTATTGCTTAACATTTTTTGTTGTTGTTGCCATTTTACAAATGTAAATTCGGTTGAGCTTCAGACAGATGACACATCCCCAGGCTCTGGCTGCATTATCCATCAGACGCAATGCAGTTTGGTTTCTAATTTTTTCTTACAGCTTATCCATTTTGTTCAGTCCTAAGAGACAAGCAGATATGCTGGATCCCTTCATTTTTACTTTTTTTTTTCTTTTGACATGGAATTTAAAAAATATTTTTAAGGAAAATAAGTAGGTTTTAATATATAGTAACAAAACTAAGCTTACTGGAATCCTCACCTCTCCTTTCATCTCAGCCAAGACATGATTACTGCAAATGGTGTAAACAAACCTCTTTGTATGAATACAAAAAAAAATGTCTCTTTTCCTGGGTTCTGCATATGTGCAGTAATACCCTGAGATCTTAAGATTGGTAACAACCACTTGAGTCTGCCAGTTCATCATCCTGTCACTGTGGGATTGTTCCTTGTTATTCATTTTTCAGTGTCATGTCTGGTCTGGCTTTAAACATGCCAGACACTGAACTACTGCCACTTGCCCATGGAGACCATATGATAACACACTACATCTCACTGTCAGAATTTTGGCTGATACTTGAACTAAGTTTTCCTTTGTTTCATTACACTACTTTCCCTTAGACTTTCTACCTGTAAATAATCCTTTCCTCCTGAAAGCTTATATTTTCTAGGTTCTTCTCAGAACTTCACTATCTCCTACCACTTATTCATTCTTTACTCAGATACTACACTACACAATGTTTATTTTCCTGTTTAATTACAATTATTTGCACTCATAACTAGTTTGTTGCTTTTCTCTGAGCTCTTTAGCAGAATCATTCTAACAAACATGGAGGGAAATATCTGAAATTAGATGTGCTCTCTACATAACAGTGGCTCATTGGTAGAGTGCAGTAAAACGGAAAAAGTGATAAGAATTCAGAATAAAGGAAGTTCTAAGGAATTTATTTTTAATATAAAGGGAAAGTGGGATTTTTATTAGAAGACTGATTCAAATTTATTGGAGATGCATCCGTTTAGATGAGACCTTAAAGAAAGAAAGAATACCTGTGTCCAGTACAGAATTTGTGGTCAAATCAGACAGATTCAACCACCCCAAAGTGGCCAAAAAGCTAGTTTTCCACATTTATAAACCTGCTTCAGATGAGAGCTCCACTCAAATGAGATACGACATTTACACCACCTTGCCAAGAATACATTTCAATCTTCTAGTAGGATTTTCTATTTACTTGACACAAATAAAAATTCCTTGAACAAGCAAAGAGATATAGTCTAGTCCATCACACTGCCCAGCCAAGGGGAGATTTGAATTCTTTTCTCTGCTCTGAATCAAGCAGACCTGCAGCCTGGATCCAAATGTCAATTGAACATCCTCACAAGCAAGACTCCTGGCTGTTCTGGGGTGAGACTGTAGACAGCAAAACAGTGCAAGTTAACATCAGTGAGACTGAGCACAAAACTGACATCGGTGAGAGCCCCCACTGCTCAGGGCTGGATACACGTGGAACTGTGTGAATAACGGCACGGGAAGAGACTTATCCTAAAGCAGAACTTACTAGATTGCTCCTCTAAGGAACATGTAAACCTGTTGTCTCCCTTAAAGCTCTTATAATTAACACTAGATTTCAGAACATTTTTTGTAACAGTATCAGGAAATTCTTCTCGAGGGCCTTTTTATGTTAGAATCAACCACCGGAGGTTATGACTCTTCCCATAAAGAGGAAATCTGAAACTAGCAAAAATAACCCCAGATCCCATGTTTATTTGTTGTTCATTTTTAGCTGGCCAAAGTGCAGAATTCATAACGTATACCTTCGATGACTAATTGCCAAAAATAGCAAGTAAACTGAATATTTAAGAACACACTGCAGGCCATTGGCAAATACTTGGAAACAATAAAACCTGAAAAGCCAGAAATTGATTGTGATTACTTCTACTTTCATAAAGAAAAATTGCTGAAATCTCTGCTAATAATTCCGCAATGTCTACTTTGAATCTGATTGCTTACAAAATTAGCGCACTTTCCAAAAAAAAACAGGATACTTTTTTTCTTTGTTTTAGACTTTTTCACCCTCTTGACTTCAGTT
>WAAB01015098.1:22385-34812 GCA_013389865.1 Piaya cayana | reverse complement strand
AGAAAACCTTCTGTGAAAATTCATGTCAACTTGAGATGATCAAAAAGGAGAAAATTCCAAGAGTGCAAAAAGGTATCTGCAAGGATAAAAGCTATTTCAGGATGATTTGGTGAAAAACAGTGTATGCTTCATTCCCATTGCCACTGTCTGCAAATGCAAATCTCTAGCAGAAAGCAATATATGGCACTGAACGACAAAGATAAATGGAAAGAACATCAAAAGGCTTGAGTGCAGCGGTTCCACTTACACCAATCAGCATTGATCTATTTGTTTTAATCAGATAATATTAATTTGGTTCTTCGATTTAATAGGAAAGTGTTCTTCCAGATTACTATAAACAGTTTTCCTACTGAAAGAGAAAGAGGAGAGCGTTATTTCATTACTAAACAGCTGATGTTTAGATTAAAGGTAAGTCTGATTATTCCTGATAAATGCCACTTTATTTTGTGCACATAAGAGGTAGCAAAAAAAGGTAAAATATCGTTAAATGATGTCTGTTTTTTCATGTTAATTATACCTTGTTTTACTCCATCTAAATTGAGACCAACAGGTGCTATTGAACAATTGCTATATTTGATAATTCCCTCGTTATCATTAAACTAATCAGGACTATAAGCACTGCAGTCCCTTACCTTACACCAAGGTTTAGCTATATCACTGCTCCACTCCACAACACAATTTGTAACTTTTGCTACTATAAAATAAACTCCCCGTTTGGCACATCATGCTATTTCCATTCATTAAAAAATAAAACAACGCTCAGGTATGAGGAGAACATTACTTTAAATATCATAACAGACCGTTATACCATAAAGTCAAATCAAAATGCATGTGGTTTTACTACTCCTCATCCCAGAAATTTGCCTACATAAACCCCCTTAAAAAGATAAACAGGTTTTTGTTTGAGAAGGAAAACATATTTGCTCTCCCCTATCTTCGTAAAGCATTTTTTTTCCAAATTAACGCTCCTGAAATACATAAGAAATTCCTACATATTTATACCTACAATTTTAATTTCATGTTATAGAAATAGATGGTGAGAGTGTGTTGTAAAGTGCACATAAAATCTATCTCCACACTAACAAAGTCTGATTCCTACAACTTTGAGTAAGTCTATTATCGATTTCACGTAATTTAAAATATTCAGAATAGAATATTAAGTAGGTTGCCTGATTATAAATAATCTTCCAAGAAATCTAGACAATGAGGTTAGCTTGTTCAGCGTTACTCAGTTTCAGAGTTTTGCTGTCACTGAAGACACTGGTTTCAGCTCTACTCCTGACTAGGGGCAGCACCATAATTTAGAAAATAGTCAGGAAATATGAAATAAAGCTACTGTGGAAAAACTACCCCAAACTACAGCATGTTTTCCTCATTCTAGCGACAAGGTATCTTTGTTAGAACAACACATTGTCACCTCTGATCTTGCATCTCCAACTTCCTTTATACCTTCCAAAGAATTAACAGACTTAGGGAAACCAAACTAGTTTCTTTTTATACTGATTTGACTGCTGGAGTCAGCTTCCAGTGAGTGCCTTTGAGGTCCAGAGGTTAACTGAAAATCTTTAGCATACTGGGAAGTCGAAACGCTACGTTTTGATGACAGAATTATACTTAATTAATCACAAGCAGATTTATTTTAAAAAATGTTCTTCCTGTCCATATTATCTTAAGATATAAAGAAAAGTTTAATTAGTTAAGGAAGAAATTCGAGCTAGGTCTCAAATCAAACATCTGATCCACGAAACAGTAACCTAAGTAGTGGTTATTGTCACCTTTTGAATCCTTTATAAGCCGGAGTGGCAAGCCAGAGCCAACATCACTATTTACCCTGGTATCTCCTCAGCTATTTTTCCTTTACCTAGCTGAGAAAACTATAAAGGTGAGCAGCCGACTTGAGATTAATTAAATGAAATTGCTCTGCAGAGCTGCACCAGTAGTAAGTACAATAACCATTGTTCTAAGGTTTTTATTTTAACCTCCGGGATTACAGATGAGTGGACCTTATAGAGATAAGTATCAGCTTTCTTTTTATTCTTCAGATCTTTGGGGCAAGAAAACGGAAGCAAACCTTCTTAACTCTCTTCTTTCCACTGCATATACTGTTATTTGTATTGCCAGATGCCAACGATTCCAGAAAGACTAATCATTAAAGGTTACTTTGAGTTTAAATATGTGCTGTACTTGAATAGGATGCAGGTAAATGATAAAAAATTTACCAGTTTGCAACATCATTTCTGTAATCCATCTCATTAAAAAGTCTCATTTCAGTGCTGCTATTTTTAAGGAAGCACCATACTAAATCTTCTAATTTGTTTAGGAATAGCAGCAATGTCTCTTTGATCAATTAGATTCAGCTGCCCTTGCAAGTCTTGTTAGCCAGACAGTATTGTCTGAAACAGAGGAAAACCAATTTCTTGCAAGATGCATTTGCATTTGACAAATATGTTTGCCCTATTCTATTTCGCACAGGTTTAAAATGAGCCTCACAGACATACTAAGCCCTTCTGATATTGCTGCTGCTCTGCGGGACTGCCAAGGTGAGTAAATAATTAAAAATCTCCAAATCTATTACTTTGTATAACACACAGCAAGCTTAATTAATTCCCAAAGGAATACTGAACAAGCACATACTGTAAACAAATTTGGATAATCTCTTTACTTGGCTGCCAGAGTATTTTTTTTGTTCTTGACTAGTTTATATTGTCATTCTGTAACTTATCACCACGTGATATTTTTTTCTGATTAAGAGGGTATGATGTAATATGGCAAAATTCATTCTTTGACAGGCTTTCCCCATGTCTAGAACAATTAAAATGTACCAAAGCAGCATCCTCAGACCAGTTAGGAGCAGCGAATGCAGTGGTCTGGGGTTAATTCACTTATTAATTTATTTTCAGCTCCAGATTCCTTTAGTCCCAAAAAATTCTTTCAGATCAGTGGGATGTCTAAGAAGAGCAGCAGCCAGCTCAAGGAGATCTTCCGGATTCTCGACAATGATCAAAGTGGCTTTATTGAGGAAGATGAGCTCAAGTAAGGATTTTCTGCATTAACTTCATCATTTATAGGCTATCCAAAAAAACTTCTTTCTGTCCAGCGCTGTCTGTAAAAGTGAGCACAGGTTATGCTAAACGTTCATAAAACCTTCAGCAGATGTGAAACATGTATAGTAGATAATCCCTATGGAGAAAAATAAATCAGTAAATGGCTGCTTTTAATGATAAGTGTAGGACTAAAAAAACCTTCCTGGGGTTGGATTTAGGTAGTGGGCAGAATTGATTGTATCAGGGCTGGACTTACACAACAGACGTGCACGACTAAGATTTAGCTTGTCTAACAAAGCACCGTTTGGAGGGCTGGGCTACTGTGGTAAATAAATTATTTATAGGAAGCTATAGGTTTGATTATACAGTCAGCATAAAAGAATAATATTCAGCATAAAAGAATAATATTCATGAAAATCATAATCGAAGTTGGTTTTTTTTTTCCCCTAGGTATTTCCTTCAGAGGTTTGAGTGTGGAGCCAGAGTGTTAACTGCTTCAGAAACCAAGACCTTCTTGGCAGCTGCGGATCATGATGGGGATGGTAAAATCGGAGCTGAAGGTATTAATTTGTTTATATATAATAAGGCTCCTTGGGGTGTGTTGTAAATGCTGCGTGATGCTCCTTTCTTTTATGTTGGTGGGACATTAATATATTTCTAGTGATTTTACTGAGACCCTTGCAGCAGCAACCCCTTTAAGAGTAGAGAAGGTCCTTGATCCTACAGGTTGATCTCTGCAACTCCTTCTGCACCAGCAAGCCAAACAAATGTACCCAGGCTGCCCTAAGGTGATTTCTCATTCCCACTCGCTCACTAATTTTCATTGCTTGGAAAGGAAACGTCCCTCTTTTCTCCTCCCCCTTACTCCCATGTAAAGCACACCTAGCAGCATTTGTCACACACAAATGTAAAACTGAGGACAAAAGAACCGGTTCTGCCCAGAAGAATCAACAGCACATACATTGTCTCATTTACAGCAGTTACCTCCCAACAGAAATTCCACTAGGCAGTGAAACCATTCACAAGATACAAGAGCCGGCAGCCTGTAGTTCAATATCTGTTTTGTATAATAAGGAGAACAGAATTATCGAGTGTCACTACCCCAACACGAGGTCCTAGAACACGTTCTGCACACGGGGATGGATGCTATTTATCTTCAGTGGCAGGTTAAGGACCAGGTAGGAAGGAGCAGCTGTTTTAGGAAGCAGCAAATCGCACTCACCCCATGGAAATGCCAGTGTGGTTTAATGGCTGCTCAGTGCCCTGCTCTCCTAATTCCATGTTTCTGTGTCCCATTTTGAACAGGAAGCACACACTCACACAAAAGGTTCGCAGCCCATGGCAACTCGCCCCATGACAGACACGAGCTGCCTAGACAAGCATGAAAGGAGCTTAGGGAATAGCACGCAGGGAATGTGCTGGAGTGCAGATTCCCTCTTTCACTGCGCTAGAAGGACAGAACTCTGCTGTTTCTTTCTTTGGAAGGAACTAGATCCAGTTCCTTAGGAAACATGCCAGAATAAACACACATGATTTATGAAGCAATCTATCTAATAATACAGTCATTCAGGGACGGGACCAATCAGATACTCTAACTCACAGAAGCAAAACATTTAAAAGATCTTGCAAAGAACAATATCTTATTGTACGATTTAGACTGCGCTCTAAACCAACACTTCTCAGCTGCTGAAGCATTGAAAACAGCTAAGACATACAAACTCACTATAAATTCTTTCACTTCAGCTCTTTACAACTCCCTACTCAAAGTTCGTATTAGCCATTCCATTACTTTTGCCTACTCTTCAGCAAGAAGGCTAAAGCTACTCTGAACATTTTATTATTCCCTATAAATGTCAGCAAAGCGCTGTTTTTCCATTTGTTGTTTAGAGAAGGAAGTTCAGACAATATTTCTCTTCCACGCATCTTTCTGCTCTGGTCATCAACCAGGTAGCTGCTTTCTGTTCATTCCTATTCTAAATCTCTTGATAAGCCACTAATCTTTTGCTCCTAATCCTTTCATTTTAATATTTCTACTGTAAATACTCTCCCGTCTTCCACAGAATTCCAGGAAATGGTGCAGTCTTAGAGGTTTAAAAGGACCAAACGTGACAGAACTGGGATGAATCTGCACAAGACACTCCAACCCCCTGAAATTTAGGAGTCCCTTATTTATCTTGACAGTGTCTGTTATTTGTTCATTGCTGTAGCAACATAATGAAACACTGATAATTTTTTTTTTCATGTGTGGACCATTTACCATGTTCTAAACTCTACTTTAGCAGACACTTCCCTTAAAAATATGCAATAAAAATCAATCATATGCTGTAGTTTGTGTCTGTTTTTCTGACTGCTAAACTGAATTGTGTGAATCCTTAAACTAAAAGTGTTAATCCCTCCAAGACATTGATCTTTTCAGACCTTCATATATGGAATATCTTTCAAAATCAGTGGGATTTCTGTTTACAGAAGGGCTTCTGGATTAAGTTTGGAGTTCTCAAAACACTCAGATCTTCATTGAAGACTAGAAGCACAAATATAGTTGTGAGTCAGGCAAGGACAAAAGCTCTCACTGACTTCCAAGCGAAAAGCAGTTGTACATTTTTAGTTTAAGAGCTGGTTTCTGCATGAGAATGTTGCAGTTTCAAGCAGCTCTTTTCACATGCCAGTTAAGAGAGTAAGAAAGCAAAAATCGCATGCTTTACTGCAGAAGAATTAAAAGGCAAGCCTCTGTGAACTTGAGGTTTCAGATAACTGTGAGGTGTTTAACACAGAAGGTAAGAAAAAGATATCTTTCTCTAGCATTCTCAGTAGGAAGGATTAAAAGTGTGGAGGAAGAATTTCTAGAAATGTGTGTTGAGGAAAGCTCCAACATACTCTACGTGGTATTTCCAAACTCTGTCTGCCAGATTAAAAATGTCCTTGACAAAAGCACCCACCTCCGGGGGTGCTGAAGAAATGTCTTCTAAGGAAAATTTCGGAACGTCTTTACGAAGCAATTCAGAAAAGACTGATGTTCAGATGCTCTGATGGAGTATTCATTGTTTTCTCATCATTAACAAGTGTTATATACTGCAGTGCATGCACACAGAGCTTGGAGGAGTCACTAGAGCACAACAGAAGCTTTTTCAGCAAAGTTAATGGTTTAGAGGCACTGCAGTGATAATGGATTTCTTTCTTTGCTGCAAATAACTACATTTAAAACTAACTGCATTTTAAAAAAAGAAAGTCTCTATAAATACTGGTAATTGTGCAGAAAAACACGAAAACCAGAACTGAAATTGTTTATGACATATCCAATTATTGCTGAGAAAGAGACAAAACAATCTGAATGCCTTGTGAGAAGGGCTCTATGTCTTTCAGAGCAACAAAGTCACCGAGTTCACATGGCTAATGCTTCAGCAGGCCCTGGCCCTTTTCTCTCTCCCAACCTGTGTTTTACAAACCTAACAAAACAGTAACTGAAAAATTCCGGCTGGTCTCAAACATGTTCACCATCAAAACAAAAGCAAATAAATTAAATTTCTCCTTTACTCAGTGTGTAAAAAAGTTCATGGAGTTCCCTCCTCCAAGACATCCCAGACAGCTGCATCTATACAAGTTCTGTAATGATTCATCCCTGGGTACCCACCTCCATATCTCCTCTGCAGCCACCTACTCTTTTGGGATCCAGCTGCTGCAGAACCAGCCAAGAAACATCTACTGTCTCTTAAAAAATTGTGTGTATATTAATCTACAATTCTTATCAGTTAACAGCCAAAATCAGACTTTTTGTCCTATTTCAAAATGTTTTCAAGTAGCTTAATTTGGTGCATAAGTTACTTGCAAGCTGGGATACTTAGTACATGCAAGAATTTAATATTTAATTTTTCTTTTAATTGTTCCATAAGAATACCAATGGATAAAAAATGAACATTGAATTTTAATAACATTTCTTAACGTTATGAAATATGCTCCTCTGGCATAAATCACTAGAGTATCAATGACTCAAACAGAGCCACTCAGATTTACACAAGCTGAGGATCCGACCGATGGAGATTCTCATAGCATATGATGGACGTCACATGATATTCACAAGAAAGAAATTGTGTTCTTGGCAATGAAGCCAGTCTGATGACAGAAAGGTCTTGGACTAGTTCATAGGTAACTAACAAACAAATCACTCTCCATTTACAATTAAGTGTTCTGACCTTGACTAATCATATTACATCAAGCAGGCAAATACATGTAAAATGAAGAATCTTCCTGGTGTTATTGTGCTTTGAGCTCCAGCTCCTCTCAGTGACTCGGTTTTTGCACTGGGGACCTAGAGAAAGAAATCCAGAGGGAAAGTACAAATTCTATCATTCTCCACTAAGGCACAAACCATTGGGGAAGGTCATAGAATCATAGAATCACCAGGTTGGAAGAGACCCATCGATCATCTGTCATTGGACAGAATGTTTGTGTAGTGCCCTGAGCCACAACCAACTTGTGAGTGAAATTAGAACATCCCTCCTTTTCCAGAATGAAGAACATAGAGCTGTCTGCATCTGATGTCCCTGTAAAACACCTGAACTACAAAATGTACCGAGGCCCCATTGAGAGGCAAGGAACAAAAAGACTAGGGAAGCACATATCCTTTGAACTAGTTTGTATGTAAAGACTTTACAAAAATCTCCTTCATCATTACTAATTTAAAACATGCCTCAATTATTTGTTTATAGATTATTATTGCATACATGTTGTGCACTACAACACCAAACAGAAAAAAACCCCCACACTTTTCTTCCACTTGGGATATTCTGAAATCTCCCTAACACTCAAAGTACTGCGGTTAAAAGAACCCTTCCATACATTTCCATCAAGAAAAAAGTACCTTTAAAAATCTTAAGAGTACAGCAACTACTGCAGTAGATTATTGTTCTCTGTGGGAGAACATTTTAAGTAAAGGAAAACTTGTTGACTTCCAGAGTGGAAGAAATTTTAAAGTTAAAACAACTTATCATTTCCCTGGAATCCTTGAAATGCTAAAGAATACTTTGGAATGCTCTTGTAAAACACGTGACAGGGCTAACTCCAACTGGATTTTCTCACTAACAGAGATACCTGCTCCGCGGCCTCAAACAAAACACCATTGCTAAGCCTCCTTTTAGAGACGTGGTGTGCAGATTTCCATGGGTTTCAAGCAAGGACTTGGAATTGAGAAAGCTCCTGGGCAGGGCTTTACTGACTGACAAGGAAGAAAAAATACTAAAGACATTTACCATATTCAACTATCATTTAATATATGGATACGGGTGCTTCCTGAATAAGCACAGCCACTTTCTATAACCATATATTCACTGAATGGGATGGAAATGAGGGCTGCATTCATCAGCTGCATTCACTGCCAGCATTCAGCAAACAGCTACTGATAATCACGATTACAGATTGCAACAGAAACTGCAACTAGTAATCACAAGTTCCACTTGTACATCGCATACTAAAATTCTTCACTAAACACAACTCTAAAAGTAGTTTTAGAAAATACCAGAATGCTTGTGATGCCATTAAAATGCAAGTCTCTGTATTTCCACTTAATTTGCATACTTGTTACCCCATTATACCCTGTGCTGTGTTACCCCATCTGAGAACAGTTAAAATTAAAATATAAAGGAATTAACAGTGGCTTTACTCAATCTCTAAGCATGAAAACAACCGTGCCTTAGGCAAGTCAAACTATGATTTAATTCTTCATGTAATTCTTACAGCAGGGAGATAATGAACATATCACTACATAAACCTTCACAGCTGAGATACTTTTCACTGTGTAGCCCCTTCCTCATCCTCTTTTCCCAGCTTTTCTTTCCCATGTACTACAGATCCAGGCTAGCAACAACAGCTAGGCATTCCTGTTAAACACATTAAACAACTCCAAACATTTAATTACCTCAAGTTTTGCATGAAATTAGGTTTTTATTGTTATTCAGTGACTTTGCATCATTAACCTTAAACAAAGCTAGTGTAAAGTTACTGCTTTCCTTCATGAAATTTCTTAACCTGCAAAGCAAATACATCCATTATTAAGCCATTTCTACTCACCACGACACTCGGTTGTTCATATTCTGCACTGAGAAGAAGTCTGGCAGGTATGAAAGATGTTTTTAGCAGGACCCCCACATCTCGCCGCAGTGTTGTTTTCCCACATATCCACAGAGGCCTGTTACAGTATTAACAAAGCGTGCAGACCAGGGATACACAGGCATTGTGCTTTTTTGCCAGATCAGAGGGCCATTTTGTAATTTATTTGCTAAACTAATCCCAAAGTGCTGAGTCTACACGTTCGTTAACACATTTAGACCACATACTGTCAATGGAACAGCTATTTGAGCTGTCAGCTCTATTTATTTACAGCTGTCAGCTCTAACACCCAGAGTGATTTATAGGATACCTTTTTGTTAAGTCTGCTACTCTACAGCTGATGGAAACGCTCAAAGTAATACCTAGAAATAGGTTCAACAAACCAAAACACAGGACTACACAATCCTACTTCTTACTCCTATGTAATATTTTTAAATAAATTGGAAAGCACTCATAAAGTTGTTAATTATTCATCTCTTGATGCAGGGGTTGTCCTGTCACATTCCCAATGCACTTATTCAGCAGTTTAACTTTACATAATCATGGGCTAGGAATCACATTTCAAACTCGGGATGATCTGATGCCACTCTGCAAATGTCAAGGTGTGGTGTTACTGCACATACAATTAAGAAGATGGGATGAAATTGGAGCCGCAATCGAAGTTTCTTCCTGCCCTGTTAACTTGTACATTAGAAATGTAATCATTTAATTGAATCTGTTATCACTTACTCTTTGTAGATTCTCACATGTACTCCTACCAGAAGTGATGTCAAGTGACAGATGAGGTTGCACTGAGTGGAATTATATTTTAGCAATCACTACACATACATTCATTCCCTTCACAGGGAAAGCTCGGCATGGAAACACCTTCCTTAGCAATCACCAATTACACTAAGCATCCACTGTCTATCGGTACACGTTTCCACAATACATCCCTTGCAACAATATTTATATTTCAGCAGTAAATAGGTGCCCTAGTCATAGACCAGGGTCTCTTATCATGTTAACTCCTGAACAAACACACATCTAAAGACACACAAGCCAAAATTCCCAGTCACTTCAGGTTTACAATTTCTTTAGGTAAGAAATTAACTAACTTGACTATCAATACCATAATTTTTAAGAATTTCCATGTTTTGCTTTAAATGAGTAGTATAATAGGAATGGTTGATAGGAATGGTTGGACTCGATGATCCGGTGGGTCTCTTCCAACCTGGTGATTCTATGATTCTATAAATAAATTCACTTCCCCTAAGCCTGCAGCCCTGATCACCTTCACCATCTCCTGCTCCATGTAGCATAGCACAAGCAAGGAGGAGGACTTTGCTTTTTTCATTTGATATGTCAATCCTGACTGGATGTTCCAAGAAGCTGTCTCATGCACATTGCAGCCTTATAAAGGACAGACCATAACCCCAAAGGGCTGATCTGCGCACACTGCTGAATTTTAACACATAGCTGTAGGGTAGGAAGCAAGAGTTACTGTATCTGGATACTTCACCCTGACACATTTGGCCTCATCCTTATTCAGCCTGAGCTCAGGGTAAGCCTGTGGTGCTCAGCAGAGCAAAGCCTTCCCCTTTGCTGCTTTCTTATGCTGGCAAGAGGCAGTAGCCAACCTTCCACTTTGACCTCTCTAAAAACACCTGCATTAAATTACAAATCAGATTCTCTCTGCAGCTTTGGAAACATTTCCTACAGCTCCCTGAGACCTGGCTGGTGCTGACTGGAAATGCTCAGTCAGCTGCTATGGTTCAGCCTGTGGTGTTGCTCTGACCTGTCCCGATCACGCGACATGAGGAGCTGCTCAGCTCTCGAGAGGTTTGGGTTAAACACCATGTGTGCAGGCAGCAAAGGTGACAACCAAGACAGCGATAAGCTCCACACCCATGGAAAGGAATTCTGCACACATACTGCATTCACAGATTCAAAGTCCCTATTGAACCAGCCTGAGACGGCCTCAGCACACCTGGCTCACCAGACATTGCTGCCAGCCAGGAGCTTCATTTTGTGTTTCACAGGAGGCATCACCTCCCATTCTGTGCCTCCCTTCCCTCACAAGGAGGCATCACCTCCATTCTGTGCCTTCCTTCCCTCACATGGAGGCATCACCTCCATTCTGTGCCTCCCTTCCCTCACAAGGAGGCATCACCTCCATTCTGTGCCTCTCTTCCCTCACAAGGAGGCATCACCNACAGGAGGCATCACCTCCCATTCTGTGCCTCCCTTCCCTCACAAGGAGGCATCCCCTCCATTCTGTGCCTTCCTTCCCTCACATGGAGGCATCACCTCCATTCTGTGCCTCCCTTCCCTCACAAGGAGGCATCACCTCCATTCTGTGCCTCTCTTCCCTCACAAGGAGGCATCACCTCCATTCTGTGCCTCCCTTCCCTCACATGGAGGCATCACCTCCATTCTGTGCCTCCCTTTCCTCACAAGGAGACAGCCCCATCCATTCTATGCCTCCCTTCCCTCACAAGAAAGCAGCCCCCTCCATTCTGTGCCTCTCTTCCCTCACAAGGAGGCAGCCCCCTCCATTCTGTGCCTCCCTTCCTTCACAAGGAGACATCACCTCCATTTTATGCCTCCCCTCCCTCAGGCACCAGGAGGGCCTGCAGCCGTGGCGTGGCAGTAGGGATGTGAGACAGAGCTGCAGGCCAACTCTACCAGCCCAGGGAACGAGCAGGCATCTCTCTCTGGCTTACACGGCTCGCTTTTTGAGCACAGACTTATTAAATATTAAATTACTGCAGTCTTACAGCATCTTGATTCCGCTCTTACCGCACTGCACCGAGTCCTCAAACCAGGCAGCAGCTGCGGGGCTGGCGAGGGCTGTCCAGGAGGGCACTGCTGGCTCCGAGTGTGAATATCGATGGAGAGGGATGATAGGAACCAAGGCAGTGACTGAAGTGAAAAATCAGAAACTCAAGAAATACCCTTTTCTTTCAGATTCCACCTGGCACAACTGCAAGAAAGCTTCCCAGTACAATTTTCTAAATAACCTGACAGGCTCCAGTGTTCCATTTTATCTCTTACACCTTACCACGGTGCTTCCTTAAGCAATTATGTAACTGCAGTTTATCAGATTCCTAATCTTCATGCTCCTGCACTGAAGCAAAGCCACACATCGGTTATCGTGGAGCTATTTATGCTTATCATTCAGTTCTCAGAGAATTTTGATTAAAATTGGAATTGAAAAGTAACAGCAGAGCTTCTATTTTATCAGTTTAATGCCACTTTTAAATGTACTTATTATTTTTATTTATATATTTATACATATAAAT
>WAAB01015098.1:8971-22371 GCA_013389865.1 Piaya cayana | reverse complement strand
ATAGATAGATAGATAGATAGATAGATAGATAGATAGATAGATAGATAGATAGATTGATTGATTGATTGATTGATTTACTTTTTTTTTATCCCTAAAATGCAGGGGGGTTGTTTCCTGTGCCAGACAGAAAACAAACAAGAAAACCACCCCAAAAGCCCCTGGAAAGGCCTCAGGCTAAGGCAGAAGCTTTGGCTGCAGAGAACCACAAACTGATCCATCTCCCCCCAGGCTCCCCAGCCCCAGGCTCCCCGCCCCTGCCGTTCCCCTCCCCGCCGGCGGGGGCGCTGCAGAGCGCTGGCTCCTCTCCGCCCCTCGGGCACCGGGAGCGCTTCCGGTCCCGTCCCCGGCTCTTCCGGGGCGAAGGCGGAAGCGGTGCGGGGCCGAGGCCGGGCTGCGCGCCGATGGTGGGTGGCGGCCGGCCCCAGGCTCAGCTATGGCGGCGGCGGCGGCGGGGGGAGCCGGCCAGGAGAAGCAGCTCGCTCCGACGCTGCTCAGCTTCTTCATCTACAACCCCAAGCTGGGGCCCAAAGAGGGAGAGGTACCGGAGCGGGGCTGCGCGGCCGGGAGGGGCGCCGGGCGGGAGCAGGAGCGGTAACGGAGCGCGTTTCCGACGGCGGCGCCTCGAGCGATGTATGCGGGAGCGGTTCTGTCGGTGACTCTTAGTGATGCAGGAACTTGGTCTAAAAATAATTTCATCCGGGTGGCGACAGCACGGTAGGAAGCTTAGCGCTTGTCAGAGCTAAATAAGACAGGCTGAGAGAGCTGGGCTTCTTCAGCTCGGAGAGAAGGCTTCAGGGAGACCTTGGAGCAGCCTCCAGTACTTAAAGAGGCTCCAGAAAGCTGGGGAGGGACTCTCAGTCAGGGAGTGCAGAGATAGGACAAGGGAGAACGCTTTGAAGCTGAAAGAATGGAGATTTACTTTAGATATGAGAAAGAAATGACTTCCTGAGAGGGTGGTGAGGCACTGGAACAGGTTGTCCAGAGAAGTCGTGGCTGCCCCATCCTCGAAGGTGTTGGAAGCCAGGTTGGATGGGGCTTGGAGCCACCTGGTCAGGTTGGAGGTGTCCCTGCCCATGGCAGGGGGTTAGAACTGGATGGGCTTTAACATCCCTTCCAACTCAAACCATTCCAGGATTCTAATTTCAGGTTATTACTAGCATTTTNATCTTTATCTCTAAATTTGAGCAACAAAGCTGGTGAAGGGGCTGGAGAACAGGCCTGATGAGGAACGGCTGAGAGAGCTGGGGGTGTTTTGCCTGGAGAAGAGGAGGCTGAGGGGAGACCTCATTGCTCTCTATAGCTCCCTGAAAGGAGGTTGTAGAGAGGAGGGAGCTGGGCTCTTCTCCCAAGGGACAGGGGATAGGACGAGAGGGAATGGCCTCAAGCTCCACCAGGGGAGGTTCAGGCTAGAGATTAGGAGGAAGTTTTTCCCAGAAAGGGTCATTGGGTAGTGTCAGAGACTGCCCAGGGAGGGGGTTGATTCACCTTCCCTGGAGGTGTTAAAGGAACGGGCGGACGAGGTGCTGAGGGACATGGGTTAGTGATTGATGGGAATTGTTGGACTCGAGGATCTGGTGGGTCTCTTCCAACCTGGTTGTTCTATGATTCTGTGAAACCTTGTGCAGCTCATGAAGGCAAATGCAAAGTCCTGAGTGTGGGATGAAATAAGCTCATGCCCCGTGACAGCAGCTGACTGGTTAGAAAGCAGTTTTGCAAAACAGGACCGGGGAGTCCTCATGAACAACAGGTCATAACCAAATCAGCAGTGAAAACCATCAGTGTACCAGGCTGTGTGACTGAGGGTGTGGGAGTTAGCCAAGTGAAGTGATTGCTTCCACTCTGTTTAGCGTTGGTGAGATACTTGTGGTCACTGTTATCTGGGGCTTCCTAGAGTAGGGAAAACACTGACAAGCTGAACCAAGCCCAGGGGAGAACCCCTGAGCTGCTCAGGGGCTGCAGTCCATGATGTACAAGGAGGGCCATAGGTAACTGGATTTGTGCAGCCTGAAGAAAAGGTAATGTGGAAGGTCAAAATTCTTTACAGCGAAGTGGTTAAACAGCAAAACAGGGACTAGAAAAGCTGTAGAATCTCCATCTTTGGAAACAGGCAAACCTTGACTGGACTAGACTTTGAGCAATCTGAGCTGGCTTTGAGCTAGCCAGGCTTTGATCTGGCTTTGAAGCCAGCCTTGCTTTGAACTAGCTGTGAAGGGACTTGGGCCTCGGATTTTAATAGGCGTGGAATTTCTAAAGCATTTTGAGATGTCTTGGGGTGGCTGCTTAAGTGTGCTCAAAGATGCCTTTTATTTGTTACTACAGAAGCCCATTTATGTACAAGATAAAATTCTGCCTAAGGAATGAAAGGGATTGAAGTTAAAAAAACAAGCAGACCGTGAACTCTATTCTATAACTCCGATTCTGTTAAAATGCATTTGCTTTGATTTCTTTTTTGTTTGGGTTTTTTCCCCAAATTTCAGGAAGAAAAGAAGATTCTCTTCTA
This sequence comes from Piaya cayana, assembly GCA_013389865.1. NCBI lineage: Eukaryota > Metazoa > Chordata > Aves > Cuculiformes > Coccyzidae > Piaya > Piaya cayana. Next base: position 19,871 of record WAAB01015098.1, on the reverse strand, counting down.
TCACCCAAATGAAGTAGAAAAGAATGAGAAAATTAGAAATGTGGGACTGTGTGAAGCTATAGTCCAGTTCACAAGGTATGAAGTCTGATTGCATGGCTCACTGTATTAGCACAAGCGCTGTATTTTAAATTTTCCGGTAGTTTTCTTTTTGTGTGTATAAATATCAATGTCTGTGGACTAAATATCTATATATGTGCTTTCTTTCTAGGACCTTTAGCCCAACGAAACCTGCAAAATCCCTCCATACGCAGAAAAACAGACAATTTTTCCATGAACCTGAAGAAAACTTCTGGATGGTCATGGTACTTATGCACGTGATGCGCACATTTCTAAAACGCGATGCTGCGATGTTCTCAATGCATTCTGCATTGTCTAATACCAGCCTGTTCCACTTTCTAGGTTGTACGGAATCCCATAATAGAAAAACACAAGGATGGGAAGCCAGTCTATGAATATCAGGAAGAGGAATTACTGGTAAGGGTGAACTTTTCCCTGTTACTATTTGTCGCTGGTATCTTTTATGTGAGCTAATAGGGCACTTTTGGTATTAAATATAAGGGGAAAGGGACTCCTTTTATTGAAAAAGTACTTTTTTAAGTACAAAGAAGTTTCTACGTGCTGACTGAAAATGCTATTTAACTTTTCAGAGATTGATTTCTTCAGTTTGTGTGTTTGCTGGCTCTTTGAAAAACACGTTATGTGTAGCTCAGCTAAAATATTTGAAATTCTGCCTCTGCTCATGCTAACGTTGGGTTCTCTTTTGTGCAGGACAAGGTTTATAGTTCGGTCCTACAGCAGTGCTACAGCATGTATAAGGTAGAGTTAACGCTATAGGCTCCTCTTCTGGGGAGAACTGATGCTCGTGGTACCATTTGGACATACAAGTTCATCAGTGCTTGGACATTCTTCTCATAACTATTGTCTGCTCTTTCCCTGAAGCTCTAATGGTGTTGGTGGAAGGGAAGAATAAAACTCTTGCAGTTACCTGTGCTGGTTCATTAGCCTGTTGTAAAATTCAGAACCCTCAAATTTCTCTAAAGTCCAGTTTTCTTCCTTCACGGGGAGTTACTCTACTAAGCATTTGATTTTTGATGGTGTTAGATATTATGTTGGAGAAACAATCAGTCATCAGTCTGGCTTTTACAAAGCAAGAATATAAGATGCTTAAGCGACATAGAGACATAATTTCTCTACCCTTCAAAGATTTATTTTGCTTTTCTTTCTAATTCTGCCTCTGCTGTCATATATACCTGGACACTTCAAATCTGAGAGTTCTTCAATAAGGAAGGGGTGTATTTGGATTGGTGTGGAGTCCAAATACTAAGATATGGGAGCAGTATTATGGTTTAGCTTTGTTCACGGCAGAGTTATAAGAGATTATTGTAGATGAGTACCCAACTGACTGATTTCTTTTTAATTTAACTGTTAGCTTTTCAATGGCACGTTCCTGAAAGCCATGGAAGATGGAGGTGTAAAAGTTCTAAAGGAGAGACTAGAGAAATTTTTCCATCGGGTAAGACCTTATTTTTCAGGGACGCTCAGTGTGATTCTGCATTGGAAATAAAGCATCAAAATCTTCTCTAAATAGCTGCAATGTAACTATAACAAAGAAAGGAAAAGGTGTAGTGGCAACACAGAAAATCTGGTTATTCGTTTTCAGACAATTCCTGCTTCCTCCTAGTGGAGTTGAACCACAAGTGTGGTTATGGCTCGATGGGGCAGCTTAACTGTTTGATTTTTTTTCTGATGGGATCACGTTCCTTTGAAAATTCTGCTTTACCATTTGAATTGGTCAGCGTGATAGCAGCCTGCGCAGACCTATTTCAGTAACTGTTGCAGCGTCTTTCAAGTTGGAGGGAATGCGGAGAGGTTCAACCTCCTATTCAAAGGAGAGTAACGCTGAATTCAAACCAGACCGCATGGGACTTTTTGAAAATAGCCAGGGATGGAAATGCCACAACCTGCACGCACAGACTCAGATTATACACTGGGACAGAGAACTGTCATACTACCCGTCTCCAAGTATTTTACTTTTGGGTTTTTCAGGTAATGTGAAGTGACTGTAGAGGGAGCCATTGGCTAACTCATCTTTTACAGAGCATTTGATAGTACATTTGAAATCCCAGTGAAGTTTACATTAATCAAGAAAGAAAATAATAGAAGTTCTTTTCCTTTGCGTATTGAAAACTAATGGATTTATCTGCTAATATTAAGTTCTGAAATTAAATATTAATAAGAAAGGCTGCGCTTTCTTAATACTCTCCAAAGATCTTGATCAGCCTTAAAAGCTGTTGTCGCACAGAGAATGATAGAATGGTTTGGGTTGGAATGGAGCCTTAAAACCCTCTGCAGTGAGCAGGGACATCTTCAGCCACATCAAATCTCCTCCAACCTGACCTTGAGTGTTCCTAGGGAAAAGCTTCTTCCTTCTACTTAGTCTGAATCTCCCCTTTTTCAGATTAAAACCTTGTCCTGTCACAACAGGCCCTGCTAAAATGTCTGTCCTCATGTGAAGGAGTATGTCATACAAGCAGAACTGGAAGGGATTATTTTTGGATTGTTAGTATAGGTGACTGGGATCATACTAAGATTTGTCATTTGAATATACACACTGGAAGTTCTCTGTGTTCTAAAAAACCAACTGTCACTGTTCTCTTAGTACTTGCAGACGCTGCATTTACAGTCCTGCGATCTGCTGGATGTCTTTTGTGGAATCAGCTTCTTTCCACTGGATAAAATGACTTACTTGAAAATTCAGTCGTTTATTAACAGGATGGAAGAAAGCTTGAGCATAGTCAAGTATACGGCGTTTCTCTACAACGACCAGCTTATCTGGTAGGTACTTAATCATTCTTTAATGTCTCTTCAATTTCTTATCCTACACTTAAGTGCCATAATAGAACTTCTGAATCAGGGAGAGTTGCATGAAAATGAAAAAACTGAATGGTAGGACGAGCGATAGGCAAGAAAGGCACTGTCTTTCAGCTTTAATTATTACTTATTACTTCTAAGTTGGCCTGAACTTAGAGAAGTGAACTTGCAATTTCCATCACACAGAGCCTCTGTGCACGTACACGAGTTCCTCTGTAGAACCTTCAGCAGAGAAGGTTAATTTAAGGATTTTCTTTATATGGTTCTGAGCTGGATAGTTGTAATGCTTGTGAAAAGGTCTTAAAAATGGACTTAAGAGTAGCAAACTGGATCTTTGTTTGTTTAAATAGTGTTTCTCTGCTAATTTAGATGTGGGTTTTGTATTTGGGAAATAAACTAACAAATATTTTATTAAAAATTAATGAGACTGAACTGGTGCCACTCGAGTTTGGAACGTGCTTTGCCTGCGTTTTGGTTAGGCAGAAGGTATAATCAGAACTGCAGCACAAACATCCCTCGTGTCTTTTCCTCCTCGCTGTTCTAGGAGCGGACTGGAGCAAGATGACATGAGAATTTTGTACAAATATCTCACGACATCTCTGTTTCCAAGGCACATGGAGCCTGAGGTACAGCAGTTGGGTTTTTGAGGGGGGTGTGATGCAGGTTGCTGGTTTGGGATTTTGTGTGCGGTTGGGTTTTTGCCTTCTTTTCTTTCTGTTTATCTGAGAACACTAAGGGCTAAAATGCCCCAAAAGAAGCATTTATCTTCCCCTCACTCTTAAATTTTAGTTCAGGAATTCTGACATTTATTGCTTTGGGGGCACCCAACCTCCATCAAAAAGCTCCATGAGGCAAGTTTTTAAATTAATAAACGCAAAATGAGAATGCCACGTGCTGTCCACATCTCTTAAATATTAGTATTTACCTCCTTTGTGTCACACAGATTATGTATCTTCATGAATGCTAATTCCTGCAAATGGTTTGCTTTGTTCTGATATAAAGAGTCTACAAAAAATAACAGAAAATACCTCCAAGCTGTTTTCTTTTTTCCCCTGCGTGTTCTTTTTGCTTCAGTTAGCAGGAAGAGATTCTCCAATACGAGCTGAAATGCCAGGAAATCTGCAGCACTATGGAAGGTAGCTCTTATTTACTTGCAAGCAATTGCTGGTTTCAAAACCGTCTGTTAACTAGGAAAAAACAAATACAAGAATTAATCGCATCTGACCTATTGAATTGTTTTGTAGGTTTCTTACTGGACCTTTAAATCTTAATGATCCAGAAGCAAAATGCCGTTTCCCCAAAATNGTAGGAACTTAAAAGGAGGTTATAGAGAGGAGGGAGCTGGGCTCTTCTGCCAAGTGACAAGGGACAGGACGAGAGGGAATGGCCTCAAGCTCCACCAGGGGAGGTTCAGGCTAGACATAAGGAAAAAAATTTTCCCAGAAAGGGTCATTGGGCACTGTCAGAGGCTGCCCAGGGAGGGGGTTGATTCACCTTCCCTGGAGGGGTTTAAGGGACGGGTAGACAAGGTCCTGAGGGACATGGGTTAGTGTTTGATAGGAATGGTTGGACTCGATGATCCAGTGGGTCTCTTCCAACCTGGTGATTCTATGCGTCTATTCTATGAATTCATAAGACCAGGTTAAAGAAAAGAAAAAACTTTGGTGTTTCCAGGAACAAGACTTAAAACCAGAATCCTCTTTTCCCCGTACCCTCCCCTAAACAGTTGTTTTATTAAACCAAAATACCAACCTTCGCTTCCTTTAAGTGGTTTCATACCTGCCTTTACGTAGCATCCATCAATACATAAAAAAAATTTTTTTTCTAAAAATGAAATGCAAGTTTCTTGCAGACATAGATCTTTGCATAGTATGTGTATTTACCAGATTTTTCAATTTAAAAACTGTTAACTGATTTTTGCCTGAACTTTTTTGTTCCAGGCCATGAGTGCAGCCGTCTGCTTTATGATTGATGGTGAGTACCTACGAGCATCGCTGATTTGCCAAGACACAGTGCAAAATACTGTTAAATTCAAGTTGCTTTACTCTTGACAAATATTCATGTTATTTTTTTCCTTCAGTCTGTTCTTCATGTCTGCTTTCATTTGTCTTTTGATTTTTTTTTGCTGCAGTGGTAGAAGTGACTCAGTTTACAAAATTAAATGACTAAATATTGCTTCAGTTAGCCACGTGCTTTCAAAATCATTTGTAAGGTTATAATTGGTTGGACTCGGGGATCCAGTGGGTCTCTTCCAACCTGGTGATTCTATGATTCTATGAATTAAGATGGAAATTTGTCTCAGGACTCTCACTGATCTTTAAAGAAAACAGCTACAAAAACTCTACTTTCAACTGTGGAAAGAGAATCTTAGTTTTCCTTTTTTCTTTACCTAGCTTCAATTCCACCTACGCTGGAGTTTTGCCGTAAGCTGGACAGTATCGTTGGGCCTCAACTCACAGTGTTAGCGTCAGACATCTGCGAACAATACAACATCAACAAGAGAATATCGGGGTTTGTACCGCATTTCTGCTCCTGTTGTCCCTCACTAGTTGGTTAAGCAGGTTTAATGAACTGCTTAAATAATGGTAACATGAGCCCAAATGCTGAAAGCATTCATTAAACGATGTTTATCTACTTTTCTGCACCTTAAGCATTTATAAAGGGCCTTCTGCATATTTAAGTCTCTGAAACAGTTGTTATTAATTTAGGGATGAATGTTTATTGTGTGGCAGCTGAAGCCTTTTTCCTCTGTGTGCATAACTGTTGCAGAAAAAAATCCATGTAAATATTAAGATAAATTTTGCTATTATGAATTGAGATTCTGCCTCATTAGCCCCCAGTTGTTAGCAGATTATTCAGATGCATAAGGTTGAACATTGAGGTTTTGCTTCTTTGGACACGAACTGAGACTAGCTGACCAGAGATTAGTTGTACAGGTTACTCTGCTTGCAGAAATATATAAAAGATGGAAGAAAAATGAAGTGAAGTGGTGGTGTTCTGTCATTTTCCCCATGTTGAAGTAAAGAAGCAGTTCCTGAAAAATCTTAACTTGACTTTATACTTTCTAACTTGTCTTAACGAAAACAGAACCTCATGTTCACAAATAGCCCTTGAGCTAGCAGAACATTTGTGGTTTTACAAAAAATAATTCAGAAAAATCAGTCTTTGTGCCCACATCCTCCTTTGTACTGTGGGTGTTTGACTTCTGCTTTCCCAGGTTGCTGGTTTGTATAATGTTAAAAAAGAGCTGTATTTATCACAGCAAGTGGGGTGCTGACACCACCAGCTCAGACACATGTTCTTACAGCTTGGATGGCGCATAGGTAACTCCTAACCCTAGTACAAATCCAGAAGGAAAATGAAGCTCCAAATCCTAAAGCAACTTCTGTTTAATGGTTTGAAATGGGGGTTTTAGCAAGTGGATTACTTGGTTGCAATGCAAGCTTTACAGTTGAGTACTTTTTTCCAGAATTTCTCCTTCTTGAAGTGTTGCTGTGTGCAGTAGGTGAGGAAAACACTGTCTTTATTTTTTCGGTTTTGCAGGATTAAGGTGTCTACTTAAGGAGAAAAAAAAAAAGTAAAATGAAAAAAGATGTTAATGATATAGAAAATGTATTTCACTTAAAACTCTAGCTGACTTTCCATAAAATTTTATTTACTTTTGGACAGATCTGTTAGTTGAGGAAGGGAGAACAGCATCGCCTGTGACAACAAACAAGGAATTAAACCAAAGATTAGGTGTGTGACTCGACTTATTTAGTGGTAGCACGCTGAATCGGCAAAATCGCAGGGTAGAGAATAGGATCCACTTGATAACGTGCCAATCCGCTAAATCATTAAACTCGTGGGGTTTTTAATGCCATCTGGGGCCGGCAGCTTTAACTCGTTTCAAGTTTAATGCTGTGGTGTCCTGAAAACATGATCCAGTTTCTTGACACTGACGCATCTGGGCAACAGAGAGCAAGGGGATCGTTGGTTTGCTGAGGTGAGCGGTGTCATCGCAGCATCTCCTTCATTCTAAATAATGTATCACCTCAAGTACCAGCTGGTATCGGAGGGTTGTGCCAGTCTGAATTTGTTGCGACTCCTATCAAAACTACAGTTCTACACGGCAGATTTCATATTCCCTTAATCAAAGAGGAAACACGAAGGTTGTTGAGGCGGGAGTTTGAAAATAGTCTTGTTTGGCCCACACAAATGATGGGGGAAAGAGGTCTTTCAATCACAAAAATTAGCAGAGATAGGAGTAGAAGATTACTTCTTAATCAAATTAAAGACCCAGCACCCATTTAAACAGGATTGGACTGTCACAGGGGAGTAAGGAAAGAAAGAACAGAGAAAAACCAGCTCGTTATAAAAATGCAAACTCCTACTGGGAAGTGGGACAGTGCCTTTAGCCTCCCCTGTGCCTGTGTCCAGGCAGCCTGAGCAGCAGCAGAGGAGAAAGTGGTCAGGTTCGCAGGCTTTTTTTTTCCCCAAAGTATTAAAATGAAGTTTGATCATGCCACAAGCCTTAATATATTTGGTCTCTTCACTGGGAAGGTAAATTCAGGATATCTGAGTAAGCTTTGTGCTGCCAGGTTTACCCCTCTCTGTGAAGCCCTTGTTTACGGAAGGTGTCAGTGTTCACAAGTCACTTTTTTTTTTAAACTCTTCCTAGGGCTGAGAAGGAGCCTCAGTTTAAGTTTATCTATTTCAATCACATGAACCTGGCAGAGAAAAGCACCATTCACATGAGGAAAACACCTAGTGTATCACTTGCATCTGTTCACCCTGACCTCATGAAGATTCTCGGTGACATCAACAGCGACTTCTCCAGGTAATGCTTAACTATTAAATAGCCTGTAGCTCCTCCTGTCAAGTAGATCTTTTCAAGTGAGTGAAGCTTTCATGGATTTGCTTTCATTTTTCTATAAATGAAAAGACTCCAACTTCCATTACTTGCTCAGTGTGGAGCAAATCATAATATCAAGTGTCCCCTTCACATTGCTGTTCTCACGACTACAAATAAAGTTGCCAAAGATTAATTTGCCGCCACTTTTCTTTCTAAAACTTCTTTCAGAGTCGATGAAGATGAGGAAATTATTGTGAAGGCAATGAGCGATTACTGGGTAGTTGGCAAAAAGTCTGACCAGCGGGAACTCTATGTTATTTTGAATCAAAAAAATGCCAATCTGATTGAAGTTAACGGTAAGGATTGGTTTTATTACCTTTAAATTCAATTATTACTAAAATATATGTGTCTGGAGAAGTAATAAAATCCATCTCGCAAGAAATCTAGGGAGAGATTGATCGATGAAAGCGAGTTCGTGTCAGGTTTTGGTCTCTCTTCTCCCAGCTGTGAAAGAACAGCATCCATATTCAGCAGACGTTCTGAATTATTAACCAGTCATTCTTTCTCCTTCAAATAATAGAGGACAGCTCTGTGAGCTCATTTTTGGAGTAATTAAGGAAGTGAAAGATGAACATGGTCATGTCTGAGTTAAGTTTCATTTTTGTCTGTCCTGTCAGTGATCCTCATTCCAGTGTTGTCCTGTTTCTAATGCTGTTTTGAGAACCATTTACTATGACTGAGTGCAAGTTCACATTAATATGTAGAAACTTTTAAATAGATGAATATTTTTTAATAGATGAATGGCAGTTTAAGGCTTACTTGCAGCAATTTCAGGGCTCTCTGTTTTACTAGGAGGCAATGTGCTCACTTGGATCATGGGAAAGAATATTTCACTAGGACCAGAGCCCAGCACCCTACGTTTTAAAGAGAGAAATGAGTTGCATGACTTTTAAAAATCATGGTATTTGCCTTGCAGGATCAAACCTGCCGTACAGTAACAGCAGATGAGCGTTTTTGTGCCTGACAGACTGAGAAAGTACAGCTCCCTCAAAGGAAAAGGTTTCCAGGCTTGATTTATTGTAACAGCCTACACTCATCTCCTCCTTCCCCTGAAAAAGGGTTTCACTGTACTTCCTTGGGTTGAAGCTGTTTTATGCTGTTGCAGAGTAGAAATTTGATGAGATGAATGGTCCAGCAGCAAACTCAAACCATCATTTACACCTCAGTCACTTAGAATGCAACTCATCTTTCTGACAGTGAGAAATGTCACTTAACTTTCTCTTACAGAAGACAGAATAAAATTAACGGTATTTCCACACTAGAAACTCCAAGGGTTTTTTTCTGCTTGAATATAATTACATTCTTGTGCAGGTTCCTGTGAATTATCATCCTGAAATTATTTTATTTTTTTTTACAGAGGAGGTGAAGAAGCTTTGTGCAACACAGTTTAATAATATTTTCTTCTTGGATTGATCTGCAAAGGGCTGATTTGTCGAAGATGTCAATGTCAGGCACTTGTTGAACGGGAGAAGTTATTAGTCATATTATTGACTGGAATAATGACAATAGTAAAGCAATACTTGCTTTGTAAGAATCAAAGTTTCTACTAAAAAAATCTGTAAACACTGACCATAAAATTTTTAGATTTTAAAAATGTTTATGTGCAAAAACTAATTAAACAGTCTGAATTCATCTGTACCATTCCATTCCGATGCCATTATGTGAATATTTTACTGGAAAATAAACCTAAGAATTGTTACACTTTTACGGGCATCCTTTGGTATTCCTGTGTTCATTTGCATCGCGTGACGGCTGCTTTTCTACACTGAAACTAGACGGGTTAGAAGACCCCTGGACAAATAACTTTGTACGCTGACCTGTTCTTTGCAGCTTCTGCTTCCGCCTCCACATTCATTGACAAATTCTTATGTACTTGGTTTCATGCAGTATTTCAGTCAAATAAAACACATTTTAAGCAGAAGCCACCTCATGGGACATCCAGTCATTACACGATAGCGGTTCTTGTATCAAAACAGAGAGCTTTTAGGTACAAGTTCAATACTAACTTCTGCTCTACCTTTATTGAAAGGATTACACTCAACTAAATGACTGTGTTCTCCTTCCCAAGCCCCTCTGAAACCAGCAAGTCTTGTGCTTCTGTTTTATCATTTTATTTGTATTTCAGAGCTTACTGCAACCGTGGGTCTCTTGTTACTGGTTTCTTTCTCATTCAAAGCGTACACACTTACTTTGAAGCTTCAGCAGTTAGCAGAAGGCTTCTTTTTCGTTTGCCACCAGGCACCTTGGGTGCTAAACTCCGTGCCTGTTCCTTTGAGGGGACAGCAGACGCTGGGACAGGCTTCTGTAACTCCTTAACAGCTGCGCTCTCGGCCTCATGTAGTTTTTTTGCTTCTCGCCTTCTTGCCTCTTCTGCTTCTTTTTCAGCAAAAAGTCTTGAGTAAACAAAATATAAGTTTAGTGCATGGTAAGGGCTAAGGGGAAGATTGATTTATAGAGGCCAAGCCACTCTAGCTCTATTCACAGTGAGCAGTATAAACCGTCATAGTGTAGAGGAGCATAAAATAGTCTTGTAAGTGCAAAAATATTCCTTAAGTGCGTTTACACAGACCAGGGCTCAAGTGCCAGGAAATATCAGAGTTCTGTGATGTGAAAGGAGCCTCTGTTGCTTCTGAGAGTGACAAAGTCACAAGGTACATTCTACATGCTGCTATTACACCTGTGTGAGTTTGTTTTCCCCGTTAAGTGTGCTATACTACTTTATTAAATTGCCCTTCTCGTTTTCAATAATTCTGTTAGCAGAACACTAATTAAGCATAAGATACATAAGATACATCACTCACTTTTCCAGCTCCTCATCCTTGATCTTTCTCAATGCAGCCAATTCAGCGTCGCGTATTCGGTTTTCTTTTATTTTTTCCCTCAGCGCTTTTTCATGCTGGTAGGCAGGAAAGAGCTTAGTTGTGAAGAAGACTTGCACTTTACACAGCTGCAGACTGAATTCCTCCTCGTGTTCAGTTTTGGCTGCTTCTGGCTCATCTGCAACAAGTAAATTAGGCATGTTTGTTTAGCAGGGCACTTCTCTTTCAAATGTGTTTTGACTGCAAGATTTCAAATATGATACTATGCAGCAGGAAAGTCTGGCTTCTGTGGGGTACAGGAGATTAGAACTATGAG
>WAAB01015097.1:30763-48098 GCA_013389865.1 Piaya cayana | reverse complement strand
CACTAACCCATGTCCCTCAGCACCTCATCCACCTGTCCCTTAAGCCCCTCCAGAAAGGTGAATCAACCCCCTCCCTGGGCAGCCTCTGACACTGCCCAATCACCCTTTCTGAGAAATATTTTTTCCTAATGTCCAGCCTGAACCTTCCCTGGCGAAGCTTGAGGCCATTCCCTCTCATCCTGTCCCCTGTCCCTTGGGAGAAGAGCCCAGCTCCCTCCTCTCCACAACCTCCTTTCAGGTAGTTGGAGAGAGCAATGAGGTCTCCCCTCAGCCTCCTCTTCTCCAGGATAAACACCCTCAGCTCTCTCAGCCATTCCTCATCAGGCCTGTTCTCCAGCCCCTTCCCCAGCTTCGTTGATCTTCTCTGGACACTCCAGAGCCTCAGCATCCTTCTTGTGGTGAGGGGCCCAGAACTGACCCCAGGATTCAAGGAGCAGTCTCACCAGTGCTGAGAATGGTTTACATGGAAGGGACCTCAAAGCATGGGCAGGGACACTTCCCACTGGCTCAGGGGCTCCAAGCTCCATCCAACCTGGCCTTGAGCACCTCCAGGGATGGGGCAACCAAGCCTTCTCCTGGAGATCCTGCATCTCCAGGCTGCCCTGTCCATCTCTTACCTGCTACCCCTCCCCTTCCTTGGCTGGAACCTTGAAGTGGGGCGGAGAGAAAGTGAATAACACCAAAAACTGTGCAGGCCAGGTGTGAGACAGCAGCCCTCTGACATCTTCTCCACCTGTTTCTCAAGACAAACTTTCCGCTGCAATCCACACGCTGCTTTATTGAGCTCTATTTCCTGCAGTCTAACTACAGAAAGAAATTGGCAGCAAACGCTCTCGTGGGCAGTGTGGAATGGCAGCGGCCGGCTGTCAGGGCCCCTGGGGTTTTATTGCCCTGCCAAACACCTACATCATGGTGACACGTACATAATTACATATCGGACCGGGGAGGATGAAGCGCCCAGAACCTCCTAAACATGTCAACATGATTTGAGAGGTTTGGGCTCCACTGGACTTCTCAGGCATTAGATTTTAGACTCCAATCACACGGGCAGCCAGAGGATCAATAGCTGCACACCTTAAAACAGCTGAGTGGAAGGTGAGGGACTGGGACGCCGGGTGTCAGGGATGACGACTATGTTAATTTATGAGCTGAGTTTGGGGTTAGTCACTCTTCCTTCTTGCTAGGAAATCTTGTGGGTAGATGGTGTCTTAGCCTCTCCATCCCGTCTACTCATGAGCAGCTGTGGATGCTCCGTGACCCTCATTATGCAGCAGAGCATCTCCCAGATTCCCTGGCAATGCAACGTCTCGGATCCAGACGTGCCACCTTGTGCTGCCAGCAAATAGCTGTTGGTAAGGGAAAGTCTGCATGACACCAGCGTCCACTGGCTGAGCTCCATCCCACAGCAAACACAGACGGCTGCTGGCCACGCTGCATAGAATTGTTATGGTTGGAAAAGGCCTCTGAGCTCATCCAGTCCAACTGTCACTGGGCTCCAGCCTCTGTTCTGGGAGCTGCAGAGAGTGATGAGGTCTCCCTTCAGCTTCCTCTTCTCCAGGACAAAGAGCACACGGTCCCACAGTCGCTTCTCATTAGACTTGTGTTCCAGACCTCCGTGGCCTTATGGTGCTGCAGGTTGTCTTGTCTTTGGCCCGAGAGTGAACAGTGGGAGGGAGCAGGTGGAGCTCCAGTTTCAGACCCTTGCCTTGGTTCTTGCTGAATCTGTATGGGATGGAGCTGCCCCGTTTTGTGCAACGCTGCATGAGCCACCCTTGGAAGACAGGCAGAACTAGTGAGGATTTGTGTTATTGCGGTTGGGTGGGAGAAAAACACAAATAAGAAAACTCTTGAACAGAAGTAGTTGACATTTGCACTGAGTTTTCTTGTAGCAAGCTTTGGGAATAACCGATTTGAGCTCTTGTTGCAAAGAGCTGAGGTTCCTGGAGTTCTTATTCCCTCCAGCTCAAACTCATGGTGTTAGGCATGAATTCTAGTGACTAATGAACAGTTAATTAAAATATACATTGATTAGTCATTAACGTAGTGTGCTCTACTTCAGCACAGCCCTGATGTCAGCCCTGTCCCTCTCTTGCTCAGGGCAGCTCTCCGGCAGCAGGATTTCTTAGCCCCTTTCCCCCTTTTGAACTTGCTCACCTCCCGTCTCTCAGATGGGCAAAGAGCTGAAATTCCTCTGTGTCCTTCTCCTTCCCTTCATAGAATAGTTTGGGTTGGAAGGGACCTCAAAGCCCATCCAGTTCCACACCTCCCACTGGATCAGGGGCTCCAAGCCCCATCCAACCTGGCCTTGAACCCCTCCAGGGATGGGGCAGCCACCACTTCCCTGAGCAACCTGTTCCAGGACCTCCCCACCCTCATGGTGATGAAATTTTTCCTTATGTCTAGTCTAAATCTGCCTTTCTTCAGTTTTTACCTGTTTCTCCTTGTCCTATCACTACAAGCCTTTGAGGAAACCTTGCTTTCTCTGCATCCATCTCCTTCCCTTCCTCTGCATCCTTCTCCTTCTCTCCCTTGGCATCTTTCTCCTTCCCTCCCTCTGCATCCCTCTTCTTCCTTCTCCTTCCTTCTTTCTGCATCCTTCTCCTTCCCTTCCTCCACATCCTTCTCCTTCCCTTCCTCCACATCCTTCTCCTTCCCTTCCTCTGCATCCTTCTTCTTCCCTCCCTCTGTGTCCTTCTCTTTCCCTTCCTCCACGTCCTTCTCCTTCCCTTTCTCCACATCCTTCTCCTTCCATCCCTCCACGTCCTCCTCCTTCCATCCCTCCATATCCCTCTTCTTCCTCCTAGTCTCCACAAGACCAAGATCTCCCTTGTGCACCAGGGAAGGTTTGCACGTCCCTGTGCCGGAGCCCTTGTGTGCTGGCGCGTTGTTCAGCCCAGCCCGGGTCTGACCCCATTCGCTTGACATGACAAATTAATTTCCCCGCTGCAGAAGCTCTGCTTCAGCCTCCTGACTGTCCTGTCATGTCTCGCGATCCGTCGCTGGATCAGCCGATGCCGAGGTTCGTGGCACCTGTCTGGGGCTCCCCTGCACGCTCCGCCAGCCCCAATTACCCGGCGCGGCTTAAGGGGAAAACACCTGCAAACAAATTGAATGTTTCCAAGTGCAAATTGGTTTTTCAATTGTGCAAGATTTAAAGTGGCACTACTGCAAAATAACATTATTTTTAGGGCAAGTGCCTTTGGAATATAGATTTTTGAGGGGAGGGTTGTTTTGGAGGAGAGTGTTGTGCTGGAAGGGTGAGGGAGCCGAGAAAGGCACGTAGCTTGGGTTCTTTGGGGATGCTGAGGGAAATGCAGTAAGTTTTTAGCTTCCTCTTGACATCGTACAAGGCAGGCACGTTCCAGGAGGCTGGTTGTGTTGGGATGTCTTGGATGGTGGCCTGGAAGCAGCCAGTGGATGAATCTCACATCTGCTCTGTTGGCCTCATCTGCTTCCACTCTGACGCTCGTGACACAGGGAAGGGAGGAAACGTGGTGCGCTGGCATGAAATGAGATGAGAAGTGTCCGTGCACGAGTCACTCTCCTGTTTGGGGAGCTGAGAGGATCCTCTGCTCTTGAGGGGGTGACCTTGGACCTCAAACTGATAGATACAAACTGATGGATGCCAGAGCGGCTCCTCCTGGCGCGGCTCTGAGTGGAGCTCAGCACCGCTCCGAACCTCCCCTTCTCCTCGGCGTGCTCGCCGCGGTCTTCATTTCCATTAAATCACCTAAATTGGTTTCACTCAGCGGTGGGGAAGCCATGTGCGGAATATAATGGTTGATCTTTTATGACATTTACCACCACTCACGTCGGAGCGAGCGCCTGTTTAATTCACTTGTTGCTATGCCATCCGTCAATCACTATAAGTGTTACAACAGCAATCCATCACCGGAGGGGTGTGCGTGAGGATGTTTGTGGGGCTTTGGATGGGCCTGAGGAATAACGTGCCACCTCTGACTTATTTTGGGAGGGGACAACCCTTGGGGACAGCCCTGTTGGGTGTCATCAAGTTAACGCGTCTACCTCGGCGATGGGCTTGCGTAACGAGATATTTCTTTGCTTGCAGCTTATTTATTCGCTGCCTCTGCTGCCATCCCCCCCACCTAGCAAACACCCCCCCTCTTTTAGCGGGCAGGAGGCTTGAAGCGGTGAGAGTTTGCGTGGTTTCGTGGCAGTTTGAATCCCCAACAGCCCGTGTAACAGCAACCATCAACAACAAGGAGCCCAGCAGCAAAACAAACGAAGACAAAGTAGCCTTGGGTTTCACTCTTTGCCCTTTGCAAGGAATTATATTCATACATCTGCGAGCTTGTGTAACAGCAGAGATGAAATTCCAGTGATGCTTTGTTTGGGTGAAGGCAGGCTGGCAGGAGGTGTTTGAGCTTGCTTATCCTGCAAAGAGTCAGCATTTTGATTGATCTTTCAGCAGAGATGAAAATGCGCCAACTTTGTGCGACTCGGTTTTTTTTTTTTCGCGGTGACATTTTGTACGGCTCCCGTGTGTGCCGGCGCAAAATAAATGACGGGCGATGGTTCCCACTGCACACGGCTATAACTCCATGGGGTGATGCCGCTGACATTATAAACACCCACTTAGAACTCGGTGTTTTCTGCAGCACCGATGGAATTCGGATGCGGAGCCTGGCTGGCTACTCACGCCAAGCTAACCGGGGTTGGGAGAAGCCTGGTGTGAAGGCAGGAGAAGCAGATTGGAGCAGGGTCCTGCTGGCAAAGGAAGTGTTGGAGCCCAGTGTGACAGGTAGATGCCCGGTGACTTCTTCTGACTCCAACAAAGAATATATCTCAAATGCTCCTTTCCCCTCTGCACAGGGCTCTTTATTGATGACTGCTTAATTAAGAGTGGAGAGGTTAATTAAGAGTAGCTTGAGCACCTCCCACCCGAAGACAGGCTGAGAGAGTTGGGGGTGTTCAGCCTGGAGAAAAGAAGGCTTCAAGGGGACCTTAGAGCAGCTTCCAGTACCTGAAGAGGCTCCAGGAAAGCTGAAGAGGGGCCGTTCACAAAGGCTTGTGGTGATAGGATGAGGGGCAATGGGTATAAACTGGAGAGGGGCAGATTTAGACTAGATATAAGGAAGAATTTCTTCACTCTGAGAGTGGGGAGGCCCTGGGACAGGCTGCCCGGAGAAGTGGTGGCTTCCCCATCCCTGGAGGTGTTCAAGGCCAGGTTGGATGAGCTTAGGGCAGCCTGATCTAGTGGGTCGTGCCCCTGCCTATCACAGAAGATGGTACTGGATGATCTTTAAGGCCCCTTCCAACCCAAACTATTCTATGGTTCTAAGTTAATGAAATACTAATTGCCTCTAAACTCATATATGTGGAGATCTCTTGCTGCCTTGTCTCCCTGGGTCCCTGGAGTAACCACCCTCCCCAGGGAGAGCTCTGGCTGCTGCTTGGGGATCATGGCAAGCTCCTGGGTGAAACACTGGGGAAATCCTACAATTCAGGACCCAACAAGCTGCCCTCTTTCTCCTCTGACCTTCAGCAGTTTGATTTTGGCCTCAATGGGTCTCCGACTCCCTGTCTGCTACATGGGGTGAAATTTTCCTTTGCTCTGCTGTGGTGACACTGGTTCCTCTGGCCTTGTGGTTTTATTCCCTTCTCCATCAAAGTGCTTAAAGGCGCTTTCCTACACCGGAGGCTGATGGATGGCACGTGTGCTGAGCAGGGACAAGGCTCTTCCTTTCAAACCACAGGAGTGCAAGCGCAGCTCTCCACTCTGCCGTTATTCCCCCATTATTATCCCATATTGCCTTCTTCCCACTTCCCTCTCTGCCCTCCCAGACGATGCTCAACTCTATCATCCCTCCAATGCCATTGTAGCTGTAAGCAAACAGAGCCAGGAACCACAGACCCCACACAAGCAAGGAGATAAAGAGCTCCATATTCCCACTGGGGTTGTGTCTGCACCCCAAAACCCCCTCTCATGGAGTCTTCATGGACCAGTGACTGAGAACTCGGCAATGAGAACTCTGAAAGCAGGTAGGAGCATCACTGGGCCAGCTGCCAGGACTGCCGGGCAAGCTCAGAGCACGACAGGTTGTTTTTGGGGCAGGAACAGTTGTTCTGTGTGCTGGCAGATGTTGTGAGCAAATCTCTAATGCTCACATCTGGGCTTGGAACCTCAAAGGCTTTTCTTAGTCACCAGCACCTTGGACGTGAGGCTGGCTCAGAAATGAACTAATGAGCATTTCTACTTGGTTTGAGGGTCTTGGGTTTTGAGCCTTGTTGAGCAATGAGTTCTCCTTTGCTCCCCATCCCAAGAGACAGGTTTGCCACCTCTTTCCATTTGGATTATTTAATAGAGTGTGGAGCGGCTCCATGACCTCGGAGCTATAGAATCATAGAATCACCAGGCTGGAAAAGACCCATCGGATCATTTAGTCCAGCCATTCCTATCAAACACTAAACCGTGTCCCTCAGCACCTCATCCACCTGTCCCTTAAACCCCTCCAGAGCAGGTGACTCAACCCTCTCCCTGGGCAGCCTCTCCCACTGCCCAATCACCCTTTCCATGAAATTTTTTTTCCTAATGTTCAGCCTGAACCTCCCCTGGTGGAGCTTGAGGCCATTCCCTCTTGTCCTGGCCCCTCTCACTTGGGAGGAGACGGCACCAAATGCAGCCAAACAGAAGATGAGACCTTTGCCCCTGGTCTGAGGTTTTACAGATCAGCTGTGCCAATGCAGAATTGCTGGCTGGTGGCACAGGGCACAGGCTACTCCAGCATCGTAGTGACATAAAGATGCTTCCATTCTCTTGACCCAGTCCATGTGGGAAGGCTCTGTGTCCCCCCTGGCTTGTAGGTAGCTGGGATTTACTCCCCAGAGCCGTTGGTTTATGGGTGCTGAGTGTTCAGGGCAGAAAGGAATTGCAGGGGGATAAATCCCGCTTTTGCGGGAGCGAGGAAGCAATCGCCAGTCTGAGTTGAGGGATGTGGTGGGCTCCAGCCGGGCAGAGGGGGATGCTGGAGCAAGTGCTCATGGCTGATTCCCTAAACCCTCGAACATGGGGATTTATAATGGAAAGGCTGCCAGAGCAGGAGCCTAGCAGGGTGAATGGAGCTGCTGTAATGGATATTAAGTGATTTGCGAGCCTGCTGCTTGCAAACACAGCTGTAAATAGAACAAGAGGAGGGGGGGAGCGGATGAAAAGAGGCTCAGGCTCTTTAGAGGCATAGTGTGAAAAATGGGGAAAGGTTCCTGTGCAGGGCTCGGGTAGCGAGAGAAACAAAAGCCGCGGCATCTATTTTCATATCTTTTATGTCTTCCTTGCACTTAATCTTGTTTAGCTCTGCAATTAAATTTTAAGACGCATAAGAGTGTTCGCTTACACACTTGGATTCTTCGCAGATTGAATTATTTAATAGAGTGTGGAGCGGCTCCATGATCTCGGAGCTATGGCACCAAACGCAGCCAAGCAGGAAATTAATAAACACTGCCTGCCGTCTCCACGTCTCCCGCGCTCCCCTCTGCCATCCTCCCACTCCAGCATGCTCTCCTCCTGCCAGCCGCCCCCTCTCCACCTCCTCCTCCAGCCTTTCCTCTGGGGTTTCCTCCTTCCCTCCCTCTGCTGATTTCTTGTTTGGTTTTGCCATTTGTCCTCCTGCTGCTCCTGGCTCCGGTGTCGACGTTTCAGCCCCTTGGTTGAAAGGCAACCCTTGGCTGGAGACCCTTGCGTTTCAGCTGCTCTGCCTGTGTGATCTGTGAGCTGGAGGTTCATGCAGGGTGAGATTCCATGGTTCTATGGGCTAGAGGCTCATGCAGAATGAGAATCCATGGCTCTATGGGCTGGAGCATCATGCAGGATGAGAGTCTATGGCTCTATGGGCTGTAGGTTCATGCAGAGTGAGATTCTATGGCTCTACAGGCTGTAGGTTCATGCAGAGCGAGAGTCCATGGCTCTATGGGCTGTAGGTTCATGCAGAGCAAGAGTCCATGCTTTATATAGGCTTGGAGGTTCATGTAGAATGAGAGTCCAGGGCTTTTGGGGCTGGAGATTCATGCAGGGTGATCATCCATGGCTCTATAACCTAGAGCTTCATGCAGAATGAAAGTACATGCCTCTATGGGCTGCTCTGCCGTGCATCCCACGGGCTGGAGGTATGTGCAGAGTTGAGCCCAATCCACCATGGGTGGACTGGCTGCCTCAGTCTTGTTGGATCCTGTCCATGCAGGAACTGAGCTCACTCCATCCCCATCATCCCTGGCTTCATCTGCTCTAGGAAACCCTCCACTGCTAGGAACGGGGCTGGCCTGCTCCTTTCTGCAATTGCATGCTTTGACCTGGAATAAATTGCATTTCAAGTGCCACTGGTTTTCTCTCCTTTTTTTCCCTTGCTCCCCACCTGCCACAGTTGTTCCTCTCTACCTTCCTTTCTTTTTTGGTAACCTTTGCAGGCAACAAATTGCGGGGGGCAATTATGCCGTGTGCTAAAGAGAACATTAAGCCAACGACAATTTCCGCAGAGGATGTTGCTCAGCAAACAGCAATACAAAAACGTTCTATGAAATTCATCAAATTGCCTGTTGGATAAAGGCATACATTTATAATGCACTCGGAGCCCTTGCGATTTATCTGAAGAGAAATCAGTTTGTTATTTCTTTTTCCTTTTAAGCTCTCCCCTTTTTTACAAGGAACCAAATAAAAAGGGTTGAAAATTGCTGCTAAAGGAAGGAGTCTGGCCTCTCCTGCCTCGGAGATGCCGGCAGTTTTCCTCTGTCGATTCTTGGCAGGGATGTTCTGGGGTTTTATGGCTTTTAATGCGAGTCTCCATCACTCTTTTTCTGCAGAGCCTGCCCTTCACAGCATTTCATGAGGCCACCCAGCGTGGGTGACAGCAAATAGAGGCGCTGGCGCGTTAAACTGCGTGGGCTCGTGGAGCTGAGCGGCCTCCACATCCTGGCCCCGTGCCCAGCACCCTTGGGGAGCCACCACCTGCAATTCCTAGCACTGCTCTCCTTGCTTGGGGAGGCACCTGCTAAAGAGCAGCCTTTCTGGATGCTCTTTTAAGAGCAGCATTTGCTGGCTGAACATGACCCAACAGTAGCCCAGGTGGCCAAGAAGGCCACCAGTATCCAGGCTTGGATCAGCCATGGGGTGGCCAGTAGGAGCAGGGAAGGAATCGACCCCTGGACTTGGTGCTGGTGAGGCCGCACCTCGAATCCAGGGTTCAGTTTTAGCTCCTCACTCTGAGAAGGACATTGAGGGACTGGAGCACATCTGGAGAAGGGAATGGAGGTGGGGAAGAGTCTGGAGCTGAGGGGTTGTGGGAGCGGCTGAGGGACCTGGGGTTGTTTATCCTGGAGAAGAGGAGGCTGAGGGCAGACCTCATTGCTCTCTGCAGCTCCTGGAAAGGAGGTTGGAGCCTGGTGAGCGTTGGGCTCTTCTCCTAAGTGACAAGGAATGGGACAAGAGGAAACTGCCTCAAGTTGCAACAGGAGAGGTTTAGATTGGATATTAGGAAAAAATTCTTTCCTAAAAGAGTGGTGAAGCCCTGGCACAGGCTGCCCAGGGCAGTGGGGGAGTCTCCATCCCTGGAGGCGTTCAAAACCCGCATGGCATTGGCACCTGGGGACATGGTTTAGCAGGGACTGTGGGATTGGGCTTCTTCCCCAATCTTCCATGAGGCTTTTTGGCAGGAGAGAAGAATCATAGAATCATAGAATCACCAGGTCGGAAAAGACCCACTGGATCATCGAGTCCAACCATTCCCATCAATCACTAACCCATGTCCCTCAGCCCCTCATCCACCCTCAAACCCCTCCAGAGAAGGTGACTCAACCCACTCCCTGGGCAGCCTCTGCCAGTGCCCAATCAACCTTTCTGTGAATTTATTTTTTGTGTACAGAGCTGTGGGATCGGGTGCTGGAGCTTTCCTGGCCCCTGCAACTGGGTGGGAATTGAAATTCTGGAGGGAATAACAGGAACACAGCAGCGAAGCAGCTAAAACACCTCTCTAATTGCTAATCAATAACATAAAGAAATGTTGCCCTGGCTGAAACCTGCTCCCGAGGACAAAATAAAAACCCACATGATTTGTTTCGTGATTAGAATGAGATTTTATTTGTCTGCCTTCTGGGTTGATTTCCCCCCTTTTTCTGTCCTCCTTCTCCCCCTCCCGCCCCATTACGCTCAGGTTTATGAAGTTATCAGCCTCTCCTCGGTTCCAAACCTTCACTGAGAAACTTTTGGCTCCGCAGACCGCCCGCCACTAATCTGTGTAATTGAATCATCATCGTGGATATTATTTGGCTGCTTCAAAACAGTTCTGTTGCTCCAGTAATATTTTTATTAGCTTTTGGTGTGGTTGTGAAGTGTTTGGGGTTGGTTTGTTTGTTTTTTTTTTAGTAGTAATATTATTTCCTTGCTTTCAAATGCTGTCTGCAGCGAGTCTCTTTATTGATGTGTTACTGGGATTTCTGTCTCTCTAAAAGAGAAGGAAATGCTCTGCGGAGCTGCGAATGCCCTGCTCTCTAGGCAAGGCTGTCAGCTCTCCAAGGATGAGAAATTAAGGGATATGACCAAGGAGAATTCACCTGTACTGAGAGGTCTCTGATCTCCTAAACCACCAGCTTGCAGCTTGATTTGGGCTAGTGTGTAGCTTGGGGTAGGCTAGTTTGCAGCTTGAATTGGGCTAGTTTGCAGCTTGGGAGTGGGCTAGTTTGCAGCTTGAATTGGGCTCATTTGCAGCTCGATTTGGACTGTTTTGGGGCTTGATTGGGCTTGTTTGCAGTCAGCAGGTGAATCCCTCTTCCCTGGGCGTTGGGTTGGATTTCCTCCATCGGCTGGGGGTGCGAATGCAGACACTCGGGGCTCCCCTAAACCCCCAGGCTCTCTGCAGCCTGGATAAAAACTCTCTCAGCACACAGCTCCCATCCCAAGGGAGGGATAATCCAGACACCAGCCTCACCGCTCCTTCCAGCAAGGATTGCTCCTGGGCGAGAAGAAACCCTGATGGATGTGATGTGCTTCAATGCTAGACGTGGTTCCTAGTAGCTTGGAGAGAAAGGTGAGGAAGGGGCCAGGCGAGGAGCCTGGGGAGTTGGGCTGAGCCGCGGGGGCTTGCGGGAGGAATTTGTTGAATCCTGCAATTGCCTGAATTCATTTCAATTATTGACAGCACTTCTCTACCCAACTAAATAAAGTAAAATAAATAAGGCAAGCAGAAGGCAATATAAAACAGTTTGAGAGGATCAGCAGTGAATTGAATAATTCATTCGGGAGAGAAAAGGAGCTATTTGCAATGTCAGTCTTATCTTGATTGTATTTATAGACAGGAACTTTTGACAAGGAAATTACCTGTAAATTCTTATTTTTTTAGTTTTGTGGGTTTTTTTTTTTAATTCCTTCATCCCAGCAAATAACGTGCAGGAAGATTTCCTGCAGGGTTTTTTTCTGTTTTTTTTCTGAGGTGGTTTGATGGGTTTCTGTAAAGAACATGAAATCTGGTGACCTCACTGTGAGCTCGGGGGAAGCTGCTGCTTTGATGGAAACCCAAGTAGTGACAGCAGGAAAGGAGACAAGAACGTTCCTGGGTGCTTCCAAAAAGGGAGGAAGCCACATATTTGTATTTAATAAGCTTGTTTTTGGAGCTGGAAGGGCCCTCAGTCTCTGCTGGAAGGTCAAAATTGCTGGTCTGAGCTTTTATCCCTTGGAGATGAGATTTGGAGATGGGGATTGGTGCTGGTAGGGAGGGTCCTGGTGGGGAGCAGCAGGCAAAAGCAACTGTCCTGGCCCAAACACCTCCGCAAATGTGGCTTCTCCTCTTGCAAAGCTGCAGTGAGCCAGAAGTGCCGTTTTATTTCAGAAGACATCAGCTGGAAGGTAGGTGGCTTGAAAAAAAAAGATTAATCCTTCTGAGTTCCTTTGGCGGAGAGACACCCAGGGGCCTTAAAAATTTATTTACAGTTCTCCTGCTTTCTATTTGCTCTTCCCTTTATTGAGAGTTGGGGAATTGGGGATTAAACTCCGCTTTAGCGGCCCTGGTGTGAGCTCACAGAAATCCAGGACTTTTCATTCTGAGCTAAGCACGAAGCAGCTCTGGGTTGAAACACATCGCATCCATCACGATTTCTTCCTATCCAGGAGCAATCCTGGTGTCGGGATTATCCCTCCCTTGGGATGGGAGCTGTGTGTTAAGAGAGGTTTCTCCAGGTTGCAGAACCCTTGGGGTTAGAAGAGCCCTGAGCATCTTCCTTCCCATCCTCAACCCGTAGCCAATCCATCGCCCTTCTTCCAGCCTAGAAGCTCCGGTTCTGCCTCTGAGCAGACGCTGTTGTAATTTGTTTTCTAAGCGTTGTTGGGGAACTGTGTGTTGTTTGCTGAACCTCCCATTTGCATTGAGGGGAAGTTATCGCTGGAGCAGAGCATGAAACACTCGCGGCGAACTTGTTGTCTCTGCGAGCGCGCTGGAGCTCAGCCTCGTGTATAATTGAGTTGTTGTAATGAAGTCTGGGTTTGGTTCTTCACGGAGGAATTTGTTTCGAAAAGAGACTCTCGACTTAATTTAGATTTCATGCAATTTCCCAGCGCTCGCTGTCAGTGTGGTAGGTCTTGTGGGCCAATTCCTCCCTGGGGTAATTCAATGGAGGTCAAGTGGTGATGGGATGTGGCTCTCCGAGGAGCTTAGGGATGTAATAACCAGCAAATGGTCCCCTGGCAGTAACTGCAGCGCTACGGAGGATGCGAGCGCGGGCACCACTGGCCACAAACAGCAGCGTGTTGAGGTCTGAGCCTGCCAAGCGCAGGGAGCTTGGAAATGCCTCTGTCTCCACGGGATGGTGACAACTTGAGGTCCCCAAAGAAACCAGAGCTGGATGTTGCATGCACGTTTGCCTCTTGGAGCATGGATATAGGACTGGGAAGAAGAGTTTTGCCTCTTGTGTTGGAACTGAAACAGAGGATATACAAGGAGTTGGAAGGGTCTGACCCTCCTCGCCAAAGGAGACAACACACCATCTCCAAAATACTTGGCTTTATTGCTCTTCTGGGGAAGTCCCCCTCCTGCAGAGCTGCTGGTGGATGCTTTACAGGCTCCATAACTCATTAGCATCTTTAAGCAACTGTAAAAGCAACAAGCAAACAAGCTCCTTTCCCTTCATTTGTGCATTTTGGTTTTAAATATTACGTTTCTAGGGATAAACGTTGGCAGCACTTGAAATAAGACGTATTAATTAATGAACGGAGCACTTAATTTAGGTTTAATAGGATAATCCTTTACTGTGTGTTACATAAATAGTAATTGAATATTAAGAATGCATTGAATGAGAATTAACTGCTAGAGGAAAGACGCAGTTTATCGCATTCTTGTTAAAAGCGTGGCCCCAGCCTGTGTCTCCAGTGTGGGAAAGCTGAAAAGACTCTGAAAATTAATGCAGAAACTGCTCTGAAATGTGCGTGGAGCACAGGGCAAGACGATTGAGATCAGGCATTTATTCTTCACTGTGGCCTGACCTGGAGCTCAGCTGAACAGGAGGAACCTCCTTGCTTTGACTTTGAGAGCAACTGGATCATCTACCAGGTGAAATCTACCCATCATCCTAAACGCATGCCTAGGATAACTAATTACTGGCACGAGGGATGGAGAGGTCTGGAAGCAAAGGGGTCGTATTAGTTCCTATCCAGACCCATGAGGTGCTCTGCCCTGGAGAGCTTTGCCGGGTCTGGAAAGCATCAGACCCAGCAAGGAGAAGGTGGCTGAACATCAGCAATGGGCAGGATGGGACCCTGGTATCTCTTCTATGCAGCTTGACATGGGGAAGAGCTTTCCAGAGGTGATATATCCCTGAATCGCCGTGATCTCCTCCTAAACCCCTGACTATAGCAACGTTGGAGATGTGGTCCTGCATCCTTGCTCTCAAAGGCGAGTTTGCCACCTTCGTTTTCTTCTGAGATTTATTTATCGCCACTAGCTCAATGATGTTATTGCAAAGTGTGAGTGATAAACTCCTCAAATTACTTATAGCTCATCTTTGTTTAAGGGAGTAATTAGTGTGCTTCTGAGCAGGGAGCAATCCTTCACAATGGGAGATTTAGTCTGAAAGGATATTTCCCCTGTAACTTATGCTCCATAATTTAGCACTGATTACACAAGGGTTCTATGCTGGTTAGCCCAAGAACTTTTCCTCCTTCCTAACCCACTTTACCTCAGCGCTGTGGGTTGTTGCACTCTGCAGGTGCGGGAGGGACTGTTCACAAGGGGCTGTAGTGATAGGACGAGGGGCAGTGGGTATAAATTGGAGAGCGGCAGATTTAGACTAGAGGTAAGGAGGAATTTCTTCATGATGAAGAGGTGAGGCCATGGAACAAGTTGCCCAGGGCGGTTGTGTCTGCCCCATCCCTGGAGATGTTCAAGGTCAGGTTGGATGGGGCTTGGAGCCCCTGATCCAGTGGGAGGTGTCCCTGCCCATAGCAGAGTGGTGATGATCTTTAAGTCCCCTATCAACCCAAATTATTCTATGAAACAACTCTTCTCTCAACTAACCCCTAGCCTGGCACTGGGAGTCAAGTTCATCACAGAGTTTCTCTACCTCTTATTTTAATTATTCTTCTACCTGGCCAGGAAAAAAAACTACTTCAAACCTCAGCTGTTTGCCTGCGTGTCACTTCAGCCCGTCTGGGTGATTTATGCAGCGGAGGAGAGGGAGGTTATTTAGCTATTGTTTCCAGCCCAGGTGCAGGAGAGTGGGGGAATGGAGACATATTTCATTTGTGATTTGGATCCTGCCACTTGGGAGTGGCTGGGTGACAGGTAGGGAGAGTCGGTGTAATTCATCTCCTGGGCTGGGAGAAGCTGGAGCCTGAAAGGAAAGCATGTGGCAGGAGTTTGGAGCATCTCCGTTCCAGCTGGGGTTGATGGCTCAGCTGGCACAGGGGGGTTTTGGGTGGGAGGAGAGGTGAGAGTCCCTCGGTGAGGGTCTGAGCCTGGGGAACCTCCGCTCTGAGCTGCTGCTGCTGCTGCCCCTGCGTTGAAGCCGGGAGCAGGAGACTCTCAGCAGCTTTCTGCAATGTGTGGTGAGGCAGAGCGGCAGCGATTTCCAGTGCAACCCAATTCTCCCTCTATGTTAATTAAATGGGACAGGAACACAGACCTGGCTTCTCTGAATAAGAAATCAACTGGAAGGTGGCTCCTTTCCCAAGCCCTGCTGCTTCAGCAACCGAACTGGAGGGGAGGCAGGGGGAGAAGGCTATCCCTGGATTAAATTTAATGAAAATAAATTCATCGGCTCTGCTAGCAGCAGACGGGGCCCTGTTTAGGGAACAGCAAGTCCAGCTCATTCTTCAGGAGCTGTAACTTTTGCGCTGGCTCAGAGCCCACCTGATGGCTTTGCGCAGGGTTTTGTGAGGTGCAGGAACGATGCCTGGGAGGTAGGTGAGACAGCCTGGGAGACAATGATAGATGAAGCAATGCTTCACGAAGCTGGCATAGGCTCGACACTGAGGCTGTTAATGCTGGATGCTAAATACCAAATGGTGTGGATGGCAAGGGGTAGAGGGACAGGGAGTATGACCCATCGCACAGCACCTGGGGGCATGGATCAGCAAAACCACCTCCAGTCTTGCAGGGAGGTGTAGAAGCTTCTTAGAATCATAGAATCACCAGGCTGGAAGAGACTCACCGGGTCGTCGAGTCCAACCATTCCCATCAATCACTAAATCATGTCCCTCAGCGCCTCACCCGCCTGTCACTTAAACCCCTCCAGGGAAGGTGAATCAACCACCACCCTGGGCAGCCTGTTCCAGTGCCCAATGACTNGCTCTTCTCTGGACTCGCTCCAGAGCCTCAACATCCTTCTTGTGGTGAGGGGCCAGAGCTGAACACAGGATTCGAGGTTTGGTCTCACCAGTGCCGAGTCCAGAGGGAGAAGAACCTCCTTGGACCTGCTGGTCACGCCATTTCTGATCCAGGCCAAGATGTCATTGGCCTTCTTGGCCACCTGGGCCACTGCTGGTTCATGTTCAGTCCCTGTCAACCAACACCCCCAGGTCTTTTTCCTCCAGGCAGCTCTCCTTGATTTTATTATATGTCTATTTTTAACTACCCAAAGCCAAATGGGTATTTCCATAAGCAGCTGAAAGTAAGAAAGTTGTCCTACAGGTGCTCTCTCAGCTTTGGTTTCTTTAGGATCCCCAAACAGCTGCTGAGGTTCTGGTCTGTCATGGGGAAATCAGTCCCTGCCTTCTCTCCCCTATCCCTATTCCTGCAAAGCCTGCAGGGTGGAAGAGGTGACCACGACGGGAGCCGACCTTCCTCAAGCCCAGGCTGTGTGGTCAGTCCCTGCCGCTGTGGTTTTGCAGCAGGGAGTTAAGACATAACCAGGGCAGCCCCCTTCCTCAGGTCAGTAATTAGAGTTTGGCTCGTGTCCTGTGGTGATCTTGTGGACTTTGTTTGCTTAGCTGCACCCCATCAACGCTCCGGGCTGTTTACATGTAGGGATTTGATTTCAGGTCCATCTCTAAGCCTTGCAGTGTCTTGTGGTGACATTTCCCTTGCTAAATATCAGAACGAGGATGTTTGAAAGCCAGAGCGGGGAAGGACAGGGCAAGAGATGCAGGATGAAGGACAGGAAAGGGCTGGAGGAGAGGATTAGGGGAACAGTAATAGGAAGTGAAAGGAAAACAAAATCCAAATCAGGCCCCGTGGAGGAATAAATACCAGGATGGTTGGGTGGTCAGGCGAGGCTTTGCAGAGGCTGTGGGATCATTCAAAAAGCAATTAAATGCTTTCCTGGGGGAATGGGCTTACTGGAAGGAATGACCCCTTTTGGGCTTTTTCCAGTCCCTGCTATATATAATAATCTTCCAGCAACTCGAGCCAGCTGGTGGCTGAAGGCAACAGCCAGGACATACTGGAGGAGTTGGGCAAAGGGGTGAGTTGTGGGGTTGAAAGCAAGTTGTTCGGTATCGCACAGCTTGGTGGGGATGGGATGGAAGCACAAGGGAGGAACTCCTTCATGAATCTCTACCTTGGTTCCTAAATGCCCCCCAAATCCTAATTCCACAGTGTCCTGGTGAAGAACAAGGTTATGGTCTTGCGTGCAATGAGCGGATGGAACGCGCTGGCTCTGCCACTCTTCAGAAGTGATTGCTGATCCTGCAAGGAGCACTTCACAGAATCACAGAATCACCGGGTTGGAAGTGACCCACTGGATCATCGAGTCCAACCACTCCCACAAAACACTAAACCATGTCCCTCAGGACCTCGTCTACTCGTAACTTAAACACCTCCAGGGAAGGCGAATCAACCACCTCCCTGGGCAGCATATTCCAATGCCTAATGACCCTTTCCGTAAAAAACTTCCTCCTAATCTCTAA